>VDFB02000017.1:175958610-176082241 GCA_007258455.2 Sequoia sempervirens
TCACAAAATTTCATGCCAACTGGAAACATTAAACTAGAGATGTCTGTAAACATCATACGAAAACTGCAAGACCTAGCACAAATTCGTGGAGAAGCATAGATAGGATAGGCCATACCCATTACACAAAAAAATAGCAAGACTTTATATGTTGAACTTTTGTCATATGCAACTTTTGAACCAATTATCAAGTCCAACTAAAATTCTAGATTTAGGTGCTAATATCATCCACAAACAACATATTGGAAATTTAAATAAGAATCTATATGTGCGACGAAATGTGAACCAATCCATGGAGGGAAAAGAGAGTAAAAACTATTGACATAGAAACATAGTAGAAGTGCTTAACTGTGGATCAATTCGTCTGTGTAGAATATTCTCCATACCATTCTAATATTCACCATGTACCATTGACATCAATGATAACATATATTTTCTTCATTATTTCAATAATTATCCTGGTCAAAGGAAATTTTCGTATGTGTTTTGTGTTGTCTATAGGTCAACAGGAGGTTTGTGTGGAGGCGTACATGCTAAGAAATTGAATTGACTTTTTGTAAGAGGAGGCTTTAAAAATTTTAAGTTGTTAGAAAGAGGCAACATTTGAAATCTTAAAATGAGATTATTGTTTGTAATTTTTGTTGTATGTGTGAAGATGCATGCAATGCATAGGAGATAATGAGTGTGAAATTTATCCATGTGTCGTGCATAGAAAGAGAAAGTTGTGTGTGAAATTTTATTTCTCTAAAATCCATGCACATGTCTAAAACATTTCCTATTTTTCTTAAGAGTCTTAAGTATTAAATTTTTTAGAGTATACATGAAATTAAATCTCTCCATTTCTTTTCAAAGTCTTTTATCACTTCAAATTTTATAATAGCCATGTAAAAAACATTTCATAATTTTTTTTTACAAACAAAAATAAATTAAGTTTAGGAAATTTGATTTTTTTTAAAAGTGATAATTAATTTTGATATTGAAATTTTAGAAGGGTTATAATTTTAAACTACTTAAGGTTGTAATATTTTTGTAAATTGATAAATAAGTTCTTTGTAGTTAAGTGCATTGTAGGTTGAAACCAACACTTTATCTCCAAAAATAATATAATATAAAAATATTTTTGTGTGTGGGTCCTATTTAAAGGGACATGTGGAGTATCCATTTGCAAACATCTTTAAAAATTGTGTTGAAATTTTGGGTCATTGCCCACAATTTTTTCATGGAAAATATGGTAGGAAATGTAATGTCTTGCATACTAATTCTCCTCTTTGAAGGAGAAAATTTTACATAATGGTGTATAAGAATGCAAACCCTACGGAAGTCCAAAAATTTGTTGGATTTTTTCAACAAGGGTATGTAGAGATAACATATATAAATTCATTTAATGCATTAAATGATCAGCAAAAAGGGGAGTATAAATAAAATATCAAGAAAGATAATGAGGCCATATTTCTAATTCAAGGTGCAATTAATCAAAAAAATTTCCCTAAGATATTTTATAATATTCATTCTAAGAAAGCATGGTAAATATTGAATAATACATATCAAGGTGCAAAAACTATAAAATTACAAAAAAATTAAGGATTTTTTTTTAAATGTAAAGATGACTACTAGTGAATCTAATAATGAGTTTCTAAAAAAGGTAGAAGGTCGAGTAAGTCAAATGAAAGTTTTAGGGGAAGATGTAGATGAGAACCTTGTATTTGAGAAAATCCTATGAAGCTTGATTCCTAAATTTCATGGTGTGGTCTCTACATTTGAGATTTCTAAGGATCACACAAGTATACAAATAGATGAACTAAGTGGAATTTTGATAGCTACTAAAGAATGAAAATTAATGAAGAAAGTTTATAGTAATAATTTTCCTCTAAAGAAAATATAAGAGGGAAAAGAAACACACTCTGTAAAATTCATGATAAATGTGACTATAGCCATAAAAATAAATGCAAAGGTGAATCTAGTAATATTAGAGGAAGAGGTAATAATTTTAGAGGAAGAAATAGCAACTTTAGAGGAACGTGAAGAAAATGAGGTGGAAACAATGGGGGAGACTATAATAAAAGCAATGTCTAATGCTTTCATTGCAATAATTTTTGACACTGTGCATCAAAATGTTAGAATAAATAATGTGAAATAGAAAAAAGAAATGCTCTAGTATTATTATTGAAGATAAAAAGAATTTTTCATTTCTTTAGTACAAATGGCAGTGAAAATAATGTATGGTATATTGATTCTAGACGTTCTCCACACATCTAATGAGCATTTATTTAACAATTTGGATGAAAAGAGCCACAATATAGTGATATTAGGAGATAATCAATCTCATGGAATCAAAGGTAAAGGTACAATTATAATTACAACAAAATATAGGCAAGTTAAACATATCAATGAAACAATATTGGTTCCATCACTAAAAAGGAATTTATTTTTATTGGAAAAATGCTAGAACAAGATTATCATGTAAATTTTGATGAGAATGAGTGCATTATAAGATACAAGATAAAAAGGAATGTAGTTTTTGTAAGAGAAAATATGACAAGTGATAGGATGTTTCCTCTTTATTTCACTCATGTAAACAAAGCATTAATGTCTAGTTAAATGAATGATAGTAAAATTTGTCACCAAAGACATGCTCACCTTAGTTTCAATGGGTTAATTTTACTCAAGAGATTAAAAATGGTTGAAGGTATACCTTTCATTGAAAATACAAAATATTTTTGTGAAGAATGTATTGTTGGAAAACAACATAGGGTTAGCTTTCCAATTGGAAAATTAAGTAGAGCTAAGAAAAATCTTGAGATAATCCATATTGATTTGTGCGATACTTGATGATGGTCAATTTAACACAACAACGTTAAACATAATATTTCTACCCTATTTCTCCCGAAAAAGATAGATAACCTAAAGCAACCTATCTTCTAAGGTCTTTGTAGTTGGTTCTCAATTGTGTTGATTTTGTTAAGTGGCCTATGCAACTATAATGTTCAAGGGGCCTGCTGGTAAAAGGGATACAAACTGCATCATACAAATTAATCTATGTTTGGGGGGTGTAAATAAATATCAAAACATAGGAAAGAGCTCAGGACAACAAAATATGAATGCAAATTTCCTTCAATTCAGACATACAAACTTCATAATGAGCATTGTTTCCAAACAACTAAACCATAAAATGATACAATCTATAGCATAATGTATACCATTGCATTAATTCATAGTGAAAATTTAGGACATTCAACTATTCACCACTCATAAAATTCAAAGATCAATTAAGAACATATCATTAGCTCATCAATAAAATTCATAGATAAATAAACATAGAAAACCTCATTCACAGATAACTCAATGAAAATAGCATCAGATTCAAAATCTTCTATTGATTTTCATCAAATAAGAGACATTTATGCACAACATTCACTAGCATACGCATGACCATTTGTTCATTGACATCATCATTAAAACTAGTTTTGAAATTAAAGAGTGTGCAGGATCATGATGACCCAAAAAGTGGCAATATGATGGTTATGTGTAGGGTATGTGGCTGACAACTTTTTTTTACCCAAAATTGTTGAAACAAAAAGGGTTTTTAAAGGAGATTATCAGGTTTCCACCAATATAAATTATGATTTACTTTGAAATGAATAAATAATTATTATGCATTTTCTATTTGAATTACAAGTAAAGTCCTGATTGATAGGCTGAATGAAAAAAATCTATAGCTTTCAAATGGTATCACATTTTTTTGAATCTAAAACATGTGTCACATTCTATGCTTCACATACTATAGGATTAAGAAAAAAATAATTTCATGAAGTTTTGACCAAGGTCAAACATAGGAGTTTTTATAATTCTTAAAAGTTGTGATAAAAAATTCATAATTAATTATTTACTTGGAAAAAGATTACAAAAAAATATGCATCACATCAGGACATGAGTCCTCTACTTATATCTTAAATCTTATTAAAAAATTTATCATTTTATTGTGGTTAGGGTGGTCAGACAAACACCTAGTTCTTATTTTTTCCCTTAAATTTAAGTACTACTGCATTGAAATTTCAAATTTTCACCAAATAGATTTAAAAAAAAAAAAACCTAGTAGTTTAGAAACTACATTTAAATTGCTATAGATTTTATTCTTACATATTTTTGAAATAATATAGATAAATTATTCAAATTTTTATGTCAAGTTGCCTAACTCTGATTTTTCTAAATTTTTCGCCACTTAAGGGCCTATTTTTTCCATGATGATCCTGCACATACCCTAACATAAAACTATATTGAAAACTATAAAAATATCTAAGTGTCTTTGAATAAAGCTAGAAAAAGAGTTTATGAAACTGTAAAAATTCTCCTAACTTCTCCTTAGGATGCTAATCTTTCTTCAATTAGCCGACCTTTACAATATGGAGAGCCAAATTACATATAGACCAGTTCTAACACTAATTCCTCTAGTCACAAACTAAGATCCACAAATTTAGGGAATCACTAGAGCTACATGAGATGACTGCCTTGTTGATCCTCAATTCACTTGTTGATGATTTTGTTATCAAAATCAAATGCACAAAGAGGGAAGGTAGAACTATAGTAGAAGTCATGTCAAGATCCTACAAAAATAGGGGAGAAAGAGAGAGAGCTATCCAACCGACCATGTCATTAGGTGTCCATTAGGAATAGAACACTCCACTGCCACTTTATTCTTGTGTTTTACATGCTCAAGCATGTACTCATCATAATTATTGAACACTTGTTGAAGCATATCTTCATCTGGCCCATCCACCCAACCATCTACAAACTTTATTCTTTTCAATTCTACAGAAGAAAAATCTTGCATATCCTCAAGTTTAATAATTTCTCTTCTAGCAACCTTTATCAACTCCATGATATCCATTAGTCTATCTATCAACAATTCTTCACCATCATCCCCCATGTTCATTGCCTCCTCAAACCTACTATTCCATTTTTCCTTAAGTTTGTCAAGAGGGAGGCCATCTTTCAAGGGGATGTCTTCATTTACCAAGATAGCAATGACTACTCCCAACTCCTCAATTTGTTCACTCAAATCTTTGGCAGCCTCTTGTACCTAATTTCAATGATAAAAAAATGTTTGAGGACCAGAACCTAATAATATTGAAGGCCTTTTCCATAAATTCTGCATTATCCTCCTCAAGGATGGACTGCTCCAAAAAAGTTTGTCTTAACAATTTATTGATGTCCTTCAACTTCTTTGTATGTTCTCTATATGTTTCCTCTTGTGTCCCAGGATCCTCAATATGTGAATTCATGTCACTAACCAACTCGAATGCATCATCATGAGCTTTAAAACTTTGAACAAGTAGCTCCTCCACTTCTTGGTTCAACCTTTCAATCCATCTATCTAACATTCCTACCTTGCTTCTCATTTCAACAAGGTCATCAACCTCTTTCTTACTTAACAAAATGGGTGTTGTAGGAGCAACAGATTATACATAAACATGAGAAGATAGGTCTTTTTAAGAATTTATGCAATTGATCTAATTGAGCCTTGAGCTCATCCTTCCTTTTCTTGTCCTTCATCATCCTTGAATTGGTAGAAGATGCTACAATATCCATCAAATTCATCTATTGGTTTCTTGTAGGCCTTCCCAAGTTCACAGTCTCTAGCTGATAATCACTTACCTGAATATATGATCTATCCTTGTCTATCATGGGGATGGCACATTTAGCTACAATCTCTCCAGCATCAGTCAACCTGGTGGATTGAAGGACCCTAGCCTTTTTCTCAGGCCTCTCCTCAATATCCTTCATCATCTCATCCCAATTCAAGGGCTGGGGTTGGACTACTTGTTTCTTTTCTAGGTTGAGATTCAACCATGTTAGGGTAGCAAGAGTAGTAACCACTTGTTGTGAGGAAGAAGCAGTGATAGAGGAAAGAGGTTGCAAAATGGTTACCTTAGGTTGAGAATCAACCTCTTGTTTCCCTTTTTCTACCATCTCCTTGGCAAGCCTATCAAGTCCATCCTTTTTTGTTTCCTTATCTAATCCTCTATGCTCTAATAGGTCTTCTCTCTCTTTCAACATATCATCTCTCTGCTTCTCCAATTGTGCAACATTTTCCCACATTTTGGCTGATTCTTGCTCATACTTGGCTTGTTCTTTTGCTTCCAACTTCTTTTAAGCAAGAGCTCCTTTTCATCCTTCTTCCTTTGGGCTTCCTCTATAGCCTTGAACCTAGCTTCCATGGCTTCTCTCTCTCTTCTATGCTGAAACTTTTCTTCTTCCAATTCATGGATTTTCTAAAATAGAACTAACTTATCTCTTTCCTCTTTGGGTTTTAGCTCTACTTCCTTTTTTTGCTGCAGGAGATCTTCCTTCTCCTTGTGCTGCCTTGCAAGCTCCTCAAATTTCACTTTAGCTTCTAGTTCCTATTGTTTGGCCATTACATCAGCTTGTACTTTAGCATCAACTTCTTTCTGCTTTGTAAGTGCCTCAGCTTGTGCTTTGGCATCTGCTTCTCTCTTAGCATCATTAAATAATTTCCACTGATCCTCCTCAGTCAAAACATGCTCAGTCCCAACATCTTGAATGTCTTCAAC
Organism: Sequoia sempervirens; assembly: GCA_007258455.2. Lineage (NCBI taxonomy): Eukaryota > Viridiplantae > Streptophyta > Pinopsida > Cupressales > Cupressaceae > Sequoia > Sequoia sempervirens. Next base: position 175,965,177 of record VDFB02000017.1, read on the forward strand.
AGTGGTGATCATAGGAGGCTCATGATCTGATTAGGTGGCTTCAGAATTGGAACCAATGTCATGAATTTCAACCTCCATTTCCTTTTGTTTATCCTTTTCAACCTGATCATTAAGGCTTCCTTGAGGTACTTCCCTAGCAGACTCTTCTAGAAGGAGAGGTTGAGATGAAGTTCCTTCACTAGCAATAGTAGCTTCTTCTCCTTATGGCTCATGAGTATCTAGGGCAGGTATTTCTGGATTAGCCTCTCCTCCAGAGCTAGGAGGGAGATATTCCAATTTCTCTTTAGGAGCTTCTCTCCTCTTTGTTCTCTAGCATCCTTGTGTTCCTTGTGCTTTCCTCTCTTTGAAGTTTGAGCCCCTAGCTCCTTTATCCTCATCACTACCCATTGGATACTTCTATCCATTACTATCCTAGAAATTTTTCTAATATCAATATACTCCTCCTCATCCCAATTGATGGGGTCCAAGTTCTTAGTTCCAATGTTTTCTACCTCATAGCTAGGATCTAATACCACACCATCATCAGATAGTGTATCAAGAATGTCCTCTTTTACTCCAAACTCAATCATTAATGGAATAGGATGCCTTTCATAGATTCTCTTTCTGACATCATACTCATCTTGCAAATCCATCCAAAAATCCTCTAATATATTAAAATGCTTCTCAAAAATAGTAGGAAGCAAACCATTCATCTTATGTTTTGGATGAAAATACTTCCATTATGTATACAATCCCAACCCTAAGTGGCTCAACCCATCACATACTATTTTTGCAGCCATAAGATGAGCACAACTATATTCTCCCAACTTCATGGGAAACTTGTGGCATCCTTTTTTGTGCTTACCTGCAAACTTGCCATTGACCACCAAGGCCTGATATATGAATTCCACAAGGAAAATCCTATCAGTGCAACACCTTTGGAGTAGGTGAGGATTTCCATCAAATCCTTCCAACCAGAAGTAAGGGAACTTGGGGTATTGGATATACCAACGTCCCCATTTAGTAATGAAGGCCATGGAATCTCTACTCAACCTATATTTGCATCTCCAGTCAACTGGTTAATGATGACATAAAGGAATGCATCCTTAACCCTTCTGTAATGCAGCTCTAATGTTTGCAAGGTTAATTGATCATAATGCTCCCATTCCTTCTTTTGTCCAGGAGCTTCCCCTAATGTTCCTACTGCATTCAATCTAGGAAATATACCCATCCTTGCAGTAGCATATACAACATATGAAGTCATGAAGAAGGTCTTTGTTTGATTCACGTTGATCATTTGATTGTGTAGGTTTTCCGACAAGATCATTTCCCAATCAAATTGTTGCTTTCCATCCAAAATTGCCTCAATAAAAGGAAACATCCACTCCTTGAAGCATGCAGAATCCCTTTTCCCAAATACCCTGGACAACATCATGATGAAGTCATCAATATCCTTTCAGAAGTCTACCCTCTTAGGTTGATTTGGAACTTTAGTCAAAGACTTCTTTTCAACCTTTAACAACTTCTTATTCATGTGAGCCCTATTGGTTTATTTATGATTGCTGAACAATTGCAATGCCTCTGCATTATTTAGTAGCTTAGGCTTCTGAGGGGTAGGTGCATTGAGCATAAACTTCATCATTTATGGGGAGAGATCAATGATGACATTGCCTTGAATGTCCACACACTGCCTTGTTGTAGGGTTGTAAGCCCCTGCTAGTGCGATTATAAACTCTAGACACTAGACTAATAGTGGTAAATTAGTCACATGTGCCAACCCAGATTGGGCTATCCTCTAAGTTTTTCCAATCACCTCTTCAGTGAAAATTTCTATCAAAAACTCCTCATAGTTGAATGGGCCTAGATTTGTATCAGTAATATCAATAGAATCTAATTCTAACTTGCTTGCAATGTGAGTAGCACTCTTTTTTTTGTATCTCAAACTGTATGGCAGCTACTCCACCTTTATCAGCTTAGGCTTGACTTGCCTTGAACCCTCGATAGCTTGGTACTCCACCTGTGAAACTTCTCTAGACACTCCTAACATTGCTTACCTCTGCAAAACAATCCTTGGATTAGACCAATAGAAGGCACAAAAATCAACATTAGAAGATTACCTCTGATAATGCCCTGTCCTTCCCTTGGTAGCCTCTCATGCTTAGTGAAATTTGAAACTCATCAGAGACGGAACCAAGAAGAGATTAGGAATTAGAAAGCTTCTAACCTAGGTGGGTTGGGATCAGAGTTAGTATCGAAATCAAAACCAGGATCGGAGCAAAAACCAGACCCAAAACCATTCAATAGTTCCAAGTCAAGTTTCATTTTGGTTCTGCTTCTACCAAAAGAAAAGGATGCGAAATGGAGATAAAACTTCATCAGGAGTGGGTTTGAAATCATACCTAAACCTCTTTACACATAATCATGAGTTGAGTTCGTTCCTGGCTCCATTTCCGCCACTTTATCATTGAACACAAAAAAATTAGCCAAATGCTTATAAAGACTTGGGACGAGGTCACAAGAAGGCACGAGGAGACTTAGAATAAAGACGTGACTTCATCATTCTCAAAATAGGGATGGGATCGACGGCCACCTAGGGAACGATATTGTAAAGAGACGACACAAAAACCCTAGTTTGCACAACCTATTGACTCAAAAAATTAGGGCATCAAAAACCCAACATGAAGACCATTGATCAACATATGAATAAGATCAAAAGGATCATTAAACAAGTTTCCAACCTTTTAAAGCACATGAGATCCTTCAAATACGAATCCCTATGCAAAAAATAAGGCATGACAGTACGAATACCACCAAAATGGGAAAACAACAGTAGACCGACAAAAACAAACGAGAAAAGATAAAAAGTAAATAGGAAATGGAAGGAAAGACAAAAAAAAAAAAAAAATCAAAACACAATCACAAATAGGTGAAGATTCATGAGAAAGGGTCTCGTGAACATGCGATGAACACCACGAATAGGAAACAAGAAAACAAACAAAACAAAATGGGAGCGAAAACCCACTTACCTCAAAACGCTACCAAACAGGATGAAACTCAATCCAAATCCACTTGTAAATGATTTCCCTCAACCAAATTGTGCTCCTCTTTCATGCTTTATCGACTCTAGTTCACTAAAACAACTTAGGCAATAATGATAATGAACCAAATAACCTTGATTAAGGTTTAAAATCTATTTTGTGTGTGATGAGGATGTAATTAATGCAGTTGGTGGGGCGCATAATGCAAATGGGGACAAGTACACAAAATATGCATACATTAGAGGGAAAGCAGAAGTAGAAGTGGAATTAAAATGGAATCATGAACTTGATGTAAGATCCATAGTCCATTCTGGTTCCTGTTCTAACCCCACAACAGGGAAAATGACAACTAAGGAATAGGGTTGGAATTGGAACCAAAACTGGATCCGAAATTTTTTGTAAAGTTCTAGATTCAGTTCCAATTTTGGTTCTGATCCCACCAAAGGAACAAACACTGACACAAGAAAAATGAGAAAAGGAAGAAAAAAGGAAACGGGACCAGAACGAAACCCATCCCAAAAAAGACACAAATAGGAACCAAAACACAAAGAAAACTAACGGTAGCGGGATCAGAACCAAAACTAGATCCGAAACCTTTTGCAAAGTTCCAAGTTCAAATTTGTTTATGATTCCGCTTCTTCCAGGAGGAAAATAAACTGCAAGCAAACCAAAAGACAACTCAAGGGAGAAACAAAATGCAAGAGTGTAAGGCGAACCAAACAGACAAGAAAACTAGCAAGGTAAGAATGGGGATGAAACAAGAACCAAATCCAGAATTGGAACCTTCACAAAGTTTTGAGTCCATTTTACATTTTGGTTCTGCCTCCTCTAAAAAAAAGGAACAAGGACTTAGGAGGAAAAAGAAAAACTCCTAAGACCCAAACAAAAGGACCAAGGACAAACAAAACCAAGGGGGGCCCATTTTGACCAAAAACAAAATGGGGTGGTTATGCAAGGTATAACAGTACTATGGAAAAAACTTATTTGAATAAATCTAAGTATTTCCTAGCCCTCATTGATTATTACTCAATAAAAACATGGGTATAATTTTGCTAAAAAATTAGAAATGTATGATAAATTTGTAGAATTCAAAAGGTTCTTTGAAAAAAAATGTGGTAAGTACATCAAAGTGATAAGTTTAGACAATGGAGGTGAATACAAATCAAATCAATTTCTACAGTTTTTGTAAAAAATCATGGAATCAAGAGAGAGTTCACTAATTCCTACACTCCACAACAAAATGGATTTGTTGAAAGGAAGAATGGGATAATTATTGAAATGACAAGGAGTGTGATGAAAGAGACAAATTTAGATAAAAGTTATTGGGAAGAAGAAGTATGCACAATAGTGTATCTTCTAGATAGAAGTCCTACAAATGCAGTTAAAGGAATGACTTTTGAACAAGCATGTTTTGGGATAAAGCCAAGTTTTGACCACTTGATAGTATTTAGTTATGTTTCTTATGCACACATACCAAAAGAAAAAATATCTAAGTTAGATGATAAAGGCCTAAAATGCATTTTTATTGGTTATGGATATGAAAATAAAGCACATAGATTATGATCCAGTTGGGAAATTGATTATGATAAGAATGATACAATATAAAAAATACCAAAGGATAGAAAAGAATCATTCATCAACTCTTATGTTGGATTCAAATTTTGAGAAAATGACAACAAGGTCACAAGAAAAATATAATTATGTATTGATGACTCAAATTATGGAAAATAATGAGCCACAAATATTTGAACAAGCTCAAGAAAATAAGAGTGGATTGAAGTAATCAATGGTGAAATAAAAATAATTAAAAGTCTAAATGACACATGGGATTTAGTTCAACTACATCCTTGTAAAGAAATTGGTACAAGGTGGGTGTACAAAACCATGTATAAATTTGATGGAAGTATTGATAAGCATAAAGCTAGATTGGTAGCCAAAGGGTACACTTAATAAGAAGGTATTGATTATAGTGAAACATTTGCACCTATAGCATGAATGGATACTATCAATTGGTTTTGGCTTTGGCAGCTCAGTAGAGTTGGACAGTTTATCAAATGAATGTAAAGTGTTCATTTTTAAATGGATACATTGATTAGGAAGTGTATGTGAAATATCATCTAAAGAAAATTATGTTTATAGATTAAAAAAGGCCTTGTATATTGTCTTAAGCAAGCACCAAGAGCATGATATTAACTGATAAACTCATATTTAAAATAAAAAGGTTTTATAATAAGTCAATTAGATCCACACATTTAAATAAGAGCTCAACTAAGGATATTTTTAACTTAGTTCTCTATGTTGATAATCTTATCTATATTGGAAACAATTCAACTTTATTTGTAGATTTTAGAGCAGCTATGATTCTTGAATTTGAAATGACAAATTTGGGAGAACTACACTACTTTCTTGGTATAAAAGTATAGGAAAATAAAGATGAAATGGACATGTGCAAGAAGTTAGATCCACAAAATGTTCAAAAAGTTGAAGTGCTTTTCCTAAATTTTCAAAATTTATCATAGTTGGACTAAAAATTTGAAGCACTTACACATTGAATCTTTTAAAAGTTTTGAACTATGAAATTTAGTATTTTGAGTCTAGTTTCCAAATATGTAATTTATTATAATACTCAGATTATACAAATTAATTTTTATAGGAATCTATAAAAATGACTTTTCAGAAGTCACTTTTTCAGGACTATACCATGCATGTGTATGAACACCATAATTTGACCTAAATAAAAGTATTTTTCTAATTCCTTTTGGGGAAATGTGTAACAAATTGAGGATTTATGAGAATTTTTTTTTTTTAATTAATTTTTTATTGACCTTAATTATTTTTTTAAAAACCCTCATGTACAAACACCATAATTTAACCTAAACTAATAATTTTTTTAATTTTTTCATTGTGTAGATATTTTTTTGTAAATTGATGACATATAATTTTCTTTCAAAAAAATTAACAAATTAAAAGTTATTAAAAAAATATAAAACCTTGACATTTCATGTTTATGGACTAGTTGAAGAGTTGCAAACTAGTTGCAAAAATCCATTTAAGTTGGACTTATGTTGTTTAGCTTAGATGTGTCAAATTTAGTGGAACCCACTCTATATAGATAGTTGATTAGAAGTTTGATGTACCTAACTACTACTCGACCATATATCACATATGTAGGGGTGATCCCACAATAGTGGTTTACACTTTCTGGGAGATCTTGATTTTTGCTGAAATCACATATTTTTAGAAAATATAATGATTTAAGCCTTGAAAAGTTTCATTTAAAAGATTCCAATTGAAGAGGGTTTTATCAAACCACCTTAGATCAAACCCCCTTGGATAGAACCCCTCTAGTTTTAAACCATACCTATAATGGAGTCTCCTTTACACCTATCAAAATGCTAATAAAAACGTACTTTTGATTTAGCTTTTGGCGGATCAAATGAATTCATTTAAAATTTATATTTTGTAAGTATGTAGTCCTTATTATAAGCTTCCCAAAAAGTATAATTTTAAATAAATCCAATTTGATTATTATATTTATTTTTTATTTCTTGGGAATGTAGGTTTTCCACCGAAAATCAAGCTCTCTATTCTTCACATGTGAAAAAATAGCAGATTACCAAAAGAAAATATGAAAAAATATCTATACACTAGATATTGATGTCCTTGATCCAACAAAAAACATAAAATTGAATTTCAATACATACCAAAAAAGTTATGTTTTAGCCAGTAAATCATGTCTAAATTATAACTAGTTTGACTTTGAAACTTAATTAAGAAAAATATATTCAATGAAATGCTATAAAACCAATTCCATGCACTAGATATCGTAGTTAAAAATATAAATTAAAAAAAAAAAAAAATTATCCTTCATATAAGAAATGTTATGTATTAGCCAGTAACGTCACTCTTTAAAAATGGTGTTTACTGTTAAAAACTAGTTTTCGAAGGAGATGGGAAAAGAAGTGCAATTTGATTCCAAAATTTTTGAAAAAAATATATTTAGAATCTACAAATAAAATTTTACAAATCACTAGTTTGCATCATCTTCAAATTTCTCATGGTTTAGCCGCTATAGGTTCCTGAATGTGAAGATTTAGTTTAAAAAAAATAGTTCAATGTCTAGTTTGGCCAAAAATTGTATACCAGTATTGTGGGATCACCTATAGTGAGCTTGGTATCTAGGTTCATGTCAAAGCATAAGTAAAAGCATTGGAGTGCAACTAAGAGGATTCTTAGATATATAAAAGGGAAATTGAGTTATGGTCTCGAATTTCAATATTCAAAGGATAGCATGTTGGTTTGATATACAAATTCTAATTGGGCGGGTTCTATAGATGATCAAAAGTGTACTTATAGTTACACTTTTAGTCTTGGTTTTGTATTATTCTCTTGGAAGTCCAAGAATAACCAACCATCTCACTTTCTATAGTTGAGGCTAATATATACAAAATGGACCTACCTTGTTGTATTGTGACAACAAGAGTGCTATACAAATGAAAAAGAATTTATTGTTTCATAACAAGACCAAACATTTTGAGATTCAACACCACTATATCAGGGAATTGGTTCAACAGGTATTACTTAAGATTGTGTACTATAATATAGAAGATTAGATAGCAGATATTTTCATGAAGTCTCTAGCTCATGAAAGGTTCCAAAAACTTAGAGGTCTACTTCATGTTTTTCCCAATGGTGACTATGTGGGTGAATGACAACAATAATTCCCATTGGGGTAGTCTTTATTGACTTCATTGTCTATTATAAATAATGTTGTTGTGTGTTAAATATTGTAGTTGAGTTATTGATGAATATGGTTGTGTGCCATAATGCCATCTCTCTTTTGAATCTCTATTGAATACATTCCTTGTCTCTTATTTCATCAAGGCAATTTGGGGCTTTTGCACATTGGTTTGTCTTGTGATCAACACATCACCATTCTTGTTTTATTTGTCTTCATCTATTCTTTCTATTTCAAAATTTCTATTTTATCTTAGATAAAATATATTTTAATCAAGATGAAATATATTTTAAATAAGGATCAACATATTGTTATCTTCTATCACAAAACATTTTTCTAATCAATACTCTTATCTAGTGAAGTTGATTAATTAAAATTTTAAATGGATTAAGAAATCAGCTTTTCATCTTCACAATACAACCATAGTAAGTTTCTTGTGTAGCCTTCCACCAACTTTAACACAATATTTATAAGAAGAAAATATGTTGATGTTCAAATAGGTTTAGAAACCATCCCTACCATTATGGTGGTTGAAAAAGTAGACTAAATAACTCATCCTTGCCTTTGCTAGCACTAAGGGTTATTGCTTCAATAGCATAGCTTTCATTTACTATGTTTAAATTTATAATTAGTTTATACCCTTGTGGATTCTACAAGCACTTCTATGAATTTTTATTATTGTGTAGAATAGTACAATTTATTGATATATGTTTACAATTACCATTTAATTTTTTATACTTAAATCCCCATCTTTCTTGATTTTGTAAGCCAACCTCATCTTCATACTGTAAACTCATTCCATAATTTTTTTTTTTTAAATTATATAATTATTTCTATTAGTTTAATTTAAAAAAATTAAAATATAAAAAAATTATTGATAAATAAGCACATTGGGAAGCTTTAATTAGAGTTGCTTAACAAAATATGAGTCTTGTTGATTCAGCATTCACACGTTTTTTTACCTTCTGCCCTAACTCTTGAAAACTGGAAAATCATTCCTCTAAGTCCATAGATCAAACGGAAAAGAAAAAGTTCTTCTAACAGTTGAACAACAATTACACTTTATGAAATTATTTCTGACGTATGCTATGCCAACAGAGAGAGTTTTATGACAGCATTGTAGCAATAACTCGTATAAAACCTAATTCCAAAGCTTCGACGTTTTAGTAAAAATCTAATTCCTGATTCTGCCAACTTGAAACCAAATCAAGACAGACCAGGCGGATACATTATGAGAAAATCTGGTACGAATGCAATAATTATGTAGCGGTACGGGTTAAATATGTTATAACCCTAAAATTACACAAAATAGTAACAATGTACTACTGTTATATTTCTCACGCATTTTCTCAAAATCATGCAGCTTTATTTTTGACAGATAACTTTCATCCTTCAGTCCCTTGCGCGTCATTATTGTTCTGGGGACCTTGCCCTGTGTTAGCAGGAGGAGAAGTAGGAGGAAGAGAGCGTTGAAGCAGAGTGGTCTGTTATGCAACACTAAACATCAATTCTTGTAACACAAAGCCCCGAATGATTATATTCAGCCCAATATAAATCATTGAACTGCCTCAGAAATATAGACTATAAAGGCCTATTAAATATAGTCAGTCCATAGATATCATCACTACAGTAAATAATCTAAAAAAACTCAAGCATGATATTTCATTAACTAAAGAATGATTAGTGTAAATGCTTACTGAAATGACTGAGTTATCTACTCCATCAGTATTATCCGTTGGTTCTTTATAACCCAAATCATCTGCATCAACAACGAGTGAGTTAAAAGGGAACAGAAGAAAAATAAAGCAGCTTTGCAGATATTAAGAGTATTTGAGGGCACCCACTATTTCCCGAACCAAATCGAGCGAAAACAATAGCAATTCCTTCCACCAAGCCCTTGCACCAGTTTTTCAGCTTTCCTTCCATGACTTGGGTAGCTCTTGCTTAATTTTCCCACCGGAAATAGAATTGCAATTTGCAGATACCTGCAAAGTGATAATTTATACAAATTTGTGAATGGTACTGAAGCAATATATCAAAAATGGAAGACTAAACCTATGAATGAGTCCAAAATTTGCTGACTCAATCCCTTCACGCCTTTCAAAAGACGGTGGCAAACCAGGAAACCTGTTCACACATGCTTAAATGTTTCTTGTATTAACATATGCCTCATCTTATTCTTCATAGTTTTGGTTCGATAATTTTGTCGTCAGAAATAATTGGACGAATTGACTTGGCATTGTTTTTCCTTGGTTTCTACACAGCTAAGTCAAATAACCATTAAAAACGCTGGACTGTGAGCTTCCTACGCTCTTTCTTTCATCGATGCCACCTCACCCATGTTCAGTGTAGGTAGGACTAGATGTACGTTCCTCAGATGTTCGTTTCAACCATGTGTAAACTATATGAAATATTAAAAAGATGTAATAAATAATATACCATATTATTGGAATCGAATATGGTTCGAGTATACAGAGCGTTTGTGCCAAAACAAATATGGATTTAGTTATGGTGTCACTCAAAAACAAATGTATGGGCAAATAAGCAGAAGCTCTCGATATGGTGCACAACACGTGCAAATGGGATAGTCAATGTAGTTGGTCGTAAGATTGGAAAAATAGTTAACCAATATAAATGATAATGGTTGTGCTTGCTCATTTGTATTATGATAATCAAAGTGTTATTTATATGAAAATAGTTGAGGTGTAAAATTACTATTGATTATTTGATCATTTTATTCGATGATGTTTAAATAGAGTATATTGAGGTTTATAACCATTACATTGAACACCTCACTCAATAGTTAATGATCCATCTTCAATATTGTAGGATAGATGATCAAATATATTATATTTTAAATAAGATCTTATGTGAAACTCAACTTGTTTATTTTGGAGATCATTTAGGATTGAGAGAAGTCACATGAATCTTTAATCTTGATGGTAGTCATAACGTAAAGATTATTATGACTGTTTACTATTGTATGTGTGTGAGTGCTTTGTGGTGTAATTCATCTTAACTCTTAACATTAAAACAAGTTATTAATGTCTTTAATGTAATAAATATGTAAACAACGATGATAAATATTAATGAATATAAAATTGAACAAATTATTAAGAAAAAAATTGAAATTAATTATAAACAATCTCTATATAATTTCATTCTTATTAGATTTCATACTTTCATTATCAACATACAAAATTAACATTTTACATTTACTTTATATTTAAATATTTTATATTATTTTAATTTAAATATATTAAATTTTTTAAACTATTTTTAATTTTCTTAAAATTATGTGTAAATAATAAATTTAAAAATATAAAATTATGTTGTTTTGATTTATACTTAATATTTTTGAATGATCAAAAGCTTACGTAAAATGAAAACAACTCAATTCCACGAGACTATGTAAATAATGACTGTAGCTAAGCTCATTAAAATATAACTCCAATTTATGTAACATCTTTTTTTCTCCTTTCAACAATACCTTCTTACCTTTAGAAATATGGCATTATAGATGACATAGATAAAATGTTATCTTTTTAATTTTATTATTTTATATTTTATCGTTCTGCCTTTCTTTCAACCTATTCAAATTGGTAAGTTTTATTTGAAGCTATTATTTATGTGATATATTTTACTTTGGTCTTGTTATTATTTTTATATTATGATCTATTTTTTTCTTATAGTTGTATCATATTTTATTATTTTAGATAAGATTTTAGTCTTTTGTGAGTTCATTATTATTGTTACAATCTTTTTTTACATTTTTAGTGTTTGAAATAATGATCTTTTAAAAAAAAAAATTTGTAATCTATCTAGACCTAAAATGAATCTCATTTTATTTTATATATCATTCTCAATTAGAATTTTTTTTTTAAGTGCTTTCATTTGTTTTAGTAAACTCAATAAATCTACCTCTTTGATGTGTCTTTTGTTTTGTCAAGTCTCCTTACATAATTATAAGTAGTGAGCATAATAATTTTCATAAATCTCTTTTATTCCTAAAAATTCTCTATGGAGAATATTTGGAAGATAGACCTCTACTATCCCACAATCTTTTTCTAATTCGTAACAATTAGTTCTCTTTGCTTTAAAATTTCATTAATTTGTGAGGTCAAATAAAATTTAGAGTCTTTTTAGAAATAGTAATAACTTAAATCCTCAAGCATGAATACTTATTTAAAATCAATAAGGATTTTGATAGTTAGATTTGTGTGTGTTGATGCCATTCATTTGAAAAAATAAATTTCAAAAATTAGATCCATTTGAGGGTTGACCCATAATATTGTTCCCCACTTTTTTGTCAAAGTGGGACATTGAAATCAATATTTTTCACCACATTTTCTCTTTCTATCACCTATAAAAGCTGATGCAGGAGCATCCAGGTGCACACGTGAGCAACATCAACCAAAAATATTTTAGTTTCTTTTTTATTGGGAAAAGAACAAAGACCCCCTTCCTAATTGTTTTGAATTGGATTAAAAATGACCTCAAGAGACACTTGGCTACAAACCTAGTCGAGAGAGCCAAAATGATTGATGAGAGATCTAATCTAATGTTTAGGTGTGTGTGTGTGTGTGATTTGTGGATGATTTGAATGCTTGTTAATAGACTAACTTCTAGGATGAAATGATCTAATTATGAATACTCTAAAAATGTAGTAGTGTGTTATGATTTATGATAAACTAATTGCATAAAGATAAATTTAAGATCTAGGAATGCAAAGGGAAGACATAGAGGAACTTGGGATTTAAATTTGATGCCAAACTAATTGGTCTATGGTGTAGTATGCTATAGATTGTCCTTTTTTTTGTAAACTAAAAACATAGGCCTAAGGTCCTTGGTTTGTAGCTTTTTTCTTCCAGGACTTTTTTTGAAACATTTTCTATTGATGAAAAAATGAAGATTATGTGAATTGATGACTTGTAGGGTTTGAGCACATGAATGGAAAAATAGCCTTCAATCTTTCTTCAACTCACTTTAGATTTGTAACCTACACACATGAGAAGAGAGGAAGAGTTGTGGCATATAGGATATTGTCAAATTCAAACCTTTTGTTGGTACTCCTACCTCCATAATGACAAATTATGATATAAAAGAAAGATTATCCTTGGTTGGATAGAGGCTAATGATAAATAAGTAATGAATTGATAACTTGTTGTAACTCGCCACTTAGTTCTAATCTCCTTGATGGACCAAATTCACGCACATCACCTTCAAGGATCATTTTTTTCTTGAATTGAATTGATTTGAAAATTGACAAGTGCCAGTGCTCACAAACAAAATACATACATTTAACATATGAAAAACTTATATAACACATGACATGATGCTTGAATGATGAAATACTAAAATAAATCTTGATAATTCTACTTTCAAACTACTCTTGAATGCTTGATAATAATATTAATTGCTTTCTCAAAATTGCTAGGATTCATTAGGTTTAAAATGAAAATGACTAGGTATGTATATGCAATTCTTATAATTTCCCAAAAATCAAATATCGATAGCTAACAATTGAAATTGGAAATTAAAATAATAAATTACCAACACCAACATATTTAAATTTGGAGCCAAATTAGCGAGTCTAGGAAATAATATGCCCTAGACCAAATCCACCTTTTCTAGGGATTAAAAGCTTTGGGGGGAAAATATTAAGTGCATAGTTTGATTTTCCAATAATTTTTATAAAAATGGGCAATTAATGCATAAATAGGTCCAAGAACATAGGGGGAGCTAAACCTAGTGTGAAATTATCAAGGGTGAATATTTTTTATACTACATTTAGCCCCCACTTTAGTAAGAGTATGAAATTATGCTCACACTTAGACTAAAGTACAAATAGGTCAAGAGTGGTTCAATTATCCAAATATTGAAGAGATAGGATGACATTGAATCTAGAGGATGCACTAGTCCCTAGGATTTAAGATCATATGGAAAGAAAACATAGGGACAAAGGAACACATGTGTATGAAATGAAATACAACATAATAAACACTTAATCACACATGAAAAAAAAATAACACATAGAATATACATGAGATAAACCAGCTTAACACAAACACAAAGAAGATAAACAAGAGACACACATGACTATTGGAAATCAAGGTATAACTTGTCACAATATGAACTAAAATATGTGGTTGCAAATCTAAAATTATGTTTAAAATATTACCATAAAAAGACTAAGTGATTGAAATATGCAACAATGAAATAAAATTCTGCAATACCATAAGTCATCAACACAAGTGACAAGATATATGTGGAGAAACCCTTGTGGGAAAACCCTCCACACCCAAAGAAATCCATTTTTTGTATTAATCTTTAAGGATGTACATCAATACAACTATCCTCTTTGTAATCCTTCGGCACTTCATCATCCTGACAACCTTTGAATAAAGAACTCATACTAAAATACCATCCCAATGCTCCAATATATAGAAATTTTTGGGAAAGAATACCACAAATAGTATCCCAAAATAACAAGAAAAACCACCAAGAAAAACCCATGCCTCACTTAGTGGAAAACTCATAAAAATGGAGTAAAATATCAAATATTCTCATGTCCTTCACATGGGCACCTAACCCACAACCAATCAAATTGAGTCAAACCAAAGTGCTCCATAAGTCTGCAATAACTCCAATGGCTACATGCAAGCTCATGCACCACCATTCAAAGTTAGGCACCCAACCATGCAAGAGCATGCAAGGACGTGCATACTCAAGTGGTCCCAACCCAAAAGTTTGGACACCTAGGAAGAATATTCTCCAAGGATGCCTTGTAACTGCCACCATGAAGGGTCCATCTCTTTGAATGTAATCATAGTTTGTCACAAGAAAATAGATAATAAATATTTTGTCCTTCATATCCTCAAGAACACTTTCCAAGGAATGTGGAGACACATAAATCAACTTAAGATAGCAATTATAATTTCACTTATCCTGACATTATCCCACTTTAAACTATACATTGCAATTACATCCATGAGATGCAAATAAAACATATAATCAAGTACTGTGATCAAGGCCCATGGCCTTCCTACACCGAGAGAACTTATCCATGGTCACTAGCTTCATGAGAGAATCTACAGCATTATCTAAAGTGTCAACCTTCTCAATCAAACATTTACCATTCTCTACCATTTCTCACACAAAGTGATACTGAACATAAACATGTTTAGTATGAGCATGATACATAGGATTCTTAGCTAAACATATGGCACTCTAACTATATCACATCTTATCTTCATTGTCTTGCAATCAAAACCAATGTCATTGCCAATTTTGTAACCAAACCGCCTCCTTAGAAGCATGTGTAGTTGTCATATACTCTACTTCCCTAGTAGATAAATAAACTGTAGGTTGCCTCTTACTCATCTAACTCACTACACCTCCAAACAAAGTAAAAAGATAGCCACTAGTGGACCTTCAACTATCAATGTCACCTGCATAATCTGCATGAAAAAAGACCTATATGTCCAATGAATTATCCACATTGATCATTAGTACCATGATAAACCAAATAGTAATCAAAAGTACCACACAAATATCTAAACACCCTTATAACAAAAGTACAATGCTCTCTACCAGGGTTCTAGACATAAACATGCTTAAAGCTCCCATTACTTGGGCTATATTGGGTCTAGTGAAAATCATTGCATACATAAACTACCGATGGTACTAGCATAAGGAATTTTAGACATCTCTTCAACATCATCATCAAAATTAGGACACATGTCTAAACTCAACTTAGTACCAGCTAGAAATGAAATATTTATTGGTTTACAATCATGCATAATAAACCTCTACAAAATAGTATCAACATGTACTTACTCTAACTTAACCAAATATTTTTGTGAACTCGATCACTACTACTCTCCATACCAAGAATATATTTTTTAGCCCCCAAATCCTTCACATCAAATGTACTAGAAAGATGAGTCTTAAGCTCCTTAATCATTGCCTCATTTTTACCCATAAGCAACATGTCATCAAAATACAAGACAATGATTAGAATCTCATCATCAATTTCCTTAATGTAAACACAATGATCCTCCTCACTTCTAACAAAACCCAACTTCAATGCAAAGGAACCATTCTGATACTACATCTCAAGTGATTGTTTCAAACCATATATAGATCTATTTAACCAACAAACCAAGTGTTCTTTTCCTTTCACAACAAAATTGTTAGGCTATTACATATAAATTTCTTCCTCAAGATCCCCATGTAAGAAAGTAGTTTTAACATCCATTTTCTCTATTTTAAAATTAAACTTGCAGCAACAATAGATAATAGGAATCTAATAGAAGTTAACTTGGCAATAGGAGAGAAAATTTCACCAAAATTAACTCCCTCTCTCTAACAGTAGCCCTTAGACGTACTAATTTGGCCTTGTATTACTCTAACCAACCATCTGCTCCAAATTTCTTCTTAAATGTACTTACTTGAAAAAAATGGGCTTCCTTCCTTTGGAAAAACTCACAAGATCTCAGGTATCACAACTATCCAGAGCCATCATCTCTTCCTACATGGCCTACATCCAAGACTCACTTTCTGCTGAAGAAAGAGAATCCCTGTAGGATCTAGGTTCATCATCAATACTCCATAAAGAAAATACACAATGTAAATTAGGTGAGCTAGGTCTATCGACTAGATTTCATTTCCTTATAGATCTTCTCAAGATAGAAGTAAGGGGATCTTGCTACTCTTCTTCTTCTTCAAGCTTATCCTACACATCATCCGAACTTTCTGAACTCTCTGAACCCTCTTCTTCTTCTTCTTCATCCTCATCCTCAAATCCATCTAGTTGTTCTTCTACATGTGGATCTTCCTGCTTCTCAATCTTTGTCTTGAGGTACAATATTTTGTCTTTTTTATAATATTTTAGATATAAGTAGAGAACTCATTCCCCGATGTGATGCATATTTTTTTGTAATTTTTTTCCAAGTAAATAATTAATTATGCTTTTTTTATTACAACTTTTAAAAAAATATAAAACCTCATATGTCTGACGACCTTAACTTGGTCAAAACTTCATGAAATTCAATTTTTCTTTTTGTAATCCTATAGTATGTGAAGCATAGAATGTGACACATGCTTTTGATTCAAAAAATGTGATACTATTTGAAAGCTATAGATTTTTTTCAATTATCCTATCAATCAAGACTTTAGTCATAATTTGAATAGAAAATGAATAATAATTACTTATTAAATTCAAAGTAAAGCTTAATTTATATTAGTGGAAAACTGAGAATCTCCTTTAAAAACCTTTTTCGTTTCATCAATTTTGGGTAAAAAAATGGTTGTCAGCCACATAACCATCATATTGCCACTTTTTGGCCCATCGTGATCCTGCACATACCCATATACTTAATTTCTCAACTGCTTGACATTTCCTCCACTTGAAAAAGCTTGGTGGGACCCATACGCCATCTTGGATGTATGAGTCCCATTTGGCCCCTTTTTAGGGTTTTGAGCAGCAATTCAAGGCTTTAAGTTCAAATTTCATGAATATCGACCTCTAGGATCTAATAAACTATAAGTTGGATGGATTTCCTATATAAATAAAGTCTCAAATCATTATTTCAATAATCATTCATGATATCAAACCTAGCATTTAAGAGTTAGGAGTTCCAAGACTTCACAAGAGTGTTAAGAGATTAAATACAAGAGCATTTCTAAGGTATCCAAGGGCAGAATTCTTCATCATTTGATGTAGCAATTCAAGATCCATTATCATGTCAGGATCATCAAGCATCAAGCATGTTGTTGAGCTAGTGTTGTGGTGTAGCATTGAAGATCTATTTACAAGCATTGTTTTATGTATTCATATTCAAGATCAAGATCTATATTCTAAATTGCCACTTCATGTTAGATTGTTGATTTACATCTCAAAACATCATTCTAGGTATCATTGTTCAACATTCCATGTTTCACATTTCATGTTTCATGTCCTTATTTTATTGTTTCATCACAAGCTTTAATTACCTAAACGGGGTTTGACCAATAAAAAAAAAATTCCTTCTCTTTACATGTGTGATTGTAGATTTAGGTTTCTTGAAGTTTGAAGATCCTTTGAAGATTAGGTTGCAAGGTTGAAGAAAGTCATCAAGTTTTCACAAGATTATCATCTACATAGAAAGTTACCTACAAGTTGCAAATCAAGGTTTTGGATCCAAAAACAAAGTGTGGAAGGAAGAGCAGAGATTGGGGACCTGGTTCAGTTCTTAACCCTCCAAAAAAGTAGAGTGGAATTGACATGCCACTTGTGGCCTATGAGTCCCAATATAGGGATTTTTCTAGATTTTAGGAGATTCATATTGACCATTGTTAGATTCATGTTTCCACCCAAAAATCGATAGTCTAGGACTAAATCACCAAGACTGGTGTATGAGTCCTAATGGGAATTAAACAACAAGTTTTTAGGGTTTTGAAGCTTTTATGACCTCATCCTTCTTCAAGGTGCACCTCTGTTCATTCTTATTTTTTTATTCTAAATTTTAGTTTCATTCCCTAGGTCATTTAGTTAGGTTTTGCATAGTAATTTTCATGTCATTCACATTTCTTGTCTTTCCAAGCACTAGCTTGGTGATGAACCCTCTTATTATCTTTAATTACACCCTAGAATACCTTATTGGAAGATCTCTTTGCCCCCCTTTCTATCTTCGAACTGATATCTCTAAGGTTTCCTTGAATGTGACAAGTGTGAAATAAGAACCATACCCTTGTGCTCCATTCCTCAAAGGTGGGGCATACGATTTCCATTTCTACAAGAGCTAAATAAGGAGATCTATTAACCAAATAACATGCAGTACTTACAACTTCTACCCAAAAGCATCTATGAAGCTTAGCACCACTCAATATGCTCCTAGCTCTTTCCATTAAGGTTTGGTTCATTCTTTCCGCTACCCCATTTTGTTGAGGTGTATAAGGTGTATTATTTTTCTAAACAATACCTACATGCTTACATAACTCATCAAATTCCCTTGAAAAATATTCACCTTCATCATCAAATCTCAACACCCTTACCTTATAATCCATTTTCTTCTCAACTTTAAGGCTTTAAATTTCTTGAACTTAGTGAAAACATTAGATTTTGCATGCATAAAATAAATCTAGGTGTATCTTGAAACATCATCAATGAAAATATCATAATAATAATATTTTCCAAAAGATTCAACATCCACTAGTCCAAACACATCTAAACGAATGATCTCTAATAATATCTTAGCTTTGTTAGTCTCATTAGGAAATGATGACCTATTATGTTTTCCAAACACACAATGCTACAAAAATCATTTTAACCAATAGAATAATCAGAAATTCCATCAACCAACTTTTTATTCAAAATATTCCTAAGACCATTTTCACTTTTGTGATCCAATCTATGATGCCACAACATACATGCATTTGCAATGCTAGTTACATGGGAAGAATTACAAAAAGTGGAGGCATTAAGCCTAAATAGATTCCCTATCCAAGATCCTTTAGCAATCACCAAACTCCATCTTACCAAGCTACAACCGGAATTGTCAAATGTCACATGCATTCCAGAATCATTCACCTTGGATACTAAAATTAGTTTTCTCGCAAGTCCTGGAATATGTAAAACATGATCAAGGTTCTTAACTCTCCCATCACTAAAACACAACTTAGCTTTCCCTTACCAAAAATATTCTTTATGTTGCAATCACTAAGGGAAATTTCTCCCCCATCATAAGCCAACTATGAAGTAAACCACCCATTATGAGGATTCATATGGTAGGAGACACCTAAATCAATAAGCCAAGCATCATTACTTATAGTGTTAGCAGAAATAAATAAATAATCAAAATCACCATCTTCAAAGGACTTTTTTGTGGAAGCATTCGAACTCTTTTTATTGTTCATACAATCCCTTTTCACATGCAAGTCTTTTACCATGATTCCAACACTTTTCTCTGCTCTTCCTGGGTGTTTTAGAACATCCTTTAGACTTTTCTCTCTTCTTGTCCCTTTTAGGCCCTCATTTTTCTTTGGACCTTCCTTGCACATGCCAAACATCTTGGGAGTCTATATTCATGGAAATTCTTCTCATCTCTTCTGAAAGAAGTATTGCAATGAGACTATCCATATTTGGTTTTATACCACCACCACTTATGGAAACAATTATATTTTCTCAAGATTCAGGTAAAGAGAAAAGAAACAAAATACATTTATCTTCTTCTTCTAAATTAACATCTACTGATGCAAGTTGACTTAAAATCATATTAAAAGAATTTAAATGTTCTGCAATAGATTCGCCATCCTTCATTTTCAAATAATATGAACAACTTTTAAGATACAACTTATTAGTTAAAATTTTAGTTTGATAGATATCACCTATCCTCTCCCATAAATTGTATGTGGTGGCTTCTTTTAAAAAAATCATGAGGATGGAATTTGTAATACCCAACCGAATACCTTCCTCATGCTTTCATATCCATTTTCTTTCAATCTTCATCAGACATTTTGTCTAGTTTTGTTTGCTTTGAAACTGCCAACCACTGATCTCTCTCTTCAAGGAGATCATCCATCTTAAACTTCCACATCTTGTAGCTAATTCCATTGAATTTCTCAATATCCAAATGAGAGGTAGAATCCATTGTTTTCAATCTTCTTCACAAATCTACTTGAAACCCACAATGCTCAAGCACCCACTGCAACCAAAAAAGCTCCAACACTTAAAAGAAAGGTGTCCCTCTCTTAACACAACTGTTATCTCTAATACCAAATGTTGGAAATCAAGGTATGACTTGCAACAATATGAACCTAAATATGTGGTTGCAAATCTTAAATTATGTTTACAAGATTACTATAAAAATATTAAGTGATTGACATATACAACAATGAAATACAAATCTACAATACCACAAGTCATCAACACAAGTGACACAAGATATACATGGAAAAACCCTTGCGGGAAAACTCCACACCCAAAGAGATCCAATTTTTGTATTAGTATTCAAGGAAGTGCATCAATACAACAATCCTCTATGTAATCTAGTAACACTTCATCATCCTAACAACCTACAAATAACTCATACTAAACCACCATCCCAAGGCTCCAATATATAAAATTTGGTGGGAGAGAATACCACAAATGGTGTCCAAAAATAACAAGAAAAACCACCTGGGAAAAACCACCCTCCACTTAGTGGACAACCCATAAACATGGAATAAAATATTCAATAATCACATGGCCTTCACATGGGCACCTAACCCGTGCAGACAATCAAATTGAGTCAAACTTGAGTGCTCCATAAGTCTCTCATGACTACATGCAAGATCATGCACCACCATGCAAACCTGGGTGACCAACCATGCAAAACTGTGCAAAACATGCAAATAACATGCAAGGATATGCACACTCAAGTGGTACCAACCTGTAAAAGTTGGACACCTAGGAAGAATATTCTCCAACCTGATGTCTTGTAATTGCCACTGTGAATTGTCCACCTCTTTGAATGAAATTACAGTTTTTCATAGGAACATAAATAATTATTATTTTGTCCCTCATGACCTCAAGAACACTTTCCAAATAATGTGGAGACACATAAATCAACTTATGATAGGAATTATAATGTCACCTATCCTAACAATAACAAAACATAATACAAAGGTTAGTACTAAAAGGATTCAAGTTGGTAAGGCAAAGAGACCTCATTCTTAGATTTTTCTCAAACACCCAACATCGTATATTGAAGGTATGCTAGACAAAGATAGAACTTCTCTCATAAGGGCTAGAAAATTTTGTTATGCTAAACCATTTATGAGCTACATCTATAGTTCCACTAGCTAGCAAGTTGTGTTATGCTAGATGTCCATATAATATAAGGGGTTCCGTAAGGATATCAAGATACATTGTGCTAGGTATCTCATTAAACACATGGCTCCATTAGAAAGAAAGTTGTGTTATGCTCGTTGGCCATGTTAAAATTTTCTCAAGTTCATGAATCAACAAGTTGTGTTATGCTAAATCCATGGACTATTTCACAAGTTATGCCTTAAAGAGTGCATAAAGTTTAACATCATAGGGGACCATTTAACGTCAAATGAGATGAAATCACCTTAGGGGATGCATAAAGTTTAATGTCACGGGGAATGAACACAAATCGCCTCAAGGTGTGTACAAATTTTTGTGACACTGGGGACAAAAATCAAAAGGTCATGCCTCAATGAGTGTTATAAATAATACCACCATCAAGGGTGTATAACAATAAATGGATGAATAAAAATACTATTCAATATATGGGAGATCACATCTTAGGGAGTATCATACATGATTCCACCGCAAAAATAGGAAAAATCATGGAATGAGGGTTCACACCTTAGGGAGTACCAAACATAGTGCTAACACAAAGGGGGCTTAACATGTTATGAAAAGTCACTCTTTAGGGAGGATCAAGCCTAATTTGATGAAAAAAGAGGAAAATAACATAGGTTGATGAGATACCCTGACTAGGAGAGCTCTTTGTTTGTTTATCTGAGGGTTGCTTTGTCTGCTTCTGCTTCAGCTCTGTCCCTTTGGCAGGAAAACACTGGTTTCTTTGTTTCTTGTCTCTCCTTGTTCCCTGAAGTGCTATTTGTTTTATTGGGAGAGGTGCTTCTACCATGGAGTCCTTCGGGGCCTCTTTGGGGTGCTTTCCTTTTTAGGATGGGGTCTGTGTTTCTATGTTTATTTCTTCTAACCTCTGGGTTTTGTTGCGGTGGGAATTTATTTGTCCCTCGCCTTCTTGGTTCCATGGCCTTGCTTTTCAAGCCTCTTTCGGTGCATCCTTGGGTTATTCTGGTCTTTCCTATGGAGGTGGTCCTATCTTCTATTGAGGGGGAGATGGATGTGGCTAGAAGTGACTGTTCTCCTATAGAGGCGGAGTGGGATGCGGCTTGTGGTGCTTGGAAAAGCTGTTGGGGGGCTATTGAAGCCTTGTTTTATGGTGGTTTGGGTTTTGATGGGAACCTACATGCTACGCTCTTTTCTTTATCTTCTATGGAGGTGGAGATATTGATTTGGAAGCAGATCTTTGAGACATTCAACCCCATGATTATTGATAGTTGCAGCTACGAGAAGCTGGGTTTTCTTTTCTATAGAGGTGGAAAGAATAAATGACTTTTGAAGGATATTGTTGGAGCTTTGTGCTTTTGAGTTTACCTTTCCTATAATGATGGAAGGGGTGCTTTGCTGGACTCTGCTACTTCTGTTGGTGGAGCTTTGATCCTGATTTGTACTGTGAAAAGTTGTATTGGGTTTAAGGTCCCTGTCAAAACCTGGATGGTCTGGGTTGTGGATCCCCTCAAAATCCATAGGTTTGGGTTTAAGGTCCCTGTCAAAACCTTGTGTTATGGGCTGATGGTCTTGTCTATAACAATGGAGTGTAGTGGGTTGTTGGGACCGTCAAAACCAACGAAGTCAAGATTCTTGTGATTTCTTGATGCTCTTCTTGGCAACCTATTGGCTTTTGGCTAGTTGTTGTCCTTCTGTGTCCCTGGTTTGCTGCTGGTTGTTTTTGAGTTTATCTTTTAAGCAGTTTGTTCATCTTGGTGTGGGTCTGGGACCCCCGTAAGTCCTAATGGTTTTGGGTCCATTCAAAACCTATTTTTCCCATCTATCAAAAACATAGGTTGATGAGATCACGCTCTAGTCAATATTGATGTAATATTACTACTAAATAAATTACATAATATTAAAAACAAATCCATACTCTTTAGAATATGTATAACATCACAACTAGAAGAGAGCATTCCTATTGAAATAATTGTAATAAATGGGGTAATATTCCCCTATTAAAATGTTAGTGTAATTATCACACTAATATTTAAAGGAGATAATGAAATATATAAAGGACCCATTATACAAAGGAATGCATTTTATAAGAGACTAACTACCCCTTGCCCCCCAAGTGTAAGGGAAAAGGTGATCCTATACAGATTGTGTTACATTGCTCCTTATTGATAATATATATTTGCACAAAACATCTTGTGCCCCCACGCATGGTAATGAGTATCCATTGACACTACAACTACCACATAGAAAGGAGAAAATTCATAGATATTTAATTTATCATCTATCATATTCATCCTTAAAATGATCTAGGTCATCTAATATCTTCTTTAAAGTATGACATTCATCATTAGCATGAATAAATAATCTATGATATGCACAAAATGATGATTTTTTTATTCTTGTATTAAACATCTCTTATTCTTGCACAAGAGGTAATTTAATGAATTCTAATTTTAAATTTTTTTGTTTGTTTCAAACAATGGATGTGTGGTGAGTAAGACATATTTTCTAATAGGTCCACCAGGTTTATGCTTTTACTAATCTTAACTTGCTAAATCTGAAATTTAGAATCTTTTATGTTTTTGCAACAATAACAATACACTTTTTCTTCTTTTTCACCATATGTAAATGCCTAAACAAATTTTTTGAAAAAATTCATATTTGATTATATGACCTAATGCAAGTTTATCAATACAAATATGAACTAAACCTAATTTGCAATGGCTGAATTTAACACTAGATGCAAAATGCAATGCAATTTTTTTTACTTTTTTTCAATTCTTTTTATGAAAATTAGGTATGTATATGATGAATGCAAATGATCTAAGATCTAATTCAGATTTGGAAAGTATAGCTTTAGATTTCAAAGGTGCTAAAAGTGTTTGAAAGAGTTAGGCTCACCAAATGTTTGATTGGGAAAAGGATGAAGACCCCCTTCCCAATTGTTTTTAATTGGATTAAAAATGACCTTAAGAGCCACTTGCTTACAAACATTTTTGGGAGAGCTATAATGGTGGATCATATCTCTAATCCAATTTTTAGGTGTGTATGTGATTTGGGTATGTGCAGGATCATCATCATTGAAAAAATAGGCCCTTAAGTGGCAAAAAATTCAGAAAAAATAAGAGGTAGGTGTCTGTCTGACCACCCTAACCACAATAAAATGATAATATTTTTTTATAATATTCTAGATATAAGTAGAGGACTCATGCCCAGATGTGATGCATATTTTTTTGTAATTTTTTTCCAAGTAAATAATTAATTATGAATTTTTAATTACAATTTTTTAAAAAATATAAAAACTCGTATGTCTAACCACCTTAACTTGGTCAAAATTTCATGAAATTCATTTTTTCCTTTTTTAATCCTAAAGTGTGTGAAGCATAGAATGTGACGCATGTTTTGGATTCAAAAAATGTGATACCGTTTCAAAGCTATAGATATTTTTCAATCAGCCCATCAATCAGGACTTTAGTCATAATTTGAATAGAAAATGAATAATAATTACTTATTAAATTCAAAGTAAAGCATAGTTTATGTCGGTGGAAAGCTAAGAATCTCCTTTAAAAACCCTTTTTGTTTCATCAATTTTGAGTAAAAAATTAGTCGTCAACCACATGCCCATCATGATCCTGCACATACCCATTTGTGGATGACTTGAATGATTTTTAATTGACTAATTTTTAGGATGCAATGATCTAAATATGAAAACTATGAAAATGTAGTAGTCTCTTATGATTTTTGATAAACTAATTATAGAAAAATAAATTTTAGATCAAAAAATCCAAAGCGAAGACATGTAGGAACATGGGATTTAAATTTGATACCAAACTATTTGTTCTAGGGCATAGTATGCCCTAGACTATCCTCCTTTTCCCTATAAACTGAAAACATGGGCATGAGGTCCTTGGTTTATAGCTTATATCTTTCAATATTTTTCATAACTTTTTATATTGATGAGAAAATGCATATTTTGTGATTTGATGACTTGTAGGGTTTGAGTGCACGAATGAACAAATGGTGTTCAATATTCCTTTAACTCACTTTAGATTTGCAACCTACATGAATGAGAAGAGGGGAAGGGTTGTGTTGTATAGGAGTTGTTGAATAAACACAACAATTGAGAGGGGGTTGAATCAGTTGTACATTAAAAAATCAAAACCATCATTAACATTTTGATCTATATTAATCCTTAAACCCTTAATAACCCTTAAAACCTTATTATGTATTAGTAGAATATGAACATGAGAAATAGTAATTCAAACACATTCATACACATGAGAACACTAGATTTACGTGGAAAATTGAAGAAGGGAAAACCACGGTGAGGATTAGCCCATGATATAAAGTAATTCCAACATCAAATATAGTAGGCTCATTGCTGAAGGTCTCACTACCCAAAAGAAAGAAGGGATCACTACCAATGGCTCATTGCCAGAATAAAAAAAGAATATAGAATATTTTTACAATGAGAAATCCATCTCAGAGCGATCAAAAGGATCCACCACTTCTTCACCAAAAAAATTGCACTCTCTTTATAGAATGTAAACACCTTCTGCTCACCACTTCTAGTAGTCTTAGGCATTAAATATCATATTGCATTTCACACTTTCACACTTCACATCATAATTCACATCACACATAAATCACTCACAATCCTTCATCATCTCAATAAATATATATAGCATCCTCAGCCTTGAAAATAATCTACAAGACTAGCTATGCACCTCAAACATTCAAATTCAAATCAAGTCGGCACTGAAACATTCTAGCGGTGGAGAGGAATGAAGGAAGACCTCATCGCATCTTAACTCAGACCTAAATCCACATATACACACTATGTGATGGTTCCACAAACATCAAAGCATATCCACATTTAGTGAAAAGACCCAAGGTCGGTTGAACCTATGTTAACACCATTAAAAATTTAAATAAACATTTCACCAAATCCAAAGATGCCTAGTGGAACACACAAAACACTTGAACACAATCTAGAATATTCTATCAACACGCTAAAATCCAAAAAATTCTTTGCAACATCATACAATTGAAGAACATACTCATTTTATACAACCAGTTAACTTTCCTCTTACTGTAACTAGTGATTCTAGCCTTGCGAAGCACCAAAGCACAAAAAAATTAAATGAAGATAGATACAAACAGCATAAGCACACTTCCAAATCTGCAAGACTAGAAACCAAAATGTGGAGAAAGGCAAAGAAAAACCATTTCTCCCAAACAATATTTTATCATAGTTCACACAATGGTGAACATAACTTCTTTTGTTGAATGATCCAAAATCTAAAAATATGGATATAACACCTTTGAACACATCTGATCAACATATTCAAATCACGCAAGAAGATCTTCAACCATGAAGAAATGTGAAGCAAAACATTGAACACTACTTTGCCACACTGAACACTCTTTTATTCAAATTTTCTCAAAAGCACTTGGAAAACAAGCACAAAAAAAACCATCTAATCATTTGCAACACTCTCTCAGCATGTCAACCACACAAGAGGTTGAACATCCACAAGAATATGTTCCTCAAATCAACACTAGAGGTTTACTTCAGTGATACTACTAATGAAAACATAATGCAACCAATCAAATCATCTCCATAGGTTGACATCAATACAACAACAAAGATCTATTGACATCAATGACAACACATACTTCCAACTATCTCCCCCTTTTCATTGATGGAAACACATGATATGGAAAATCATCAACAACAACTCTGATCACCAACTCATATATTGGAGTAGAGTGCATATTGCTCCCCATTACACAAGAATCAACACTTTATCTTTTACATGACTTCTCTCCCCCTTTCTTCATATGGTTTTCCAGTTAAATATCTCCCCCTTTGAGATCAATGGAAAAGGGAAACACATGTTTCCTTTTGTTTGCTTCCCCTTTGACATCAATCACACATGCTTTATCTCCCCCAAGGGAAACACCTATAAGGGATATCAATAGCTCTACAATCCCAACTTCTTTTATTGCACTCAGTTTTCTTCACACCTTTCTATTTCACTTCTCAACACACCCCCCCTTAGGAGTACACAACATACTACACTAACTAGTAATTTTTGCACATATCCTTTGACACAATTGAAAAATGAAAACACCTATATGCCACATAATTATAACACTTACTTCCCCCCAAAAATGACACTACTTACTCCCCCTGAGAGGTAGCCACCAACATTAGTCCAAAACAAGGAATGAATCTTGAAATCCACTAGAATGATGCATATCCTTATACATCTAATTGATAGAAGGATGGGTAATAACCCCTAACTTATCCTAGAGATACTCAAAATTATCCTTAGGAAGAGCCTTTGTGAAGATATTTACAACTTGATCTTTAGTAGGCACATACTCCAACTTCACTTCACTTTCTGCAACCTTTTCTCTTAGAAAGTGATACTAGATTGAGATATTATTTTTCCTTGAATGAATTATAGGATTCTTTGAAATATTAATAGCACTTGTATTATCACATAAGATAGAAATTAGTTCATCATACGAAACTATGATATCCTTCAATATTTTCTTCATCTATAACACCTATGTGCAACATGATGTTGTAGCAATGTATTCTACCTTTGCAGTAGATAAAGACACTGAATATTGCTTCTTACTTAACCAAGACACAAAACTCCTTCCGAGAAAGAAAGTACCATTACTTGTACTTCTCCTATCATCCAAAAAACCTGCCCAATCTTCATCTATATAAGAACTTAGAGAGAAATCAGTATCCTTTGGATACCATAAACCATGTTTTGGAGTTCCTTTCAAACATCTAAATATTCTTTTTATTGCTTCCACATCTGAATCTCTAAGATCTTCTTGAAATCTAGCCACAAGACAAACTGCATGCATGATATCCGATCTAGTAGTAGTTAGGTATAGCAATCCTCCAATCATTGATGTGTACTTTCTCTAATCACTCTTAGGATATTTTTCGTTCTTACTCAGCTTGCAAACAATAACCATAGGAGTACATACCAATTTAGAGTCTTCCATTCCAAACTTCCTCAGCATTTCCTTGACATACTTTGATTGTGACCTGAATATTCCTCTCTTTGTCTAATTGATTTGAATTCCAAGGAAGAAATTCATCTCCCCAAACGTAGACATCTAAAAATCTTTCTATATTTCTTCTAAAAAACTCTTGCACATACTTTCATTTCCTCCAAATATTATATCATCAACATACACAACCACAATCAAAATTTAATTTTTTTCAACTTTAAATTAAATATTTTTATCTGCAGTACCTTTATTGAATCCTTGTTGCAACAATTACCTATCCAATATTTCATACCAAGCTCTAGGAGCTTGCTCGAGTCCAATATAAACTTCTTCCAACTCACCATTCAAAACCACAGATTTCAAATCCATCTAATAAACTTTGAAATCCATGTGTTCTAAAAAAGAAAAAAACATCCTAATATCCTCCATCCTTGCCACCAGAGAAAATGTCTCTTCAAAGTCTATTCCTTCTACTTGTGATTACCCTTCACACACAAGTATTTCTTTGTTCCTAACAACTTCTCCATTCTCATTCAGCTTGTTCTAGAACACCCACTTAGTTCCAATCACATTCTTGTTCACTGGTCTTGGGACAAGTTCCCAAGTCTAATTCTTCTCAATTAGCATTAATTCTTCTTCCATGGCCTTGATCCAACATTTAATTATCTACATTGGAGAATATTTACTCATAGTCATTACAATTTATACCCACTAGCTTGGGTAACCATTCTTTATCCAAGAGATATTACATAGTAGTTTGTTGAATCTCTTGTGTGAAATTAGTTCTCATTCGTATTTTGAATTTGCATCATATTTGAGTATTACAATATAGTTTATGTTATCTTCATATTTATATTTTTGACTCTCTCCATCTACACAAAAGGGTTTTTACATTTTCTATTTTATTACTAGTTCAACATTGTATTTTCATGGAGTTGTGGTAATTCCATTTCTATTGTCTTTCCCTAAACACACCAGGGATACAAATATGTGTACACCTATGGTTACAACTCATATATATATATATATATATATATATATATATATATATATATATATATATATATATATATATATATATATATATATATATATATATATATATTAAAGTTATAAACACATAGAGGGTTTAAGATTACACATGAATTCAACTTCCTCATTCTTTTTAATTATGATGGAGATTAAAATATGAACCAGGTCCTTTACTGTCTTAGCAAGTTCTAAAGTAGTCACAACCTTCTTTGTATAAAGGTTTGGATCCCTTATTTATTTTTATATTAATTAATTATTTTAAATTTTACTATACTATTTTATAATTATTTTATAATTTTCTATATATTTATATCCTTTCATGTTGTGTGTTTTTCATCTCCTCATGTGTAGACGATATTGGCCTCATATATAGATTCTTAATTTATAACATTTCTAGATGATAGCATAGAATTTCAACAACATAATAGATCATATAAAATAACATTGGTGTGTTTCTATTACAAAATAAACCAATAATATCAACATGTCTAGTGAAGGTATGGTAGGTCTCACTGATATGGGTTTTTCATTCTTGATTTTATTGGTTTAACCAAAATGTTGGCTTTAAGAGTAGGTGATAGATGTTTAGGGAGTTATCAATGATCTCTTCATCTTACACCAAGATATCCTCATGAGTAGGAAACACATTAAGAGAGAAAGGGATGTGAACTTCATCACTTGTTGGGGAAGCATTAGCAAAGACACAACATGAAACACTAGCCAATGATTTTAAAGAAAAAATAATTTTTCCAAGGTACTTTGACATTATGAAATATTTTTATTAACAAATATATGCATTGATGAAATAGATACATATGTGAATCTTGGTTGTTTTATTTGATACTCTATGTTGTGGTGGATAGGAAGAAACATTGTTTAATACAAGTGAATCAAAAACCCTTTTATTTTTTATATTCTTTCTTCCCCTTTACTCTAGTAGTTAGTAGAATCTGGATTAGATTTTAGGTTTATTCAATGTTGGGTTGGATCAACATTAGGTATGTACACTTGATGTGGGAATTCAACATGTAGGAATAGGGTATTTCTCCACTAAATAAACATGCCTAGTGAAGGTATATTAGGTCTTGATGATATGGGTTTGTTATGCTTGAGTGTTATGGATTTAAGGAAAATGTTGTCTTTAATATTAGGTGATGTTTTTTTTGGGAGTCATCAATGATCTCATCATCTTCCACCAATATATCCTCATGAGGAGGACATGCATTAGGAGAGAAAGGGACATGACCTTCAACACTTTTTGGAGAAGCATTAGTAAAGACACAACATGAAACATTAACAAAAAATTTCAAAGAAGAAATCATTTTTCCAAAGCAACCAGACATTATGAAATATTTTTATCAACAAATATATGCATTGAGGCAGTTCCCATATCCATTTTTTTCATGTTCCAGTATAATTTTGGATCTAATTTAAATTTATTTCTTTTTATGTCAGTTGGAGTGAGCATGTGTTATTTAGGGTTACAATACATCCCTAATTCTTGCTAAATTATCCAAAGACATGATTATAAAGCCTTACTAAGGCATCATACCAAAATCTTCTTGGTCGCTTATGGCTATTTGAAATGATATTTATTCTCTTTTTATTTTATCATGTAATTTCTCACAAGACATTATGATTCTTTTCCAACCCTTCATTTATTTATGAAGATCAAATTTGAGCCCTTGGATTATTTTCAAATTTTAGCCAAATGGGGTGGTCTGGGTCAATGGGGCGCCCTAGACCAGACCCATCCTTTTTGGGCCCTAAAGTGTTGGGAGAAAATATTAAATGCTAATTTTAGTACCCATTGTTTGATTTTCCAAACATGTTTATAAAATGGGTAATTAAATGCATAATTAGTTCCAAGCACATAGAGGAAGCTAAACCTTGTGTGAAATTGTCAAGGGTGACAATTTTTGATGCTAAATCTAGCCCCCACTTTAGTGAGAGTATGAACTTATGCTCAGAATCACACTAAAGTACAAAAAAGCCATTATTCTAGCCTTTTCATTTCCTAGCTCAGTATTTATCTTAAATAGAATATAATCTAATTAGTTTGAAATAAATTTAGATAATGAAAAACAAATTATTTTTTATTAAAAATTGCAGCATCTTTATGACCATTCATCTTATCTAATAAGGGTGATGAGATATAACCTTGAGCTAATTAGGAAATCAACTTTTTGTGTTCACATTTTGGTGAACTATACATACCTATTCTACGTCACTATGTTTAGCTTCCTCTCAATAACTTTATATTTCATCTTGTGTGTGTTCAAAATCATTATTCTTCCCATTTTATTAGTTTTATCGCACCCTCTCTCTTTTCTTCTCATCCTATGCAAAGAAGTGTGTGCATCAACATGTACTTTTACCTCCTACCATTTCTTCCAATAATTTTTTTACCTATTCTATGAGTGGCCTCCTACAATTCCTCATCATTTTTCTTCTTCTCTATAAGATAATTTTAAGGTGTGAAAGAGGGGTTTGAGCATGAGTTTATCTTCAATATAGAATAGCGTGAGACAACACCACTACATATCCAGTTTTTATATATTTAAAAAATGTTACTAGTTTTCTATATTTTAATTTCTTTCTTTAGCCTAGCTTTATCACCTAGTGGTACAAGCCCACTAAAGTCCACGGTAAAATATAATGTCAAAAATTGCATACCCTATAGTTTAGACATTATAAGTTCAACTCATTTTGGTGTTTATTTCACATAGTATATTTTTGGGACTCACTTATTATGACCTTGTCCTTTATCCCACCTTAGATATTAGATACATTTTGTGTTCTTATGTGTCTAGGTATTTTCCTTTTGTTTGGATATGTTTATCATGTCTATGTGATGTTATTTTCTAGCTCTATTTTTTTCCCATATTATTCTTAGGGCTAACATGGGAATGTAGAGCTTTATTCCATGTCTGCTACCATCATTTGATAGTAAAATCATACAATGGCTATTTCCTACCAAATTTTCAATAGTCCAACTTCCATAATCATATGCATAAGTTACTAGAAAAAATAATCATATTTTCCTTTTGAGGGCCTCTTGGCCTTATCTCCAACATACCTAGATTTATTAGGCACATATAAATATATTTGTACTATTGATACCTTTACAACACTTCTTCTAGCTCCTTGAATAATACTTTTGGGAACACAAATTCTTTTTGATAATCTTCATTAGATGATATATACTCATGTAGTATTTACAACTTTTACTCACTAGATTAAGGAGTCTTCTTTTACAAGTCCTCTTTAGCCAGGTGATATTGTATTTTTTTTTTTCATCATATTGTGAATTTTAAACATATTCAAAATTTGCAATATTAACAATGTTCTCCTTGAAACTCTCTTTCTCACTCTCTTAAGATGGTTTTACAAGTGCCTATTTCATTATTGGTTTAACATAGTATTTTTTTGGGAACCTTGGGAATTGAATTTTAATTTTTATCCTACATACACTAGGGTGTTAAATCCTCATAGATCTACTGTTATAAAAATAAATTATTTTATTTTTAATTATTAATTTTTAGACATGTGTTGGATTTAAGAGCACAAAAATATCTAAATTTCTTGTTCCATTTGACTATCATAAAGCTTGGAAGACCAAACTAAGGGCTTGACCACCTTTGAAAACTCCCAAATAGTCACAACCTTCTCCTTTGTTTAATTTTTTTTTTTTATCCTCAAAATGACATAAAGGTGTGCATCTCTTTTTTATTTTTCTTGTTTATTCCTTGTTTTATTTATTTAAAATTGCATAAGACTAGTATATTATAATTTTATAGCTTTCTACATATTTTTGATCTATTGGGTTGTGTAATTTTCATCTCATTGTGTATATACTATACTAGCCCCACATATATACTCTTATTTTCAAACATTTTTCAATGAAAATATAAATTCTAGATGATAGCATAACTACTAGAGAATAGTGCAAATTTATTACTATTTGCACTAAATCACCACTAGATTCAATATCTAGTTTTTGTAGGATTCATGATTTACTATATAATTATTTACTTTTATTTTGTTTTCTTACATTTCTAATTATTCTTTTCTTTCCATTTTCTAAATTTATATTTTATCTTAGATTAAAATGAAATATTTTCTAAATTTATATTTTATCTTAGATTGAAATGAATATATTTTAAATATGAATAAACTTCTTTCACATGATCGGCGACACTGGTGTGACACACCCTCTAGTACCATGAGGACAAGGGGAGACCAAACCTCATGACCTCTAGTACCATGAAGACAGGGGGAGACTAGACCTCGTGACCTCTTGCCTACAACATAATACTTTAGCTAATTGAACTAGGCCCTCCACTTATGAATAAAAAATATTGCTATCTTCTATCTCAAAACAATATTTTTCTCATCATTAATCTTATCTAATGAATTTGATTAATTAGAATCTTAACTCAATTAAGAAATAATTTTTCATCTTCACAAGTTTTATTGTGTAGCCATAACCATTCCATTAACTTTTATCCAATATTTAGAAGAAGAAAACATGATATTCAATAACTTTAGAAACCATGCCTACCACTATCAATCCATCTAATAGTGGTGGTTGAAAAAGTATTCTAAATAACTCATTTGTGCCTTTACTAGCACTAAGACTTATTGCTCCAATAGCATGGTGTTCATTTACTATGTTTGAATTTATAATTAGTTTATACCCTTGTGAATTGGGCAAACACTTTTTAGATCTTTATTAATATATAGACTAGTACAATTTATTGATATATGTTTACATTTACCATTTAATTTTCAATAATTAAATATCCATCTTTAAAATCAAACCTCATTTTCATAATGTGACCTTATTCTAAGATACCATATTGTATAATTAACTTTATAGTGGACATTTATAAAAAAGCAAAATATAAAAATAATATTGATAAATAAACACATAGGAAAGCTTTAATTAGTGCTGCTGAACAAAATGTGAGTCTTGTTGATTCAGCATTCACACGTTTTTTACCTAATGCACTAACTCTTCAAAAATGGAAAATTCATTCCTCTAAGTCCGTAGATCAAACCAAAAAGAATATGTTCTTCCAGCAGTTGAACAACAATTACAATTTATGAAATTATTTCTGACGTATGCCATGCCAACAGAAAGAGTTTTATGACAGCATTACAGCAATAACTCGTATAAAACCTAATTCCAAAACTTCGACGTTTTCGTTAACATCTAATTCCCGATTCTGCCGACTTGAAACCAAATCAAGACGGATCAGGCGGATACATAATGAGAAAATCTGTTTAGAATGCAATTAGTATATAGGGGCGCAGGTTAAATATGTAATAACCCTAAAATTACACAAAATAGTTCAATGTATTACTGTTATATTTCTCACGCATCTTCTCAAAATCATACAGCTTTATTTTTGACGAATAACTTTCATTCTTCAGTCCCTTGCGCGTAATTATTGTTCTGGGGAAGTTGCCCTTTGTTAGGAGCAGGAGAACGAGGAGTAGGAAGAGAGCGTTGAAGCGGAGTGGTCTGTTATGCAACACTAAGCATCAATTCTTGTAACACAAAGCCCCACATGATTATATTCAACCCAATTCAATTCTTTGAACTGCCTGTGAAATATACACTATAACGGCCTATTAAATATAGTCCACAGATATCACCACCAAAGTAATAATCTAACAAATCCACTCATGTTATCTCAATAACTAAAGAATGGTTAGTATAAATGCTTACTGAAATGACCGAGTTATCTACTCCATTAGTATTATCTGTTGGTCCTTTACCATCCAAATCATCTGCATCAAGAACGAGCCAGTTAAAAGGGAAATGAAGAAAAATAAAGCAGCTTTGCAGATATTTAGAGCATTTGAAGGAACCCACTCTTTCCCCAACCAGATCGAGCGAAAACAGAAGCAATTCCTTCCGCACAGCAGAAGAAGCCCTTGCACCAATTTTTCAGCTTTCCTTCCTTTACTTGGGTAACTCTTGCTTTTTCCCCACCCGATATAGTATTGCAATTTGCAGTAACCTTTAAAGTGTCAATTTATACAAATTTGTGAATTGTACAGAAGCAATATATCGTAAGGGGAAGACTAAACCTTTGAATGAGTCCAAAGTTTGCTGATGCAATCCCTTTACGCCTTTCAAAGGCCGTGGAAAACCAGGAAACCCTTTTACGGATTAACATATGCCTCATCTTATTTTTAATATTTTTGGTTTGATAATTTTGTCGTAAGAAATAATCGGATGAATTGACTTGCCATTGTTTATTCCTTGGTTTCTACACAGCTAAGTCAAATAACCATTAAAAACTGTGAGCTTCCTACGCTCTTTCTTTCTTCGATGCCACCTTACCCATGTTCAGTGCAGGTAGGACTAGATCTACCTTGCTCGGATGTTCGCTTCAACTATATGTAAACTATCTGGAATATTATAAAGATAAAAAAAATAATACACTATTATTGTAATTGAGTATGGTTCGAATATACAGAGGTTTGTGCCAAACATGTCTCAAAACAAATGCGGATCTAATTAGTTGTCATTTCAACGAAAATATGCAAATAAGTAGAGGTTTTGGATAGGTGTTTAAACAGCATATTCTAAGCTTTGATTTGTTTAGATAGTTCATCTAAAGTCATATCATTAGGTGGATTCTACTCGAGAGGCTATTGTAATTTAAGATGAGCCACCTAAGCAAGTCAAATCTTGGAGTGTGTTTCTAAGTCTCGCCCTCTTTATATGTTGCATGCAATGTGACAATATTATTACAAAGCATTAAGATCATGTAGTAGATATATAGGTTGGGATAGTTAATGTAGTTTGTTTTGAGATTGGAAAAAATAGTTACCAAAATAAATGATAAGGGTTGTGCCAGCGCATATATGTGTTAGTTTCCTTCTTTGATATTGTATGAGTTCATATTTCACAAAGTTAAAAAATTATTTGGGTATGATATATTTTTTAATATTCCCATCATCAAATAGGAGCTTTTTTTATATCATATTATGACAATCAAAGTGTTATCTACATGCTGAAAAGGTAAATGTCTTACGTGAGAAAAAAATATATAGAGGTGGCTATTCTTAAATATCATCAATTAATATATTAATTTTGGCTAGTAAAAATAGAACAAGTATTTATCTTTTCTTGGTGTGGATAAGGTGTAAAATTGTTATTGAATGTTTGACCATTGAATTAGACGATGCTTATGTAGAGTGTGTTGAGGTTTATGATCAATACACCAAGCACCTAACTCAATAGTTGGTTATCCATCTTCAGTATGATAGGATAGATGATCAAATAGCTAATATTTTCAAGAAGACCTTATATAACACTAAAAAAATTATTTTATAGTTCATTTAGGATTAAGAGAAGTCACATGAATTTTTTATGGTAGTCATTTAACAAGGATTATTGAGAATATCCACCATTGTGTGTGTGAGTGATATATGTTGAAATTCATCTTAACCCCTGACATTAAGAAGGGATGTTAATTATATCTTTAATGCAATAGATATATACTAAGATGATTAATATTAGTGATTGTAAACTATATGTGTGTGTGTGTAGTGTCGTAAACTGACACTTCCTACAATTTCATGCTAGGTTTAGTGCTTGATTTAAAGTGTGTATATGATGTAAATATTTTGAGGCTTAATTAAGAAACTTGGATTAGCCCCTTGTTAATGGGCCTT
This sequence comes from Sequoia sempervirens, assembly GCA_007258455.2. Classification (NCBI taxonomy): domain Eukaryota; kingdom Viridiplantae; phylum Streptophyta; class Pinopsida; order Cupressales; family Cupressaceae; genus Sequoia; species Sequoia sempervirens. Next base: position 176,002,519 of record VDFB02000017.1, read on the forward strand.
TGAAGGACAAAATCTCCAAGAAACTAGCCTCCTACACTAGTATCTAGCCTATTTGCTCCAAAATTTGAAACTTGGAATGTCAACCTTGTAACATTGTGTGTCTCACCTTTTAGCTTCACCCTCCAAAAATTACTTGTGATGCATATATAAATAACTCTTTTTCCCTCATTTTTGACACATGGACTTGAGGATCTATCTATGAACAAGATCTCTTTTTTCTCTACATGATTTCTAAAGCATTCAATTTGTGAATGTTATTTTGTTATGCAAACTAATCCCAAGCTTTTTGTGGAGTTCGCTACCTCTTACGAAAATGGCACTATCACTGTTGGTGGGTACTCCTTCACGGTGACTATTGAGCTTATTTTTGAGGTGACGGGGCTTCCATTGGAGGGTGTGTGCATTCCATGTAAGCCTAAGGGATATTATCAAAAATAAATGGACCGCTTTTTGAAAGATGGTGAAAAGGTGAATAGACTCTAGAATGGCTTCAATCGCGTTGAACTCCCTGGTGTTTAGAGTAAGGTTGCAGAAGTCTTGATGAGTTATGTAACACTCAAGGGCCAATTCCATTGCTTTCTTACTCATTTGTTTTTGATGCTTAACCATCTCCATTATAATTTAAAGATGAACTTTTCCTTTTGGATTTTGTCCTCTCTTGAACAACGTGTCAAAAATGTATAGGGTAAAAGAAAGAATTTACCTATTCACCAGAGTCTTATCTTTCATCTCTATCATTACTAGACTGCTTTGTTACCCTACCTTTCCATTGTTAAAAAGAACACCTTGGTCATTCATGACCCCATCAAACCCCCTACAAACTCTAGCCCCTCCATTACCTTGGATGAAACCCCACCCACTACTCATATTACCTGTGCCCATGGTAAAACCCCCGCTAATGAGGAAACCCCTCTTGATCCCATTAAATGTGTTCCCCTATCAAAGCATACTCCTATTTCTACCTTTGGATCTGATAATTCAAATAACTCAGACAATGAGTCACGGAATCCCACCCCTGCCAATTCTCCCACGCATTCCCCTATTCATGTGAAGGGTTCTGATGTCCTCAACACCCCCTGTCATTAACCCCATCCTTCAAAATTCCCCTAATTTTTGAATCAATTTGGAGGGGACCCATGTTGAACCTAGGGTGGTTTTTAACAATTGTGCCTCCAACAACCCCCTTCACAATAAAATCAATGAAATTTCAAAGACAGATAATCTCTAGAACAACATCCTCAAGTGGCTCCCAAAGCTTGTTACTGCCAAAGAGAATCTAGATTTTGAAAACAAGTTATTGTAGCAGTAAGTCCTGTGGTTGGGAGAGGTGGAGGATAGTGGCCATTGGAATATAATAGCCTCCATGGCTAATTCATTTGAGCATTGGGCCAATTGGGATAAGGAGTTGGAAGAGCTAGGAGCTATCATTGGCATGGAGGAGAATAAAAAGAATTTACAAATAGAGATTGATGCTATTTACAAGAACCGGGAAAAAAACCATGCAATGTCTCCAGATTGTTATTGATTATAGCAAGGAAACCATGAAGAACACTGCTCTCACCATTCAGATATTTCAACAAGAGATAAGGAAAAGGAATGGAAAATGGGTGGCTAAGGAAGGTCATGATGATAGTCACATGCAAAATAAAGGTTAGGTGGTGGACAACTCTACTCTAGCTGCCATGGTGGATACATAGGATATTCAAAAAGGCCCCCTTTCTTTGAAGAAGAAGCTCCACTTCCTCACTCAAGAGTGGAAAGCTATTAGTCATCTCAAATTGCATGGAGACCTATAGGTGTTTTTTGATCCTATGATATTCTTTGGTTCATGTGTTGTCTTTATTTCTTTTTGCTGGTCAGACTATATTATGTTTATGTTTTTGCTTTATTTTTCTAGGTGTTTCACTTCTTGTGAGCCCCTTGTTTTCCTCCATTGTTGTTTTGTAATAGGTATTGGCATTTCTAGTCTTAATCTAATCAAAATCCTTGCAGTTATTCAAGGAAAATTATTCTTTCTTCATCAAAACCTTGTGGTGACTTGTGATGTGACATCACTCCAACAAGGGTTTCACACATATTGCAACTCTATTTCATGCTATTATATTTATAATAGTCTATAATTTATTTTTCCTCTACTCCCTCAAGGGAGTGTATTCTTTATTATCATTATCATTGTTGTTGTGGAGGTAGGAACAATACCATGGGGTTTGACTTAGGAAATCCCCTATAAAACACAACTATTATTCCCCTTTGGTCATATAGGTCATATTTAAGGTCTGCACAAGCAAAATAGTTTCAATCTTTTCTCAATCACTAGAGTGGCACTCTAGTTTCCTTGACACCTTTCCCCATTTTTTTATGGCGGGTTTCTCTCTTTGTTGCCATCCTATATCTTCGTTTGGTTTCTGCACATCTACCACAAAATTTATGTATTATTGCTCAGATGCTAGTATGACACTCTAGTTTCCTTGACATTCTACTCCAATTTTGGATGCAAAGTTCCTCCCAATCTACCCTTTCTATATTTTCCTTATTTTTTTATAAATTATTGTATTTGATTATGTAATCATTTGTTTTATTAAATTAGGGTTTATGTCATATATGTTAATTAAGTCATACTCTTGTCAATCTACTCCTTATTTATGTATAGTTATACTCTATAACACATGTAGGTTATTCATTTAGTTAATTTTATCACTTTCTAACCTAGATCTATTCATTCTTCAATCAACCTTCATAATAACAAAAAAGGAAAAATGTCCCCACCAACCCCAACTTGGGTCTTCTTGAGGGACAATAGCCAATCATTCAAAATTTTGGTGGCTTGTGTTCCAACATGTGATTATAAATATTGATATAATTAGTTAATAATTGACTGGGTCACTCTTTTCTACATTGAATTATGGTGAACCCAACATTTTTGCAAACTTCTTTTTGTTGTTATTGTTTGATTAGTTGATTAATTAAACATTTTTATTGTATATGCTATGTATTTATATTTTTTATTCTATTAATCTTATATGTTAGCCTAGAGAGAAAAATCACTTAAATTAGATAACACAAAAATAAAAACCAAACCCTCTTTCTTCTAACATATCATCTACATATTTGTCTTATCATCACCTTCTTTTCATTTCTAATTGCCTCCTAAAGATATCTTATTTTATTACATCATTGATATATATTTTTTGTACCTTTGATAGCCCTCCTTCAAGTGACAATTAGGCTCATGCGTGTCCCTCTCCCAAGATTTTTCCTACTCATGAGGATATTTTGGTACAACAGGATGCAATCATTTATAATTTTCCTAACATCACTTTTCCTACTCTTCATTCAAATTCCCTTCCTTTTGGAAATGTGGCATGCATAGATGAACATTTCAAATTAAGGTTGAATCCCCCAAGAATGGATGATAATCTAAATTTGTTCAATAAAATTTATATTTTTTATTCCTACAAAGAACCTACTAAACCTGAAATTGTTGTGCATCTTCATTTTGATGTCCCTCAACAAAAAATTAGTCATTTTCTTACTATTTGAGTTATTCCAAACCCACCTCGACCTCTTGGTTACATTTTCAAATTTACAAAACAACTTACTCAAAATAAGAAACTTATTCAAAATGTGTCACTAACAACCTCATTATCATGTTCATGCTCACACATACAACACTTGCAACAACAACAAAAAAGTAGACACGCACAAAAAATTCAAACTTATCTTTCTCCTTCTCAACCTTTTCTTTCCTCTCCTCATCTTTCTCAACATATTAGTATAGAATATGATCTTATTGAGAATCTTTGTCGTACTCTAGATAAGATATCTCTTTGGGAGCTAATAAAAAACTTTCCTACATATCATGGGATGCTTTAGGAGGCTCTATAGGAGGTATTCACCCCACTTATTATTAAAATTAAGGATTTAGTAGCCCTATTTGATTGTATGCATGCGATGAATCTAGATATTATATTTTCACAACATGAATTTCCTTCTCTTAAAAATTAAAAACAACATGATCCTCTTCAGATTTTATTCATTATTAATAGAAATGGAATAAAGCATAATTTTATTGATAATGGATCATTCCTTAATGTTTGTAGCATAGATATAAATTGCATAAAATTGATGTTGATACATATCTCATAAAACCTAATACTCTTTCTATTTATGGCTTTGAATATGTTGGTAGATATTCATTAGGTATAGTAGCATTACCAATTGAGGTAGGACATGTTTCTTTGTCTACCCTTATCCATGCAATGCTTTATATTTTTCATATAATATTCTTCTTTGTAGAGCATGAATTCATGCCATGGGGGAAATCCGATCAACTCTTCATTGTACATTGAATTTCATTTATAACAAAAAAACTATACAATTGAGGGAGGATCATATCCAAAAAAATTCTTACATGTAGAATTTGGGTCTCAACCTCCTATTTTAAATAATTTGGTTCCTTATTGCAACCCTCTATTATCCACTACTAACAACAATAATAATCAGAATAATTCTTTTCCTTTGAGTGCATATTTTTGTGATAATTAGGGTTCATTATATTATACACCCTCCTTTGTTAGAAAGTAAAAAATATCACAATTTAAAGCTAAGATCCCAAAGGATTATTTTGTTTCTTTTTCACAATCTATTTCTTCTAAGAAACTCAAATATACTATTCCAACTTCTTCCACTTCAACAAATTCCTAAAGATCGATGGTGTGTATTTTATTTTGAACACATATCTTGAGTTTGTTTAGATTCTCCCCTCATAGAATAGTTGAATCCAACATCTCACAACTCAACAAGGATTTTCATTCTTGAAAAAAAATCGATTCTTCTTCTCATTTAATTTTTTCTACTTCTTCAAAAGGTGAGCATACTTCTCATTTAGAAAATATTAGTAATGTGTCCTCTCCTCCTTCTAATATGGAGATAGATTATGGGCTTGGTTTCAAAAGTATTGCTAAAATTGGATACAATGGCAATGATTTAGGTTGCAAGGAACAAGGAATTAAGGTTCTTGTGAAGCTTACACCATATATTTCTAAAGAGTATTTATGTTACCAGCCTTCTCTTTTTGCATCCCCTCCTCCATTTTCTAATGTATCTATGTCTCCCTCTTTTGAGAAATAATACCCTTCTTCTCAAGAGAAAGGATTTCTTCCTACTCCTCATCCTCTATCTAAGCAAGAGCATATTTTGTTGAGGCCTCTCAAATCTCACTTGGTTACTCTTCCTCCCCCAAAATGTAATAAAATTTCATAAACAGGATCAAAAAAATTATTTATTCTATGCATATCATCAAGTACTTGGAAATTCCACTAGTGAACATTAGGCCGTAGGAAATTAATGTAGCTTTTTTTTTTTAGTGCCATCACTCTTCCAATTTTTGACTTTTCTATTTTTTTAAAACCAATATTGTTACTCCTATATATGCCATTTGATTTCCAAATGATTAGTAGTTTTCAAATGCCCAATTTGTGCATGATACTACATTGTTTATTGAAATATAAAAACCTAATTTTGATAATATAATAAAAATATTAAGCATCTTTTGTGTTGCTTATAGATCAAAAATTTCTAGCAATAAGTCAACAATCATTAGTTGGTGTCAAGACCCCTCAGATTGGTTTGTGGGTAAGAGTTGAAAATTGGTAGGCCCTAATAATTTGGTTAGATATATTGGTATACATTTTTCTATCTCCCAATCCTTGAAAGACATATGGGATTTATTATATCAAAAAATTGAAAGAAAACATGAAAAATGTTAGACTAATCTTCTATCACTTGATGGAAGGATCCATGTAGTACAACAATTTATTGCCTCAACCCCACTCTATTTTTCTTCTACTTGGATTTTGCAAACTATCATTTTGGAAAACTTTAGAGGATCTTGAGGGACTTTCTCTAGTTGGATGCTAAAAGGAAAAATAAAATACATGTGATCAATTATTCTTGTTGTTGTTTGCAAAAATATTAGGGGCTTGGGACTAAAAGACCTAAGTATTCAAGGTCATTTGGATCATTCATGCTTGTGAGGGTGAAGAACCTTGGAAAGTGCTAATCACAAATAATATTTCTCTTTTTAAGAAAAAATAGGGCAAGAACTAAATACTTCTTCATTGTCAAGATCTTCTATTTGGTCTTTTTGATGTTATGAATTTTGACTCTGTAGTGTTTAACAACATATGGAAGGCATGGGAGAAAGTTAGACATATGGTAAGTAATGGTGATGCCCTTTCTCACAAACCTAAATTTTGTGTGAACAAAAAATCTATATGGTGTAATTATACCTAAATGGTAAAACCTGGATTCTCTCCCAAGAGTGTTCAACAAAGGCTTGGGCTTCCTTAGGGATTTTGGTTTTTTAGGATATTCTAGATAAGGGTGTGCTCAAAAGATAAGAATAGATGTGGTCTAAAATTGATATCCCCTTGTCAAAGAAAGTATATAGTCCATGGTTAAGCATGCCTTGGTAAGTGTTAATTATCTAATCTCTATGATTAATAAGGTTGATCTGTCTAGGAACGTTTGGTGGAAAGATGACAACCTTTTTTATGATATCTCTGCTAATAATATCTGTAGTATGTTGGCTGACATGAAAGAGGTTTCTAACTGGATTAATAAATCTGGGAGTCTTGATTAGTTAGAGTCTAAGTGTTCTAATAGATTAACTCATATTTGGTCTAATTATAGTGAACCAAAGAAATCTTGTTTTATATGGATTTTTCTTTTTAAAAATCTGGTTATTTATTTTGTTCTTCATTCTTATGATATGCCTACTAGGACATGTGGTATGTGTGAGAAAATTGAAACATTTCAACATATTTTTTTATTTACCTTTTATTTTTTCTTGTTGGTCATTATTTATTGGTAATGATATTGCTCAAGATGATAGAAAAGGTTTCTCCTAGGTTGAGATTCTTATTGGTTATGTGAATATTTTTTCTACTAAACTATTTTTTTTTCGGTTTTTTCTTACAAATGAGATTTTGTGGCTCATTTGAAAAAGGATAAACAAATAGGTTTTCTAGGGAAAGAGAATGTATGTTACTAAGTTTCATAGTGAACTCATATTTATTTCTATCATGTTCTAGGTCTCTAGAATACTAGATAGATTCCCAAGGATAGGATCGTGATTTGGATACAATAGGTCATGACAATAGTTTACAAAATAGAGATTAAGTCTACACTTTTCTTCCCTCAAGAAAGGAATAATATAAACAAGGAGATAGATATTCTCAAAGAGTTCATGGATTAACAAAAGCTTCAGAATGTTATTGATCGTGATAAGACTAATGGGGATCTGAGGGATAGATATCAACCAATGGTTTAAGTTGTTTATCCTAAGTTGATTGTGCCACCTAGTGGCACTTATGATTGTGACAAATGTGGTACTAGATAAATTTCAAGGGTTTTGGGATTAATCATTTTTCTTACATGTTGGTTCTTATGTAATACATATATTACAATGATATAAAAATTATTATATGACCTCTCTTTTTGTTGGATGGTCTAAACTTGGGTTTTATGAAGCTCTTCCTCCTCATATTGTAAAGAATCTATTTTGCTATCCATCCTTAATAGAAAAATAATGTAATTTTTATGGTCCTTTAGTGGTGGGTTTTTAAGGTCTATAAATTTTTTTACTATCTCTTATTTTTCTTGCAATGTATAATAATATTATTATAACTATTTTATCATCATATAATTTTAAGTTATTTTTTTATCCCAATACATCAGTTGACTATAAGAGGGATATAAATCAAACTAGTTTATATAACCATGAACATCCCCACTTATTTATGTTTCTATTTAAGATAATTTCTTAATTTAATTATATAAGAATAAATGACAATGTTTAATGTGATATTCGACTCATTTCCTCATATTCTTACTCATCCCATTGCACATATTCTCATACATTTATCCCACTTTATTCATATATACATGTATCCCAATATCTTCACCCTAATTACCCATTATTTATGCCCATGTATGCACTTACCACTAAATACTCCATCAACACCATAGTTTTTGTTACACCCAAAAATGTAGAGTTACTATTTACTATTATTGCATAGGATAAATATGGATGTTATGTGAATTATGGAGATGAATAAATTATGCTTGTACCTTGTTATCAATATGGATGTTATCTCATTTGATGATTGTCTCATTTGAATGTTACCTCAGTTGATGTTATCCATGGTGAAATAATTCATATAAGTGAATGAAAGGTTATCAAATTATTATTATTTGAACTTTGGAGATATTTATGTATACAGTATATGTTATGAACAATTGACTTCCATGTGCATGTGTTAGTGCATTCAAGTATGTGCTCCATTCCTCTAGGCAGAGAGGAGGTATCACTCGAGAGAATATCTTGGTCTAGTAACTGCTAAAAGTAAACTATCTGAGCATATACACACACCACATTAGAAATATTGAGTTGAGTCAGTTTGAGGGTAATAGGTAAGTCATCCTTAGCCAATATGGAGGTATTTGAGAGTCTTGTTTACTTCTGCATGCATTGGGTGATGTTTATCTGTTTGAACTTTTGAGATCTTTCTAGTGTTATTATGATCATACGGACAAGTGGTATGTACGAGGAAGTGAACCATAGATTTGAGTCTATGAACTTCTCTTGCACTCTTAGGGTTTTTCACCTAAAAGGAGAGAGATAGGCCAAAAGCCTAGGTGGTTCACTCAAACTAATGCAAATATAATGGAAATATGAATGAAATGTGCCTAGATGAGATAAACTAAATGTGAATAACTGATAAAAGCTATTGATTATTAACTAAAAAGTATTGAAATGCAAGTTGTTGGAAAAGACATTGTGTAATGTAGAAACACCTAGAAATTAATGCAAATTGCAACAAAAATGGATGAAACTAAAAGTGAGCACCTAAGATCTTGATGAAGATTGGAAATGACTTATGGAATGCTACCAATCCTTATTTTTAGGCCTGGTGGGACTCATTCACCATTCAAGGTGAATTATTTCCAAATCTGGGAAACTGTTCTAAAGCCCATTTTAGACAAATGGGTATCCAAAAATATAGAAAACCAAAATCAAGCTTGTAGTGGGACTCATTCACCACTCATGGTGAATCAATCCACTTTTGAATTTCTAAAAATCCAAAGGTGGAAACTAAATCCCTCAGTCCGCTCTTCGGTTCTTGACAGGTGTCTACCTCTTAAAGTCTGATTTTCAGACCTAAAAGTGACTTTTCATTGAAATTTGGCCTTAGCTAATAAAGAGATGACTTGAACAACTTTTCAACTTGATTCTTAATGATTTACAAGCATTCAAGATGCCTAAATTTGCAAACACACAAGAAGAGAAAAATAAATGTTGAATGTTAGGGCATGGGGGTTTTCCTTGGTCAAACCCCTTTGTAGGAAATTAAACCTAAATGATGAAAGAATGTAATGAAGCATGCAATAAAGGGAGTAAATACCTTGCCATGATGTTTGATCTTGAATTTTTGCAGCAATGGAGGAAGATTTTACCCTTGAATGTCTTTGGAAGATTTCTCAATGACTTAGAGTGATAAAACCCTAACTTGTTTGACTTGAAAGAGAAGATGGATGATGAATGAGTTGTGCAATGAGTTAAGAGATATAAATTAGGGTTAAGAGACTTGATTTTATAGGAAATTAACCTTATTCAATCATAAATTGGATCCCTAAGGCCGACATGAAAAAAAATAAAACTTAAAACCTAATTTTCCCTACTTAAAAGTCAAAAATGGCCCAAATGGGACTCATTCGCTACCTTGGGCAAATCAGTCCCACCTAGAAGGGACTCATTCACCACAAATGGTGAATTAGTCAAAGTGGGGCCCATTTTTCAGCTAGGTTGTTAGGAGATAAGAAAATTAGGTTTATATGATGACTTAGTTATTTCATCAAATTATGCCTTGGGATGCACAATATGGGGTCATAGGGGCTTATTAATGATTATGTAAAGGTAAATTAGGGCTTGGAACACAAAATTCAATGTGAAAGTGTGATTAAAAATACTTTACAACATTAAAATGAGGTCCACTTAGCCTAGATAGGCACAACATTCAATTTGAATGCATAAGACACATTACAACACTGGATTAACATTAAGTTTAATCCACAATCCTTCTAGATTGATGTGATAATGCAGTTAAATGTATCTTATAATGTTGAATTAAGGGAGAACGAGTTCATTAAGTCTAGAAAAGCGTGAAAGTCTTTTACAACACTCTACAAGACATTGTTAGATGCATTTGAAAGGGTTCAAGACCTAGTGTGGATGTGAAAAACACCTCACAACACCAAATCAAGGCCTTATTAAGTCTAATTTATCATCAATTATTCCCCAAATCAAGCAAGTTTCCTTTTTTCTATGGTACATTTAGCCCCCACTTTAGTGAGGGGATGAACTTGCTTCAAACTCACACTAAAGTAAACATTCAAGAGAGGTCCAATCATAACTTGATGTGGGTGAAAAAGGATGACAAAGGTCAAAGGAGGCCGTGCAAGCCCCTAGGATCTAAGATCCTAAGTCAAATCAACATAAGAACGAAAAGACATGCACAAGATGAATAATTTGCAACAAAAAAAGACACATGATCATGCACTGGAAAGAACTAGAAGAAAGAGAAATGAAGATGAGGTGGATCAAGCTTTGATCATTTTTCCAACACAATGTGGATCAGATCTAGGTTGTGTGTCCAAAAGGAAAATGCATACTCACTCTGGGGCGATGGAACTTATGGCTATCCATCGGGTGAGAAGGTCCAAAAGGTGAGTAACATACACTCAGCTGGTATGTACTCAAAAAAATGCAGGTGGCTATGGGGGAAATCATGCATCATAATGGGCTTCCTGCTCAACCATACCAAATTTATACCTCCTGATAACTTTAATAAGGCACCACAAAGGAAAATGATTTTTAAGCTCTATGAAGTAAGCAAAACTTCATATGATTGACACTCATAGACATTGTTAATAGCGTAAGGACTATTCAAAGGGATTTTTCTTAATTCATGCAAGGCCTCATCTTAGGGAACATGTTTCCAAGAGAGGATGTGTCAAAAAAAGTATCATGCTCTTGGAATTGGGAATCAAGTGCAATGACTCCACCAAGAAAAGGATGCATCACAAGAAGAAAGAAATTGCACAATGAAATGTAAGTGGTGATGTATGCCCCCACTTTAAAGAGGTTGTGAACACCAGTACTGTGAGAAATTGATTTAAAGTAGAAGGAGAAGAATACATGAGAGCATATGTGGAAAGCCCTATGCCAGGCCATATGTTTTCGATAAGCTACGTCATGAAAAGGGGAGTATGTCACATGCGAGCCAGCTTAATGGCACATTGTCCATGTCCCAAGCTTTCTCTTATATATTCATGAAATGTTAACAACTAGCCAAAGGAGACAACAAAATATGGCATACGAGGACAAGGCTACTTAACCCCTTTCCCCCATTTATTGTAGGAAAATAGTGACCTGAAATGGTTGATACAATGCAAGGTAGAGTGAAAATTAGTATCAATTAGAGGAATTAGGTGCCCCCCACATAAGGAAGAACACCAAACTCCTTAAAATGTTGGATTTTACTACTCAAATATTTACATTCATTAGTGGAGTGGCCATGAACTCTGTGATAGGTGCAGAATGAAGTCTTGTAATAGAATTTATTACAAATTATTGGAGGAGTCTCAACAAGATACCATCTTGATCAATGGTAGAAGGTGGTCCTAAAACTTCTTGCTTAGATGTACAAGATTTCATACCTATGCAAGACTATGTAGACTACAATATTTTGGACTCTCCTATACAGGAGGGTGTAAAATCCGATGGATTCCATTCATGAGTGTTTTGTGAGATGACATTGATACTAAGTGAAGGTGTATTTATTTGTTTCATCTTTTTTAAAGGATGATTTGAAAGACCACTAGTGTCGATGAGTTTAGGATGTACAACTATTAAGGTTGGTTTAGGAGAATGTTGTGTGATATTGTTGATGTTGAGTGAAGGCTTGGAAATTTCTATCAAAGGAAAATAACCAAGACCGTAAGTTGTTTGTTGTGTGATAGGGTCTATAGGGTTACAGATACCTTGTTCATGAGCACTACATCCTTTTCCACTATAGCCAGGTTGTTTATTAAGCTCATACCCTTTTCCATAAATCTTTTGCATTCCTTTTGGATCGGTTGGTGGTTGGTGATAAGCATTGTCAAAGGTGGTTTTGTAGTTTGTTTCATTGTCTAAAGTGGTTGAGGTGGATGCTTTCGAAGGGATGTCTCCTTTTTCATTTCCTCTATGTGAATCTTTGTGTATGATCTTGTACTTGCCCATGAATTCATGTTCAAAATCCAAGGAACCCCAATCATCTTCTAATATCTTCGTGACTTTTTCAATATGTTGTTGTTTGTTGTTCTATTGTATGAGTTCCACTGGTGTAGTTCATGTTGATGTGGTTAGGAGATTGTCTTTTTTTTTCCTCAAGTGGTAAGACACTATAAGGTTCAGGGTTAGCGTCAAGGGTGCATATTTTATTATTGTAAATATATTTCATTTTATGATGAAGAGTAGAGGGAACCCCATTCATTGCATGAATCCACGATCTACCTAAGATAAGGTTACATGAAATTTTTTGAGGCATAACATGGATTGGTGTATTCAATGTGGCTTTTCTAACTATAATAGGTAGTGTGATCACACCAAGCGGTGTTTTTTCTTCGTTGTCAAAGCCCTTAATAGATAAAGAATCAAGTTGAATTTTTTAGTGATCCACATGAAGCCTATCCAAGAGGTTGACGCTACACACATTAAGGGTTGAGCCATTTTCAACAAGGGTTTTCTTTATCCCTATTCGATTGTATTGTGCAATGATCATGAATGCTTCATTTTGTTCTTGTACTTCCAAAGGGGGGAGTTCACTTTGGTGGAAAATAATGTCAGCATTTATTCCTTGGATCATGGTTGCTATTTCAGTGGGTTGCACATTAGAAGGGATAGGAACTTATTGCAAGGCTACTTGGATCATGTTGTGATAGTGAGGGGACGCTTGAATAAGATCCCATAAGGATATCTTAGTAGGAGTATTCTTTAGTCGTTCAATAAGATTGTACTCCTTAATGTGTGAATTTAATCGAGGATCACTAGGAAAAATGGGATTTGGAAAAGGTAAGGGTGTTGGGGTGGGTTGTTGTGGTTGTGGATTATTTCTAGTGTTGTATGTATGAGCAATGGTATTATGACTCAGTTGTTGCGACACGTTATCCTTAAGAGGGTAAAGAGTAAACTCGAGTTTAGGTGGAGGTGGAGGTTTATGTGATTGTGGGTAAAGGATAAGTTGAGGTTGAATAATATTAACATCCCTTAGTGAATGAGAGTCTAATATTGGCTTTTCATTTTCATGTAAGAGCATAATATTGTTATTGTCAATGTGAGCCTTGTCTTGTATCATGATATCCTCCCTAGAAGGAGAGTGTTGAGGAGAACTACAAACTAAATTTTCTTGACATTCTAAGGTTGGTTCTTCTAAAAGGACTTCATCACAAGTAGGAGAATGAATAATGGTTGAATTGTCTTGCATAATAAGGGTTTCGCTAGGTGAAGTGGGACAACTAAGATACTCATGGCTTTCATCAATTTTGTTGTTTATCATCAAAGTATCGACTTCACAACTAGGAGAGATACTAGGAGAACAAATGTTGTTGTCATGATTACCTATGGTTGTGTTGTTTTTTTCATCAATGTTTTGTCCACTAAGAGAGGTAAGAGGAGAGAAACAACTAGGATTCTCAAAACTCTCATTGATTGGTTCATCTACCAAAATATCTTCCTCACCAATAGGAGAGATATTAAGATAGGAACAAATATGATCGTTAGGAATGTCCAAGGTTGTATTATTTTTCACAAAAACACTCTCAGAGGGGAAGTGGAAAGTTTTCTAAAAATGTCTAAATATGCAAAGTACTAACATTATTTGAACAAAAATGAAAAGAACTTGTAACCATTTCATGCAATGGGTATGTGCAAGATCATCATGGAAAAAACAAACCCTTATGTGACAAAAAATTCAGAAAAATTAGAGTTAGGAAACTTGATGTAAATTTTGAATAAGTTAACTATATTATTTCAAAAATATGTAAGAATATAATCTATAGAAAATTGAATGTAGTTTCTAAACTACTAGGTTTACTTCTTTTTTTTTTAAATCTATTTGGTGAAAATTTGAAATTTCAATGCAGTAGTACTTAAATTTCAAGGAAAAAATAAGAAGTAGGTATTTGTCTAACCACCATAACCACAATAAAATGATAATATTTTTTTATAAGATTTTAGATATAAGTAGAAGACTCATGTCTGTATGTGATGCATATTTTTTTGTAATTTTTTCCAAGTAAATAATTAATTATGAATTTTTTAGTACAAATTTTTAAAAATATAAAAAATCTTATGTCTGACCACCTTAACTTGGTCAAAACTTCATGAAATTCAAAAAAAAATTAATCCTATAGTATGTGAAGCATAGAATGGATGCATGTTTTGGATTCAAAAAATGTGATACCGTTTGAAAGCTATAGATGTTTTTCAATCAGCCTATCAATCAAGACTTTAGTCATAATTCAAATAGTAAATAAATAATAATTATTTATTAAATCCAAAGTAAAGCATAATTTATGTTGGTGGAAAGTTGAGAATCTCCATTGAAAACCCTTTATGTTTCATCAATTTTGGGTAAAAAAAAAACTGTCGACCACATACCCATCATATCACCACTTTTTGGCCCATCATGATCCTACACATACCCCAATGTTTCAACAATGTATATCCAAAGATGCCAAACATTTTTATCCAATATATGCAAAGATTTAAGAATGCAAACAATGTATATGCATGAATGAAAAGTAATTTTATCAAAATTATTCAAAATTTTATAAATAGAAACATTGAGTATGCAAAAGTGAAAAGTACTTTTATCCATGTTATGCAAAATTTTAAAAATATGAGCATTTTCAGATCGAATGATGTTTGTAATTGAATTGATGACTATCCTAAATTGATGTTTTTGAGCTAGATGCATAAAAAAAATGTTCTAGAAACTTTCCAGACTTATAATATATGGTACTAGGAGGCACAAAAAGGAGATTTTTGATGTTGTAATAGGTAGTTAAAAATCCGAACAAGGACTAATTTTCCTAGAATGGCGAATGAGTCCCAATAAGGGTTTTTTGCAAAAATTTTAGAAATTTTCAATGAATTTTGATGCTTTTTATGTTGTAAGATGCATACCTAAGATGAAAGTGGGAAATATTAGAAAATTTCAATAATTAAATTAGATGCGAAAAATGTAATCTACATGCACTTTTTATGAATGCAAATTTTGAAATCCTAAAATGCAATGCAAGCTACCTCTAAGATGTTGATGGACTCCAAATCAGAAAAGAAAGTATTTAAAAATTAGGTTCACCAAAATGAACCATAGATTTTTTATTTTATGAACTTCTCTTGCATTCTTAGGGTTTTTCACCTAAAAGGGGAGAGATAGGCCAAAAACCTAGGTGGTTCACTCAAACTAATGCAAGTATAATGGAAATATGAATAAAATGTGCCTAGATGAGATAAACTAAATTTGAATAACTAATAGAAGCTATTGATTATTAAGTGAAAACTATTGAAATGCAATTTGTTGGAAAAGACATTGTGTAATGCAAAAATACCTAGAAATGAATGCAAATTGAAACAAAAATGGATGAAACTGAAAGTAAGAACCTTAGATTTTGATGAAGATTGGAAATTAATTTTGGAATGCTATTGATCCTAACTTTTAGGCCTAATGGGACTCATTTTCCATTCTGGGTGAATTAGTCCCTGATCTGGGAAATTATTTCAAAGCTCGTTTCAAACAAATGGGTATCCAAAAATGTAGAAAACCAAAATTAGTCCTGGCAGTGGGACTCATTTGCCACTCATGGTGAATCGGTCCACTTTTGAATTTCTCAAAATCCAAAGGGGGAAACTGAATCCCTTGGTCTACTCTTTGATTCCTGATAGGTTTTTGCCTCTAAAATTCTGATTCCAGACTTGAAAGTGAATTTTTATTGATATTTTTCCTTAGCTAATGAAGAGATGACTTAAATAACTTTTCAACTTGATTCTTAATGATTTCCAAACCTTCAATATGCCTAAATTTGCAAACACACAAAAAAAGAAAGAGAAATGTTGAATGTTAGGGCATGGGGGCTTGCCTTGGTCAAACCCCTTTGTAGGTAATTAAACCTAAATGATGAAAGAATGTAATGAAGCATGAAATAAATGGATTCAATACCTTTCCGTGATGTTTGATCTTGAATTTCTACAGCAATGGAGGAAGATTCTACCCTTGAATGTCTTTGGAAGCTTTCTTGATGACCTAGAGTGATAAAACCCTAACTTGCTTAATTTGAAAGAGAAGATGGATGATGAATGAGTTGTGAAATGAGTTAAGATATATAAATTAGGGTTTAGAGACTTGATTTTTCACTCGTAAATTGGATCCTTAAGGCCGACATGAAGAAAAATGAAACTTAAAACCTAATTTTTCCCTCTCAAAAGTAAAAAATGGCCCAAATGTGACTCATTCGCCACCTTGGGAAAATCAATCCCACCTGGAAGGGAGTCATTTGCCACAGATGGAAAATTAGGTCTAGTGGGGCCCATTTGCCAACTAGGTTTTTGGGAGATAAGAAAATCAGGTGTATATGATGACTTAGTTGGTTATTTCATCAAAATATGCATTGGGATGCATAATGTGGGGTCATAGGGGCCTATTAATGATGATGTAAAGATCAATTAGGCTTGGGTCACAAAATTCAATGTGAAAGTGTGATTAAATACACTTTACAACACTAAATTGAGGTCCACTTAGCCTAGAAAGGCACAACATTCAACGTGAATGCATAAGACACATTACAACACTAGATTAACATTAAGTTTAATTCACAAGACTTCTAGATTGATGTGATAATGTAATTAAATGTATTTATAATGTTGAATTAAGGGAGAATGGGTTCATTAATTCTAGAAAAGCATGAAAGTCTTTTACAACACTTTACAACACCTCTACAAGACATTGTTAGATGCATTTGAAAGGGTCCAAGACCTAGTGTGGATGTAAAAAACACCTCACCACACCAAATCAAGGCCTTATTAAGTCCAATTTATCATCAATTATTCTCCAAATCAAGCAAGTTTCCTTTTTTCTATGGTATAGGAAGTAATTTTATATATATGTACATACATGTCAATGGGATCTAACAACACATATATGCATATGTATAGGTGTACCACACATAAATACTTATCAATATGGTGTTCATTATGAATGGCTATATGTGAATCAGATGTGAACATATATATACGTATAGTGTATATACACATATCCATATGTATATATATATGTATAGTATATGTACACATATCCATATGTATATGTATATTGATCCATATATATCTAAGTATATATATTAATGGATATGTATATATATATATATATTTATAATAATATATATATTATACATATTAAGTATGATAATAGAGATCGACTAACTCTTATTTATTTAAGTCGATTTAAGAGGATGTTTTATAGTCGATATAGATTATGCAATGAAGGTCGATATTGACCATTTCTATAGAAGCCTATTTAAAATCTTTCAACTGCTAGTGGAAACCAATTATCATTAAGATTTGCATGTGATATATGGTGTGGAATTGCATTTGATATTGTTGGTTGTAGAATGCTTGACTTGGTTGATGTGTTTAATGATACCATGTTTGACTTTGTCTAACATATTAAACTGGTTGTTTCGATTCATTTACTTGATGGTTCGATAGAAATATGTTGTCACATAATGGAAGTTGACTGAGTTTTATGGCACCAAATATGAAGGAAAAAGAAAAGGAATTAGTGCCACCTTTATTTTTGATTTGTTGTAAATGTCTTCTTATTGAAACAATTTGAATTCTCCATGTGCATCTTAAATAAATATTTGATTTTTTGTAATGGAAACTAGTCAATCTATGGGAGGTTTTGTTGAGTCTAAGCTTATTTGACTGCCACCTTAATGCTAAGTTTCTTTGCATGAAGCTTGCTATCCAATTGAATGCCTAAACTGTAGGCTTTAAGGTTGCTTGGTTACTCTATAAATAGTTGAACTATTTCATTATGAGGGATGCATTCCTTTCAAGAGATTATACATCTTTTGCAATTCCTATTTTCTACATTATAACCATCCATACTTTTCTTTGCATTGGGAGAGTGATAGGAAGATATTTTTTATATCTTGTGATGATATTATATTTTGAGAGGAGTAAGCTATCAGCTTGAGAGATGCAGATTATAGTGACATTTCTTGAGAAGTTGTTTTCCAAGCTAGTTGTTGTCGGAGAAGGTTGCTTTGTTGTCTTTAGTTTGGATAAGCAATAATAGGCATGAGGATTCCTTCTTTGTAATTTTACTTTCAATGATTTGTCTTTCCTGCATGGTTGTGATGTCTTTCCCAATATATTCTCTAGTGAATGTAGATTATTTTTAAAAGGAAGTTGAAGCTATTGTGTTGTTTTCATATTGTGTTTTCATGTACTCTATAGTAGGATATAGATGTTATCATAGGTATTATATACTAGGTATAATTCAACATGAAAAGCACATATGGTGCATTTATCTAAGTTATTGATTTAACTAGGAAAGCTTATGCATACTCCTAGGAGAGATAATCTAATATGGGAGGAAATTATTTACTTACTTGTACAAGTAGGGTTTGAAGAGCACAAAGATATACTGAGAGGGGGGGTGAATCAGTATATCAACAAACTTTTACCCTTTACAACCTTTATCAACTTCACAAGTTCTAATACAACTCAACTATGCAAGAATATCACAATACGAACAAGTTGACACCAACAATTGTACTTTATAAATTATGTAAGATTTTACAATGAATGTAGGCACCAACCTACTCGAATCACCAAATATGTAGTTTAGTAGGAACCAACCTACAAAGAGCACCAACCCTTAATTCTGATTTAGTAAGCACCAACCTACAAGGAGCATCAACCCTTAATGCTGATTTAGTAGGAACCAACCTACAAGGAGCACCAACCCCTACTTGCCAAGCACCAACCTAGCAAAGATTATAATTTGAATGATAACATTCCACCTTCAATTGTTGCTTCCTTAACAGATGATGGACAATTCTGCTCAAACAACCTTCTTACAAATCTGATGTATATGTTTTCCTTTAATAATTATTACTGTATCCAAAAACTACACTAATTCCACTTCAATCTGCTTTATAAGATCTTCATATATTCTTCACAACTTTGATCCAAATTGTGCACAATCTCCTTTTATAAAACTAATCATAACCATTCACAATCTTCTCATAAATTTAATCTTCAAGATGCTCTCTAATCTGCACTTATTCCTCTTTAAGCTCGCATAGAAATAATATATATTTTTGTACTTTGCTTGTGTTTGGATGATTTTACTTACACACACATAAACTACAATTCTTTAATCAGCCATCAGCACCTACTTGTGTTCAGATAATATATCTCTTGTTCCTCAACACTCAACACACTCTACACCTAAATGTGTTTCAAAGATATAGCATTAAATACACTTACACAACCACACTCACACACTCTCTCCAATCAGTTTTTACTTCATATATGTATATTGATCAACCTTTGCAACATTTTGTGAAAGGTTACCTCATTTCAAATCTGACTTTTCTATTTTTCCTTTTCAAAACTAATCACACCATTTCAGAAAATTTAATTAAACTCCTTTAGATTTCTTAAATCGTACCACTTTAGCTTGAATAAATCTGATATATATTCTTTGATCTCTTTTACAAATAATTTTTCTTCAAAAGAAATCATTTCCTTGTGATTTTTCTTTTAGACTTCAGATGTATAACAAATCGCACCATTTTCAAATCACACCTTAGTCATTTTTTATTACATCTTCTTTGTTAATTAAAATCTGTGTGTAAGATACGTCTCTTCAGGCATATAAATGATCATCTCTTTTCAAGAGCCAATTGAATGAGTATATTTCTCTGAAGAAAACCAAATTATATGAACACATCTTTTGATTAACCACCTTGTTGAAATGAACATGTCCTTTCAATATTTTATGCTTTTTGGAGATCGCATCTGCTCATGTAAGAATACATCTTTTGGTTGTTTAAGTTTCCACAACATTTTTTATGTCATAACAAATCACAAATCAGACTAGTTAGAATAAACATTTTTTTCTTCTCAGGATTTCGATATGTAGATGTTTATTCATTCAAATTTCAAATATTTTGATATTGCATTACTCTGGCTGTAGCAATCTTCTGATCTTGCTCCACAATACTCAACAATATCAGTCGATCTGATTACAACCATTAACATCTCTGATTTTATTTTGGCTTTGTCAACAATTTCAATTATAAATAGCGCTGGCAGTATTCTGAGTGTCATCGATCTGCATTACAAAACATTCGATGCTATATCATTATATTCGACTTGAATGCTAAAAATTAGTTTCCAATTCAACGTCCATCGAGTATGTCGAATACTTTATAGTTCACCCAAATATGTTCTTCAGATATGGCTTCATTCCTAATATTATATAATGGAGTCATCTGTAGATATCGCTGACTAGACATTGTTCTTTTAAATCTGCTTACCACTGCTTTTGACTTTAGATCTCCTTTGTCTATGATTTTGCTTAACCTTAGTTCCATCTGAGTTTCCTTTTCATAATTATTCTTTATCTTGACACCAATAACTTCAGCACTTAGCCATGCTCTTTTCATGCTTATGTTTCATCTGATTTCCTTCACTTACTTTCCTTTTTTTTATTTTATGCTTGTTATAAATCTTCCTTCAACTTTTCTTTACTGATCTTTTCATTTCAAGTTTGACATCAATGACAATATTTCCAACAATCTCCCCCTTTGTCATTGATGGCAACATATTCTTCCTCATCACTTCTAACTCTCCCCCTTTGACATCAATGGCAAAGGGACTTCATCTATTTTGCAATTTTTGTTCCATGGAGCTACAAGATATTGTGTATAGCTCCCCCTGAATGTATGCCCCTGTTTACAAATACTCATCTTTCTCTTTTCATTCGTTAACTTCTGAATAATTTTGCTTCTTCTAGATGAAAGCTTCTTCCTTTTGACATCAATACCATTTCCAACAATAGAAGCCAATAGAAAATTTCTCATCATCTTCATTAGATATCAACCCATAAGTATTTTTCTCTTCAACACTTTGAGATACTTCACTTTTCAACTATCTTCTCCAAATGGCTGAAAGATAATGCTCAACATAGCTCTCCCCCTAAATTCATGCTTCCTCTTTAGAAAAGACATATTGAATTTCTATTGGATTCTTCATTTATTGTATCTATCTTCTTTCTCCAAACTTTTGTAAACTTTCTTTCCTTTTCCATGGTGTTCTTCTTCATATCTTGTAAAGGTGGTTCCATAAAGTCACATCTACAAAAACGTGCTATGTGTACACTTGAAACACATAATTCTATGATCAAGAGAATTATAATTTCTCCTAGTGAAGCTTGAACCATTTCTAGCTTGAAATCTGCAATTTATTGCTTTGTGTCCAAAGTAGTTGCATGACTAGCAATATCCATAGAAAGAATAAAACTACCTAGAGTTAAATCTTCTTTCATTTTCCTTGAAACTTGTAACATTCTCATTATACTTTATACATTTCTCCTTTGGCTTATTCAATTCATTTTTCAACATGACAACTTCTTGTTCCAACTTGTCACAATCTCTCTCTTTTGCACTTAACTTATTCTTTAATTCATTTTCAACTTGTTCAGCATCTACAAGTTGAGCCTTTAAATCTTCAATTATTTTGTTTAATTCCTCTAAGCTTTTAGTTAACTCCTTGGATTTTAGTTTATGCTTGGTAACCCTCTTCTTCGATTCTTAATTTTTCTTGTATGCAAAATGAAGTTCTTCCTCAAGATCTGTTTCTTCTTCTTCATAGCATTCTTGATCAACTTCTTCTTCTTCATCACATTTTTTATCAACATCTTGTTCTTCATATTCAATCATGAACAATATTTCTTCTTCACCATTGCTTGAGCAACCTTCACTTTGTTCTTCAGAAGAACTGCTATCTTTCTTTGAGTAAAAACTCTTTTTGTGCTTTTGAAATTTCTTTTTTGAATTGTGCTTAGGATTTTTCTTTTCCTTTTTCTTTGTGTATATCTCTTCTTCATCCTTTCTTGTGTCACTTGAGTTGCTATCACTTTGAGGACAATTTGAAACATAATGTCCAAATTCTCCACAATTGAAACATTTAAAAAGATATTTTCCTTTGTATTTTCCTCTTCCCTTTTTAAGCTTCCTCATGAAATGGGCCTCTACTTCATCACTTGATTTTTCACCTTTTCTTCATGCTTGTTCTTGACCTTTTTGGATACTTTGAATGAGACTTCCTTTTGTGATGATCTTCCTTCAATTCTCATCTCATAGGAAGCAAGAATCCCATGTAATTCATCTTTTGATAACTTATCCAAGTTTGTTAATTCTTCCAATGCAGCAACCTTGGCCTCAAACTTTGTAGAAAGAGATCTTAGAATTTGGTCAACAATGAAGGTATCATCAATCTCTTCACCAAGTCCTCTCATGATGTTCACCATTTCATCAACATGAAGAAAATATGAAACAATATCTTCATCATCCTCCATCTTAAGAGTTTCTAACTTCCTTCTATGAGTTTGCAACTTTTCCTTCTTTACTTTTGCATCTCCTTCATAGATGTTTTGAAGTTTGTTCCAAATTTCTTTTGCTGACTTACACCTAATGACCTTTGTAAATTCAAAATCATTTAGGCTGCAAAGAAGAGCATGCTTAGCTTTTGCATTGTTCTCACTTCTCTTTTTCCCTGCTTGATCCATTGGAGGGGTAGCTGGAGGTGTATACCCATCAAAAACAGATTGCCACACATTAAACCCAAGTGCATTCAAATATGCTTCCATCTTAATACTCCAAAATGCATAATTAGTCCCATCAAAGATGGGTGCTTTCACTGTGTTGTTATAATCTGCCATGTGTGCTCTTAAGGATCTCCTTCAAGTGGTTAGGCTTTCAAGAAGGACCTTGCTCTGATACCAAATGAAGAGCACAAAGATATACTGAGAGGGGGGGTGAATCAGTATATCAACAAACTTTTACCCTTTACAACCTTTATCAACTTCACACTCTAATACAACTCAACTATGCAAGAATATCACAATACGAACAAGTTGACACCAACAATTGTACTTTATAAATTATGTAAGCTTTTACAATGAATGTAGGTGCCAACCTACTCGAATCACCAAATATGTAGTTTAGTAGGCACCAACCTACAAAGAGCATCAACCCTTAATTCTGATTTAGCAGGCACCAACCTACAAGGAGCATCAACCCCTAATGCTGATTTAGTAGGCACCAACCTACAAGGAGCACCAACCCCTACTTGCCAAGCACCAACCTAGAAAATATTATAATTTGAATGATAACATTCCACCTTATATTGTTGCTTCATCAATAGATGATGGACAATTCTGCTCAAACAACCTTCTTACAAATCCGATGTATATGTTTGCCTTTAATAATTATTACTGTATCCAAAAACTACACTTATTCCACTTCAATCTGCTTTATAAGATCTTCATATATTCTTCACAACTTTGATCCAAACTGTCCACAATCTCCTTTTAGAAAACTAGTCATAACCATTCACAATCTTCTCATAAATTTAATCTTCAAGATGCTCTCTAATCTGCACTTATTCCTCTTTAAGCTCACACAAAAATAATATATATTTTTGTACTCTGCTTGTGTTTGGATGATTTTACTTACACACACATAAACTGCAATTCTTTAATCAGCCATCAACACCTGCTTGAGTTCAAATAATATATCTCTTGTTCCTCAACACTCAGCACACTCTACACCTAAATGTGTTTCAAAGATAAAACATTAAATACACTTACACAACCACACTCACACACTCTCTCCATTCGGTTTTTACTTCATATATGTATATTGATCAACCTTTGCAAAATTTGTTGAAAGGTTACATCATTTCAAATCTAACTTTCTGTTTTTCCTTTTCAAACTAATCACACCATTTCAGAAAATTTAATTACACTCCTTCAAATTTCTTAAATCATACCACTTTAGCTTGAATAAATTTGATATATATTCTTTGATCTCTTTTACAAATAATTGTTCTTCAAAAGAAATCATTGCCTTGTGATTTTTCTTTTAAACTTCAGATGTATAACAAATTGCACCATTTTCAAATCACACCTGTCATTTTTTATTACATCTTCTTTGTTAATTAAAATTTGTGTGTGAGATACATCTCTTCAAGCATATGAATGATCATCTCTTTTCAAGAGCCAATCGAATGAGTATATTTCTCTGAAGAAAACCAAATTATATGAACACGTCTTTTGATTAACCACCTTGTTGAAATGAACACGTCCTTTCAAGATTTTATGCTTTTTGGAGATCGCATCTGCTCATGTAAGAATACATCTTTTGGTTGTTTAAGTTTCCACAACATTTTTTATGTTATAACAAATCACAAATCAGACTAGTTAGAATAAACAATTTTTTCTTCTCAGGATTTCGATCTGTAGATGTTTATTCATTCGAATTTCAAATGTTTTGATATTGCATTACTCTGGCTGTAGCAATCTTCTGATCTTGCTCCACAATACTCAACAATATCAAACAATTTTATTGCAACCATTAACATCTCTGATTTTTTTTTGGCTTTCTCAACAATTCCAATTCTAAATATCGCTGGCAGTATTCTGAGTGTCATCGATCTGCATTACAAAACATTCGATGCTATATCATTATATTTGACTTGAATGCTAAAAATGAGTTTCCAATTCAACATCCATCGAGTATGTTGAATCCTTTATAGTTCACCCAAATATGTTCTTCAAATATGGCTTCATTCCTAATATTATATAATGGAGTCATCTGTAGATATCGCTAACTAGACATTGTTCTTTTAAATCTGCTTACCACTGCTTTTGACATTAGATCTCCTTTGTCTATGATTTTGCTTAACCTTAGTTCCATCTAAGTTTCCTTTTCATAATTATTCTTTATCTTGACACCAATAACTTCAGCACTTAGCCATGCTCTTGTTATGCTTATGTTTCATCTAATTTCCTTCACTTACTTTCCTTTTTTTATTTTATGCTTCTTATAATTCTTCCTTCAACTTTTCTTTACTAATCTTTTCATTTCAAGTTTGACATCAATGACAATATTTCCAACAGGGTTATCCAAGTATATAGGTTATCTTTGGAATGAAGGACTATTCATTGAATGGAAATACCTAGCTTGTAAACTTACTAGTTAATTAGGTTATTCATAGTATATTAATATGGTTGTAGATTATTTTGGATGATGGACTATCCATTGAAGGAAATACCTATGCATAACTTAAGATAGAAGTAAAATCAATCGTTAGTAGTGTATGTGATAGATGACCCTCAGTAGAAAATATTGAATGAAACACTTTGGCCAAAGTATATGATGACCTTAGGCTCCATTGTCAATTCACTGTGATCTAGTATTACATACTAGACAAAGATTATGGGATTACAAGTTCTAGTTATGTAGGACACATCACTATGCTCAATTGGTTGTCATTATCGATTACTCTACCAATCTCTTCACCGAAGAAAAGGGCCATCTATCGAATGATAGATTTGTGGGGGACTGCATTATGAGTTCACGGTTGGTGGAAAATTTCCTGAGTGATGCTTCTTCTCCACAACAAGTGACAGAAGAACCAAGATTTCAAAGGAAGGATCCTAAACCATCTTAGAGCTATTTGTTCTAAATATTTTTTAGCTATGTTTGTAAATGTATGTTTCTTTATTTGATGTATTATATGAAATGAAAAGGCATTCATATTGTAATATGTTATGCATCTTGGTTGGAAATTATCAATATAGAAAAAGAAAAAATTTATTGCAATGGTTTATTACTTGTTTATTTACTTTTTTGGTGTAAAATTAGAATTTTTTTTACTACATAGAAAGGTTAGTATGTTACATGTGGTAATAGAGCTACCAGGTTTAGATCTAGAACCTATGATCTTGTCACTTTTCTATCCAACATGTTGTGAAATTCTTGTGCCAGGATGGTGCGTCTCAAATTCACAACTCAAAAGTCAGTAATAAAAAATGAGCATTACTTGAATGCCAAGAAGGAAAGGGAATCCATCATTAGAACCATAGATGGGACCAACTACGATAATGCTATATGGTTGAGTGACACTGAAACCTTTAGTCATGCACTTTCCTAGATCAGTGATGTGAAGAAGAAGATGAAGATGGAGGCTATGTACAATCACCTCCCAACCATCAAACCAGAAAATTCTGAGTCATTACCACATTATAGGGATATGCCTTCAGAAGAAAGTGTTATACAAACGTTCATCTTTAAGGATCCCAGAGTTCTACCACTAGCTAAAGTAATAGCAATTTCTTCAAGTAAAGAGTCTCAGGTTTATGTACCATGGACACCGCTAGACAAGAAATGGTCTCATGAACAAATGTCTACGAAAAATGTAGACTACATTTTTTATGAAGACCATATTGACATTGCCTCTCAAAACTATGTATCAGATGATAAATTTGAAGGTTATTATCTTTTTTGGGATAGGTACGAACAAACGAGGGATGAACAAAAAGATAGGGAACAACAAATGTCTCAGTCTATAGGTTACAACCCTTTAAGTGATGTGTCTAAGAGTGAATCCAAAGGATACTCTCCACTCGACTATCTAAATAGTCACTCCATGTAATCGAAAGGATATTGAAATCCTCAAGAAATGAATGAAATTATATGTTTATCAAAAGAACCATGTGCTCAATTTATGTAGAATTCTTGTGTACATATGAATGTTTATTTTTTATATTTTCCATAAAATAGTTGATAACATAATTTAGTCTAACATGGATAAAAAATTCAAGTAAAAACCTATCACATAAGCATGGTGAGCACACGAACTAATCACAGTGGAAGTCAGGAGGTTGGACAAGGAACTACTGGAGTAGAGGCGAGGCTTGACCAAATCTTGGAAAGGTTGGCTAACCTTGAACAATAAAGAATTAAGGATAGGGTAGAAAATGAAGCACCCATTAATGATCATGAGGGGGAGAATTCTTCCCATGGGAATAATGAAAACCATAATCATGAGAAGGAAAAATCACCCATGCCATCATTGGAAAGGAATAAGAAGCTTCTAGCTTCCAAACTTTCCAGGGACATGAAAAAGGTTATTCCACATAAGTTTGATGGTAGTGTTGGAGGTGATGAGGTTGATGTGTGGCTTGTATAAATGGAAAATTATTTTGAAATGCAAAACTATGATTAAGTTTCTAAAGCCACATGCGGTGTGTATTAGTTAGTAGGGGAAGCCTCTAACTGGTGGATGAACAAGAAGTTGGAACTAAATATCAACTCATGGAAGCTGAAATGAAGAGAATTTTTTGAAATTTTCTACAAAATATGGTTACCACAAATTTATTATGACAAAAATCTCTCAGATTTCTAGGGTTTGAAGCAAGGTAACATGACAGTCAACGAATACTAGGAGAAGTTTATCCAACTTCTCTGCTATGTTCCCATACATCATAAGGATGAATGTTTCCACATTAGGAAATTTATAATGGGGCTCGATAGTCAAATTGGAGAAGTGGATATGCATGGTCCAACAAAAATGGATCTTGTATATGAGAAGGA
Organism: Sequoia sempervirens; assembly: GCA_007258455.2. Lineage (NCBI taxonomy): Eukaryota > Viridiplantae > Streptophyta > Pinopsida > Cupressales > Cupressaceae > Sequoia > Sequoia sempervirens. The sequence goes on from VDFB02000017.1 coordinate 176,030,365, forward strand.
AATTAAGCAAGAGCAAAAGCTTAGGGCTAATTCCACTCATCAACAAAGAAGAGAGAAAAAGAAGGATGTGGAAATTCCTAACAAGATAGTTCCTAAGATAGAGGAATCAATACGAAATGCTTCAAGGAAAAAGGGGAAAATATTATGCAATAATGGAAAAGAGATTATGAGAGAATGGAAGAAGAATGATACTAGCATGGGTAATACAAATAAGGCTAGTGAAAATACCAATAAGTTTGGAGAAACCATAGGGAAAAGAGGATCACCTATAGGATGTTTTATATGTAGAGGGGATCACTATGCTAATGAATGTCCCAATAAAACTAAATTGGATTGTGACCATATGGTAATCCATTACGTACTCAACAAGCAATGTTTTAGGATAAGATACATGCAGTAGTGGATGATCGAAAGGTAGAGTACCAAGTAACTCCAGTCAAAATGCTAGGTATTTTGTTTGGCCTACCTATTTCTATTCCTATTGATATTGGTGCAACTAATAATTTCATTTCACCTATAATAGCTAATAAATTATCTGGGTATCTAGGAAGGAAAGACACATGACAATGTCTTGGAATGTAGAGTATGCAAACTAGATAAGAGCAAAGGTGGATCAATGTCTATTTGAGGCTAGGATAGAACTACCTAGTTTTTCTACAAAATTTAACCCTTATGTTGCACATCTAAGATCATATGATGTTATCATAGGCATGAATTGGTTATGGAAACATAGGGCTATAGTAGACTGCCATGCTCAAACTATAGAATTCCTAGATGATTTTGGAAATCAAGTTAAATTCCAAGGGATACCTAGTTAAGGTTTGACAAATTACGACAATGCAACTTATAAGAGGTAAGAAGAAAGGGTGTAAAATCTTCATTGTAAAGATTGAAGAACTTGGGAAGGATGGAGATGATTTGGAGTTACAAAGTTTATGGGAACTAGAAGATGGTGAAATAGATAAAACTAGAAAATCATATATGGAGATGTATCCAATATTAAGGAAATTTTTAGATGTGTTTCCAAAGGAGTTACCAAGGTTGCCTCTAAAAATAATATTTGACTTCTCTATAGATATAATGCCAAGGTTAAAACCTATTTCTAAGGTACCCTATATGATGAAAAATACTAAACTTATGGAACTTAAGACACAATTGGATGAATTGTTGTTGAAAGGACTGATAAGGCCAAGTGTATCACCTTGGGGAGTTCTAGTCATCTTTGTTAAGAAGGATGGTACAATGTGTTTTTACATCAAATATCATATGCTTAACAAATCTACAGTTAAGAACAAGTATCTATTTCCATACATTGATGACCTTTTTGATCAAATGAGGGGTGTCGCTGTATACTCTAAAATAGATCTCAGATCTAGATATCACCAATTGAGGGTTAAAGATGAAGATATCTTTAAAACTACATTCAAAATCAGATACAGTCACTATAAGTTCACTATTTTACGTTTCAGTTTAACAAATGCACCTACAGCATTCATGAACTTGATGAATAGTGTGTTTAGTGATTACCTCGACAAATTTGTACTAGTTTTTCTAGATGATATATTGATTTATTCTAGGAATGAGGAAGAACATTGCAAGCATTTAGAAATGGTCCTACAACATTTGAGAGAGCATAGGATGTATGGTAAACTTTCCAAGTGCACATTCTTCCAAAAGAGGGTACATTATTTAGGTCATGTAATTTCGGTAGATGGAATTCCCATAGATCCAACTAAGATTAAAGTTGTAATTGAGTGTCCTATACCTAAGAACATGTCAGAGGTAAGAAGTTTCATGGGTTTGGCAGGATATTATAGGAAGTTTGTTGAAATTTTTTCTTAGATTGCTCTCCAAATTACTTATTTACAAAAGAAAGGAAAGAAGTTTGAATGGACTGAGAAGTGTCAAGAGGCTTTTGACCTACTCAAGGAGAAATTAACCACCACACCGATCTTACAAGTACCAAATCCTGAAGGTAATTTTACGATTATCACAGATGCATGTGGAGAATGCTTAGGAGGTGTGTTGATGTAAGATGGGCAAGTAATTTACTTTGAATCTAGAAAGTTGAAACCATATGACATAAATTATGCATCACATGATTTAGAGTTGGTAGTTGTAGTTCATGAATTGCAAATGTAGAGGAACTATTTGCTAGGAAAACCCTTTGACTTGAAAACTGACCATAATGGGTTAAAGTACCTTTTTACTCAACCTAATCTAAATGTAAGATAAATAAGATGGTTAGAGTTAATAGTTGACTATGATATTAATATCAATTATATTAAGGGAAAATAAAATCAAGTTGTTGATGCATTAAGTCAAAGATGACAAATTACTTCTATAGTAACAATCCAAACTGATTTCAAGGGGAAAGTACTTCAAAAGTGCAAGGAGGGTGAGTATTACTTGCAAGTGAAGCAAGCGCTCATGGATAATCCACAAGATTCTAGGTATGAATTTTTTCAATTTGAACCTAATGGAATACTTAGATATAAGGGTAGGATGTATGTACCTGACACAAAGGAATTAAGAAATATGGTATGGAAGGAAATACATGAAGCATCATACTCTAGAGATCTTGGAGTGATGAAAATGATGGCTGATGTAAAACCATTATACTTCTGAAAGGAATGAAAGGATATGTTGCTAATTTTGTGGCTAGGTGTTTGGAGTGTTAAAAGGTGAAAGTTGAGCATCATCATCCTACTAGCTTGTTATATCCTCATGATATAACATAAAAGAAGTGGCAAGTCATCAGTATGGACTTTGTGCAAGGATTACCTATGTCAAGGAATAAGCACAATGTCATTCTAGTGGTAGTAGATAAGCTTACAAAGGTAGCACATTTTATACCAGGGAACCTAACCGATGGAGCACCTGTCATAGCGAGGAAGTTTGTGCAGGAAGTGTTTAGGTTGCATGAGATTCTTGAAAATACTATTTCAAATAGGGGTGTATGAGTCACTTCTAGGTTTTGGAAAACCTTGTTTTCTACACGAGGGACTCAATTGAATATTAACTCAACATATCATCCAGAAATGGATGGGAAAATAGAAAGGGTAAACCAAGTATTAGAAGACCTACTTAGAATGTATTGCATGGATCAGTAGTACAAGTGGGAGGATTGAGTAAGTCTTGGGCTAGAAATGTTGGCTGAAATGGATGAACAAGTTAAGGTTGTTAAGCAAAGGTTAGTTGAACCTAACGATGGATAGAAAAGCTGCATTGATGTTAAGAGAGTGCCCCGTAATTTTTCCTTAGGTGACAAAGTATTGTTGAGAGTGAAACCTCACAAGAGCTCCAATAAATTTGGAAATTCTTCTAAGTTAGCCCCGCGTTACGTTGGAACTTTTGAGATTCTAGAAGAAGTGAATCCAATAACCTATCAGATCACATTGTCACCAGCTCTTTCTAGAATGCATAATGTCTTCCATGTGTCCTACCTTATAAAGTATATACAAGGGGATAATCATTTAATTTATTGAAAGTTTCTTTATAGGTACACGACCCTAGAGTAGTATCTCTCGAGCCCGTCAAGGTGCTAGGAACACGTAAGATATGCTTACATATAGAGAGGTCCTATAGTGAAAATTACAATGGGACCAGTACATAGAAGACACAGCTACTTGGGAGGACTATGCGGAAATTGAGAAAAAATTTCCTCATATTCTTAATGCTTTTGAGAATGTTGAATAATGTGTTGTAAGTTGTTGTGTTTTAATAATACCTTAGGTCATCAGGGATGATGATTCATAAGGGGGGAGTATGTTACACCCCAAATGTAGAGTTACTATTTACTATTACTACATAGGGTAAAAATGGATGTAATGTGAATTCTAGAGATGAATAAATTATGCTTGTACCTTGTTATCAATATTAATATTATCTCATTTGATCATTATCTAATTTGAATGTTACCTCAGTTGATGTTATTCATGGTGAAATACTACATATAAGTGAATGAAAGGTTATCAAATTATTATTATTCTAACTTTGGATATGTTGATGTATATTGCATATGTTATGAAAAATTGATTTATGTGTGCATGTGTTAGTGGATATAGGTATGTGTTCCATTCTTCTAGGTGGAGGGGAAGTATTGCTTGGGAGAAGATCTTGGTCGAGTAACCGATTAAAGTAAACTATCTACGCATATACACATGCCACATTAGAAAGATTGATTTGAGTCAGTTTGAGGGTAATAGGTAAGTCATCCGTAGCCGATATGTCTACATTTGAAAGTCTTGTTTACTTCTACATGCATTGGGTGATATTTATCTATTTGAAATTTTGAGATCTCTTTCTTGTGCTATTATGATCATAGGGACAAGTGGGAGGTATGTGGTCCAAGCATGTTTATATATATGCGCATACATGTCAATGGGATCTAATGACACCTATATGCATATGTATAGATGTACCACATGCAAACACTTATCAGTATGGTGGTAATTGTGAATAGCTATATGTGTATTGGATGTGAACATATATATATACATATAGTATATACATGTATCCATATGTATATGTATATCGATACATGGTACATTGGAAAATGGACATGCTCATATGGATGCATCGATATAGATATACACACACATATGTGTACATAGAGGCATATAAATTTAGACATATGGGTATGTGTAAGATCATCATGAAAAAAATAGGCCCTTAAGTGGCAAAAAAATTAGAAAATTTAGAGTTAGGAAACTTGACGTAAAAATTTGAATAAGTTATATATATTATTTCAAAAATATGTAAGAATAGAATTTGTAGCAAATTGAATGCAATTTATAAACTACTAGATTTTTTAAAAAGAAAATATATCTATTTGGTGAAAATTTGAAATTTCAATGCAGTAGTACTTAATTTTCAAGGAAAAAATAAGTAGGTGTATGTCTAACCACCCTAAAAACAATAAAATGATAATATTTTTTTATAATATTTTAGATATAAGTAGAGGATTCATGTCCCGATGTGATGCATATTTTTTTTAAATTTTTTCCAAGTAAATAATTAATTATGAATTTTTTATTACAACTTTTAAAAAATATAAAAACCTGTATGTCTAACTACCTTAACTTGGTCAAAAATTCATGAAATTTATTTTTTCTTTTTTTAATCCTATAGTATGCAAAGCATAAAATGTGATGCATGTTTTGGATTCAAAAAATGTGATACCGTTTGAAAGACATAGATTTTTTCAATCAGTCTATCAATCAACACTTTAGTCATAATTTGAATAGAAAATGAATAATAATTACTTATTAAATTCAAATAAAGCATAATTTATATTGGTGGAAAGCTGAGAATCTCCTTTAAAAACCCTTTTTGTTTCATCAATTTTGGGTTAAAAAAAGTCATCAGCCACATACCCATCATATTGCCACTTTTTGGCCCATCATGATCCAGCACACATATATATATATCCTTACATTCAATATAATGTGTTTATTATATATTATATTTCTTATACTCACACACACACACACACAAAACATATATATATCGAATGTGTGCCTACATTATAGATTTATGATATATATATATATGTATATGTATATATATATATGTAAATATATATATTAACGGATATATATATATGTATATACATATATATAAATACATATTAAGGTATTTAAGTGTGTATATATATGTATATAATATATATTATATATAAATAGATATAATAATATATATATTATTATACATATTCAATACGATAATAGAGATCTCCTATCTCTTATTTATTTAAGATTGTTTAAAAGGTTGTTTTATAGTCGATATAAATTATGGAATAAAGGTCAATATTGGCCATGTCTATGGAAGTTGATTTAAAAGATTTTAAATGCTAGTGGAAACCAATTATCATTGTGATTAGCACATGATATATGGCATGGCATTGCATTTGATATTGTTGGTTGTAGAATGCTTGACTTGGTCAACGTGTTTAATGAGACCATGCTTGACTTTATCTCATGTATTAAACTAATTATGTCAATTCATTTACCTGATGGGTTGATAGAAATCTACTATCATATAATGGAAATGGAATCAATTTGATGGCGCCAAATTTGAAGAAAAAAGAATAGGAATTGGTGCCACCTTTGTGTTTTATTTGTTGTAGATGTCTTCTCATTGAAATAATTTGAATTCTCCATGTGCATCTTGAATAAATCTTTCAATTGTTATCATGGAAACTAGTTGATCTGTAGGAGGTTTTGTTGAGTCTGGGCTTATTTAATCACCACCTTAATTTTAGGTTGCATTGCATGAAGCTTGCTATCCAATTGCATGTCTAAACTGTAGGTTTTGAGGTTGCTTGGTTGCTCTATAAATAGCTAAAATATTTTGTAACGCCCCGCTAAGGGACCAAGTGGATTAACACAAAAGACCATCAACACCAAGCAAATTTTTTTTATTTTTTTTTAAAAGAAAAAAAAACTAAAGTAACACTAACTAATGCAACTCAACCAATTAATATGAATGACATCATTACATAACATGATATTATAATCACATTATAACTTAAAAGTAATATTGAACATAACCCATTTGCACACCTATCCATTATGGTCCCTTAACGTCGCTACTAAAATACACCTACACTAATTAAATCTAAAACATATTTGATACACTATGACCATATTTTATTAACACTTGAATGTAAATTAATCTCATACATCAAATTATATATGCTAATGTATCGAAATTATTTTCAACCACATCTAACACTATGCCAATACAGATCTATTCTTAATCAATGTTATAAAATAAGTACATAAAGATATATCATATCTACTACTTAATTAAACTCATGCATTATAAATACAATATTTCTACATTAAACCTCTCCATTACATACTAAACAATAGTATAAGTGTGTATAACCAAGATTGTATCAATTCACTTACTTTTCCTATACAAGAATGCTATCATGGATACGATTCATTAATCTAAGAGGTACGTATGTATAAGATACACTAAACATAGTCTTTTTATGAAAATATCACCTACACATAAATTCAACTATAGAATGAAGCAAAAGGAAAGACTCCACACTGCGCACGAATTGCACCACCAAAATCCCAATGGATGGTTCGGAAATACCACCCTACCACATGGAACCATGAGGCCCACTCCCTCCGTGCTAGGAGACAACACTAGGCCCCACAAACAAGCAAATAACAGAATAGAAATAACAAATAGCTGACACTAAACATCCCAAGAAAACTACCAAAATAAGAATCAACCAAAAATTACAATAACTTCACAAATGCTTCTAGGTACTTCTATAGACCCCAAACACATAACACAAATGGATAGAAAACTAAAAGCTTATCATTAAACCACAACACTATAATAAAGTATATTACATCAATCTCACAATATTATAACATAATAACACACTGAAGTTCAGTAATTCACAATCAAGGCCAACAATGCACATCCCTGACATAATTGATAGTACAAATATAGAAGTTTCAATGCAAGATCTCACAAATATGAAGGGATTTATAACATGAAAATAGTAAACATAATTAAATAAAAATGGTACAAAACAATACAGATAAAAGAATATAGTTATACCCTCAAATACAATTTTTAAAACTAAACTAATTCTCTCTTGACAATAGTCAAATCTGTTAACAATAAAATAGCCATAAAATAGTCATATGAACTCAAAATCAAAATCTATAAAATACCCATTTCAGATTTAGGCATCAACTACTTAGCAACGTGGAAGAAATTGATTAAAAATGAACAATAATTTCATAAAATGCAAAACAACAGATGGATTCCATAAAACCCTCTTTTCGGCAATACTCGATTACAGTCAAATAACAAAATAAGTAAATAACCAGATTTTATCCAAAATAAAATATAAAAAAAAAAGAATATTAAAATTAATTTAAGCTATTTCAAACCCTTATAAATTTAAAATTTCAATCTTCTATTGGCTGGTTACAGAGAGAAAATAAAGATATTTGCAATTATAGAGGAGCAACTTGACAGCAGTCCCGTGTTTTAACCATATCTCACAAACTACAATCTGAGTTTCTGAGATTTTTGGATAGGATTTAAACGACAACGAGATGAAAAAACTCATTAAAAATCTCACTAACCCAGTTCGTAAAAACAGAGTTATGAGGGACGCACTCAGACTCTTTTTTACTGGTAAAGAACAAGAACAAGAACACAAATATGTATTCACTTTTATTTTAGAAGAAACAAATGTTTTATTCACACACAAAATAAAACTATCCAATATTTATTTTCAAAAATCAAAAGAAATCAATCAATCAAATAATTCATGCATACAAAATAAAGTTTTAATACAAGATCTGAAAATTCAACCTGGACCAACTCTTGGGAATGACAAGAATTTGATGCTGAGCTCCAAAGTTTTCAACTTTCAAAACCCTTGAATTGCAACAAATTTCTCATTGCTCCTTCCTCTTTGCATGCATAGAAAATCTCTCAGGAAAAAGAATCCAAATCCAACATGCACTCCAAAAAAAAGAATAACCCCCCAGAACTGAAACCCTTTTTCTCCCCCAAAAATAAAGAGAACACTTTCCCCCACCTAAAAGACAACCTCTCACCACCCTTTCAACTTCCATTTTTGTCACTTTTCATAATGGAGTAATTAGGGTGGGTTCTGGACTCAAAAAATATAATTTTATAAAATAAAAATACCTCACCCATAAAGCTATCACATAGGAAACATTTTAAATCATCAAAACCATATAAAGACTCCATAAAACATAAATTTAGTGACCATTTTAATAAAATGAATCAAGAGACTAATAATGCAAAAAAATTATATCCAAACAGAAGTAAAACAAATATTACTCAATAAACAATAACCAAATATTAAATAATGATAATAATAAACAATAATTAAATAATTATTCCTCAAAATAATAATATAATAAAACATAACATAAATAAATGTCACTTATGGATAATATTATATCACATCTCAAACACATTAATAAAAATCATAACAATAAATATGATAGATTCAATATCTAACTTCACTTAAATAATTCACAAACTAAGGTAAAATATAAATCATAAAATAACTTCACATGAAAGAGCAATGTTCACATCAAAAGATAAATAACACTAATCACAATCATAACAACACAACTAACCACAGGGTTTAACACCAACAGGTTGGGATCCAAAACTAAGGTTAGACAACAAAATCAAACAGTCACATATCACATAAGAAACAATCGAATAAATGCAACACTCCAAACATAGGGTAAAGAAGATCAGACATTGTCTCATGACAACCCAAAAAGTTAACATATTCTTTATCAATTGTCTCTAATTGAGAACAATGGCTAGGGTTAGGTTATAATTTGGGCCTAGATGTTATCTCCTCAACCACCATTAGGATTAGAGGCACGCTCAGACCTACTAATTTAGGTAGAGATGTAGCCTAGTATCTGTTCACTTAAACATACAAATTAGAGCACATGTGCATAATAACCGAAGCACTAAGAAAGAAGCTCTATTAATCGTATCTCATTCTCATATGTCTCTCATACGTCCAATGGTACGATGTCGCCCTTTCCACTTATCCTAACAAACATACTACTGTATCACTCAATTATCCAAGTAAATCTCCGCATAATAACAATAACATAAAAATATGCATCATACTCACCAAAAAACTAATAGAAGTTCATGCCCCATCTTGCAACCACAAAACTTGAACACAAATCAGTATATTTTATAATAATAAAGATAACCATAATCAAAATCATAATAATATGACAACACAATAATAATATATTAGAATCAAGTGAAAACCCCAAAGGTAACAAAACACCTTCATCACATCAATATGTCAATAACATACATCGTAGTAATGGTCATATCTGAACATACACATCATGATAAATATATCCTTAAACACATATAATAAATTATTTTCTAACCTTTTTACTTAGTCCATAAATTCATGATATACAATATCAATTGCTTAACATCATTAGCACATACCTTTAAATGTCTCTATTATTTTACTTTCATCTCCAAATTCTAAAGACAAACTTCCTGCACATCCACTATGAGAATGGAGGGGCACTACATATTTCATTATGAGGACGCATTCCTTTCAAGAGATTATACATCTTTTGCAATTATTATTTTCTACATTATAACCAGCCATACTTTGCTTAGAATTGAGAGAGGGATAGGAAGAGAGTTTTTATAGTTTGTGAAGAGATTATATTTTGACAGGAGTAAGCTATCAACTTGAGAGGTGGAGATTATAGTGACATTTCTCGATAAGTTGTTTTTCAATTTAATTGTTGTTGGAGATGGCTGCTTTGTTGTCTTTAGTTTGGATAAGCAATAACAAGCATAAGGATCCCTTCTTCTTTGTTATTTTACTTTGAATGATGTGTTTTTCTTTTATGTTTGAGATGTCTTTTCTAATATATGCATTAGTGAATGTATATTATTTTGAAAAGTTAAAGCTATTGTGTTTTTATGTACTCCATAGTAGGAGATCGGTGTTATCATAGGTATTATATACTAGGTATGATTGAACATGAAAAGCACATATGGTGCATTTAGCTAAGTTATTGATTTAACTAGGAAAGCTTATGCATACTCCTAGGAGAGATAATCCAGAATGGGAGGGAATTGTTTACTTACTTGTAAGTAGGGCTATCTAGGTATATAGGTTATCTTTGGAATGAAGGACTATCCATTGAATGGAAATACCTAGTTTGTGAACTTACTAGTTAAGTAGGTTATCTACAATGATGGACTAGATCCATTGAATGAAATACCTATACATAGCTTATGATAGTCTTAAGTCAAATCGTCCCTTAATAGTGTACATGATAGATGTCCCTCAGTAGAACATGATGAATGAAGCACTTTGGCCAAAGTAGTGTGATGACCTTTGAATCCACTGTCAGTTCATTGTGATCCAGTATTACATGCTACAAGAGATTGTGGGATTACAATTTCTAGTTATGTAGGACACAACACTACGCTCAGTTGGTTGTGGTTATTAGTTACTCTATTAATCACTTCATCAAAGGCAAGGACCATCTATCAAATGATATATGTGTGGGGTACTGCATTATGATTGGCATAAAAGTTCTTGAGTGATGCTTCTCCTCCACAGCAGGTGATAGAAGATCCAAGATTTGAAAGGAAGAATCTTGGACCATCTTATAGCTATTTGTTCTAAAGCTCTTTGAGCTATGTTTGTAAATGTATGTTTCTTTCTTTCTTGTATTATATGAAATGAAAATAAATTCATGTTGTAGTATGTTAAATGCATCTTGGTTGGAAATTATCAATATATAAAAAGAAAAATTTTATTGCAATGGTTTGTTACTTGTTTGTTTACTCGTTTGGTATAAAATTAGAATTTTTTTTACTTCATAAAAGGTTTAGTATGTTATGAGTGGTATCAGAGCTACCAATTTTAGCTCTGAAACCTATGATCTTTTCATTTTTTCATCCAACATGTTGTGAAATTCTTGTGCCAAGATGGTGCATCTCAAATTAATGGCTCAAAAGCGAGTAATTGGAAATGAGTGTTACTTAAAGGCCAAGGAGGAAAGGGAAGCCATCATTACAACCATAGAGGGAAACAACTACAATAATGCTCTATGGTTGAGTGACACTGAAACCTTTATTCACACACTTTCTCATATCAGTGATGTGAAGAGGAAGATGAAGATGGAGGCTATGTACAATTAACTACTGTGAATGATGATCTCCACCAAGCTAAAGAAAGACAACACAAACAAGGTTAATCATTCAAATTAGCACAACCATCATTTCCTATGAAATTATTGATCAAACAAACAGATGAAAACATGAAACAAAAGCACAAAATAAAGCAAATGAAAGCATGTAAACAAAATAAGTAGATCCAACCTCATCCCATAGGGGGATTGGTGTCACTTTGATGTGGAAAGTGGCCCTTTCCCAATCCCTTTGATAAGCTCCACGATTTGAATGATTCCAAGTGTATGATATTGTGGATGAAAATGGATTTGATAAATACCAATTGTCCTCAAAGATAGTGATAGCAATTGGATGATTGATGGATGAAATGAGCATAATGACTTTGCATGGATTGTGGATCCATATTATGAAAAGGATGCCTCTATTTATAGAATCCAATGGTTGAAGAATGAGAGGATTTGATGAATGTGGGATAAATTGAGAGCCAATGAGAATGTGCCAAGTGTCACAATTCTATTGGATGAAGGTGGAGCACATTTTGGGAAATGTGTGAGTGGAGGAGGATGGAAAAGAAGTAAATGTTGTTGGTTGAGAATTTGAATTTTTTGTAAGAGGAATTGAATGAGATTTGTGAGGATGTACGAGGATTTGAAAGGTTGTAAGAGAATTAAATGAAAATGTAAGAGGATGTGATAGAGTTTTGAAATCCTTTGGAGGGAAATTGATTAAGAGGTGGTTGAGAGGAATATTCCTTGGAATATGCCTTAGTGAGGGAAAATAGATTAATTAAATAATTAATTGAAATTATTTTCATGTGCAACATGGTTAGTTGACCATGATTGATTTAACTCTTGAAGAGTTAAAAGATATAGGATTTGATAATGATAATTAGAAAGCTAATTTAGGATTAATTAATCCAGAATTAATTAATTGGAGTGAATAGGGAAATGTGAAATTTGATTTGATTGATTTTTAATCAAATGAGAGGATTAAGAGAGGATTTAATTAAATAATTTGATTTAATTAAATAAGATGAATAATTAGTTAGAAGAAAGGTGAATTAATCCAATAAATTTAATTATTTGATTAATAGTTGAATTTATTGATTTTAATTAAATAATGTTGATTATTCAATTAATTGATCAATTTGAAGTGATTTAGGAAGAAACAGTGTTAGTTGATTAGAATCAAATACCTAGTATTAATTAGGACATTATCAGTGTCTAAATTTGGCCCCTCTTTGAAGCGTTCAATACCTATTGCGTCAATTCAAAGAATAACACTACCATGATCGAAATTAAAAAAATTCCTTTTTTTTCAGATGCCCACTACTACCCCAATGGAAGGAATTATGTCTACTATACTACCCCCTCAAGAGATCAGGTAAAAATTGCAAAATTTGGTCAAGCTCACAACAAAGATTTAGGATTAGTTCAACTCAAAGAGGACTGGAAAGCTCAAATGTTTGATGTAGACAAATTTGATGATGTATAGACAGTCATCGGCCATGGGTAGCCTCATCTATATTTTGATATAGCACACATATTTGATACTTGGATAGAAATGTTAGTAAAGATAGAAGAATAAGAAGAATAAGATGGATGCATGAACCCTTGAGTTCGAGAAGATGTAGATGTCCAACAAGTCCATGAGTCATCGAGACTTTATTAGATATGGTGATAAGTGATGATGATTTGCTTATCTAGGGATTGGGACATGAATGACACAACTTTCCTTATGTTTTATATTACACATAGATACGATGCATCAAGGTACATGCAACTAGGATGGCATTGTATCTAGTGAGATGACTTTGACTCGAAAAACAAATAGGAGTATTCTTGTTCACACCTGACATATGGAAACCTTGCTAAGATGCATTTCACAAGTTTTAAACATCTCAGACCAAAACACAGAAAGGTATAACCTATTAATGCAATGGTCAACAAGCTGCCCAAAACACCTTCCATACATACCTAACAAAGCAAGTATTCGCCAAGTTATATTACAAGAACTTCTAACAAACACAACAAATGAAAGATAATGATCAATGCCCCATTCCTTTCTCTCTAATTCATTTTGATTAGACATCATTGAGAGGTCATTGGAATGAGCGCAATAAGATAAATCAAAGAAAAGATCAAGTGAGCACACAAGCCAATGTTCTTAATACCTCTAGCCAAGGGGATGTGTTTTGTTTAGGATAAATATCCAAAGTGTTTTCCAAAGATAATGCCCATTGTAGGAAGGATGCATCCTAGGACATGTTAGTGGATGGTGGCAAGTTGTTTTGTTTAGGATAAATATCCAAATTGATTGCCAAAGATAATTCCCATCGTAGGAAGGATGCATCCTAGGTCATGTTAGTGGATGGTGGCAAGTTGATAGGTTGTTTGAAAGGCTATTGATATAAGGTCGATTGAAATGTTTGAAAATGATCAAGAGTTTTTTTTTTTTTGAGTTTAAAGGTTCCATGTTTGGTGATTGTTGTGGTTGTTCTATTTGTTTTTCCAAACAATGAAGGTGACGATGATTTATTATGGATGATTGATTATTGTGGGTGAATCCAAATGAGACAGATAGATTTTTTCAAATATTTGGACGTTTTTGATGTTTTTGAATTTTTAGGTTATTTAAATGTTTTTTGTGTTTTTTGAATGTTTTTTTGTTTTCGTGTCTCGAGGGTTGATCAAAGATTATCCTTTCCTACATTTAAACTCAGAGACGACATAGTTTAGACACCATGTTTTTTCCTTTTTTCTGACTTTTTGACATGTTCTGGGATTTTGATATGTTTTGAATGTTTTTGGATTATTGCATGATTTTGACAATTTGGATATGGATATGTGTGATGATATTAATGATCTATTTTGGGATTTTGTTGAAAATAAAGCTAGTGTTGATTGATTGGATTGATGATGATAACGTTGTTGAGGATATGTAACAATGCAAGGATAGTGTTAAGCAACACAATGATTGGGAAGGATATCCCCAGTTGATGATGGATTAATGATGATAACATTGTTGAGGATACACAAAAATGCAAGGATAGTGTTAATCAACACAAGGATTGGGAAGGATATCCCCAGATGATGGTGGATTGATTAGATTTGATTGATCAACATTTTGAAGCTTGATTTTGGAATAAAATTTGTTTTGAATGATTTGATGTGATGTTGTTCTTGAAGCATAAATTATATGTAATTGATATTGATTATTTGGATTGATGTTTAATGAAAGATAAAGGTTGATATAAGGAACATCTTCTTGTCAAAATATTCCATGGGCTGGTAATTTGGATTCATGCTCACAAATGCTTTAACCAATTTGATTTTACATTTTCCAATGTTTGGATCACCGCATAAGTTGGAAGATATAGATCATGATTTATTTCCAAAGAAAGATGTAAATATCTTCCTGAAGTGTCTAGCAATGTATGGAATGCCATGGGTGGATGTTTGGATAGATGTATGGATGGAGGGATATGGATTATCTTCCGATAAGATAAGGTGTTTGAATAAAGGATGCTTCATTTGATAATTCTTCATGGCTTAAATAACATTGGGTAGGATATGATCACTGAAAACAACCCATGTCAAGATGTTTACCATAAGCTAGTGTAAAGTGTACAACAAACATTATCAAGATCAAGATAATGTAGGTAGATGGCAATTGGTTGGATAAATGGTTCATGGATGAATGGATTTATTATCAATGAGATGGATGGAATGTTGGATTTATTATGGATGGGATGAAATGCTTCTACATGAACTAGCACACGTAGATTCTTGATTCTACACATGATGCCTGTTTGCTAGGTTTTCATCATGGCACTTGTCCAAAGCACCACCATAGTGGTTTTCACTGGAGGACGATTTTTATTTTTACTATTTTCATGATTTTTATTTTTATTTTTGAAATATTTTAAGCTCATGTTGAACCACTTGGTGGTGTCGATGTAGATGCTTTTGTCATAATCTGCCACCAATATCCTACTTGAAGAAGCTACTTTTCCAAGATATGTGCACTTGAATACAAATTTTGAGATTCTTGATCTACTTTCTTGATACCAAAGCTAACTTTGTCTTTGTGCTCACATCACAATAGGATTCCTTTTGAATCCTTATAATGAAGGGTTACTGCCAATACATGGTCAATGTGAGAATTGGATATCATACATGGAGGCATGGATGGTGCTGTGTGTGTAGGAATAGGAGATGGATTGATTGAGAGCTTGGAAACTTTAACTCTCCAAACTTGGGAAGATGAGCAATGATGGGTGGATACAAAACTGTGCTTGGAATTAGGACCAACTACTTGATATACTTTGTATGTCACTTGGGAAGCTTGATTTTTCCTTTGTGGATGTCTTTGATGGATACATTTCCCTTTTTTATTTTTCCCCATAGTTTCTTTGACTGGTCGAGTTTGATAGGGATAATCTTTCTTTGTATTTTTTGCTATCCATGTGTATTTGGTTTGTCCATTATGTTTCTTAGCTTTTCTTCTTTGATAACATTCTTCATGCTTTGATTCAAATATTTCTTTTGATGTTGGTCCCAATTCATGGATGGGATGATGGGTGGATGAACATTCGTAATGTTGCTAGTTGTAGTATTGGCATCAATCTCATCATAAGGATTCTTCATGCTCCCTAGGTTAATGCTTGCACCAGATAAAATTTGCCTCAATATTATAGAGGTATCACTAATATGTTTAGAACCCTTAATTGTTGAATAACCAAGGCCTTGATGCTTAGGATTGCAATAATCTGCACTAGATTTAAGATACCTTTTTCATGTAGGCCTAATCCTCTTCCTTGATAGTTCATTCGTTGAAACATTTTATTTGCAATAGGATATGATTTACCTTGGAAACAAGGTGTTACTCCTTCTTTGCTCTGTTTTGGATCTTCAAAGGTGATAGCTTCTCCAATGATAAGATAGCTTACCCTAAAAAAGGTAAGTGATCCAAGTTTATAAGTGATAGGATCCCCCATAAGTGGGATAACTTCTTGATTCATATCTTTGGCTTGATCTTGTGAAATATCAAATTTTAATGCTTCTTCAAGAGGTGTTGATGATTCACTATCCACGTAAAATTTTTCCTCATGATTCATTTTTTATATGCCTTCACAGGATATTTCTAATTCACAACTTCTGTAGAATCCTTCTTCATGACCCATTTCTGATATGTCTCTAGATTTTTTTATATCTTGATCATGTGTACAAATGTTAAGAGTAGGAGACTCTTGTTCCTTGGTAATGATATCAAGGATATGAGACTCTTGTTTTGAATGAAGATCATCTACATATCCATTAGGAGTAAGTATCTCATGGGTAGATGGAGGAATATGTGCTATATGGATATGATCATCATTTGTGACATCTTGTATAGATAGGAGAGTGTCCATTAGATCATTGTAGTATCTTGGAGATACGAATTCTTGATCTTGATTAATTTTGGAATTAATTTTGACATGCTTTGGATAAATTTCTTGACATGGGTCCATTTCAAAGGATGGATTTCTTATAAAGGGTTCTTGGATGTCTTCATTAGGCATAGGCAGCAGCTCAATATCCTCTTGATCTTTGAGTGAATTTGGATCAAGTGTTGAGTTGAGGATTTCTTCAATATCTATTACCATGAGGTCAAAGGATGTCAATATGTCTTGGAAAGGACCATTTCTAGACTCAGGCGAAAGATGTTGATCATGTTTTGGAATAACTTCTTGAGATATTTCCTCTAAATCATTAGGTGATGTAGGGACATTTTCAACATGATTATTGGTGGATCGCCAATTATAGGATCAAATAGTGTTAAATCTCCTATGAATACATAATTCTTGGATATTATTGAGGGGTATTTATCATGATAAAAAAGTTACTCTTGATGTATGTTGAGTTGATCTTCGGTTGAGGTAGAAACATCTTGAAGGTGCTCATTGATGGATAAATCTTGATCATTTTTTTCAGCAATTGTGGTGGAGAGATTGTCAAGGCTATCACTAGTGGTTGAATCTTCATTGTTGTCCTCAATCATTATTATTCTTTGATCAATAAGGTTTTTGGTGATATTTTGAGTCGAATACAATTTGATGTTGTGTGTCCCTTTATTTTATGAAAATCACAAAGGTGCTTCTCATTATACCATGGTGGTTTAACTTGAGGTTGTTGATAATTTTTATAAATGATCATTTTGATGAGATTTTCTTGTACCAACTATTGCATGACTGATTTGATTGGTTCCCCAAGTGGTGTGTATTTTTGTTTGTTAACTTGTGAGATTTGTACTTTAAATTGACCTTGTGGTGATTGATTTTGGAGGTGTGATTGATCTTTGAGATGTGGTGAATGATCTTCAAGATGTGGAGGTTGGGTTTGTTGTTGGTGTTGTTGATCTTGATATCCAACCTCTTGACATTGGAGATATTGTTCTTGATGTGGTTGTGGACACAACTCAATGCTTTGATGACATGGTTTAACCAATGGAAGAGTGTATTGATTTTGGGGTGGAGATGTCTCTTAGCACAATGAATTAACTATTTTGGTAAGTGTAGCAATTTGACCTCGCAAAATTTGATCTTGACACCCTTGATATAGTTGATTTGGTTTTTGTTCAAGCAAATTTGGAATGTATACTTGTGGTTTTTGTTCAAGCAGATTTGGAATGTATTCTTGTGGTGTTTGTATGGGATCATGGAAATTTTTATTTTGGACAATGTTCTAATTTGGGATGATGTTTAGATTTGGCATTATAGGTTGAAATTGAACATTTTTGTGGTTGGGTATCACATTGCCTTGGTTTAGGTAACTTTTATTTTGTATGGTGATACCTTGACTTGGATCAATACATGGAGTTTTCAATATATTTCTTAGACTTTGAGAAAAATTAGTGTGATTTGTAAACATATCTATCCCAAAGTTTACCAAGTGTGGATTTGAAATGTTCATGTTTGGTAAACTTGTACTTGGCATATTCATATTTGGAATGTATGGATTGGATGCGATAATGTTTTTTTCAAGAATCATGCATTGATTGTTTGATTGATAGATTTGTATGTTTGGACTTTGATTTAAATCTACCATAGGGAAAGGTGTTCAAAAATTTATATTGGGCATGCTCACATTTTTTGTATCATTGAGGTTTGTAGGAGATAATGATCCCATGTATGGGTTATATAAATGTGATTTTTGGTAATCAATTGGCATTGTAAGGCTTTGATAGTTTGGTTGACTTAGATCAATCATGATGTATGAATCAAGTTTATATTCCATGTTTTTCTTATGTTTTGACCTTGTTTACCTCTAAGGAATTTAGGACCAATGATAAGATGACAGATGAAAGTGGTGAATGGTATGGGTGTTGAACTTTTAGGAACTTTGGATCAATGCTAGACTTTGGGATTTGATTTTGATTAGTTTGAGTTGGATAATGAACTTGTGAATCCCAAGATGTTAGATATTATATTAGGATGAACTTGTTCAAAGGGGTGATAATTTAGCTAGAGGCATGAGAAAGGATGCATTCCCACACTCCTAACTAAACAAGGTAATTTTGATGTGTTTTAAGGATTAACCCAGATCTAGATAATGATGTTTCTAAAGCTCTAAAGTTGTTTGCGGGATGGAGATGATAAATATTTGGGATGAATGAAGTGTTTGAATTGATCCTCAATGAACCTAATAAGAACTTTTTTTACAAGACTAAGATATTGAAGAACCTGCTTTTCTCTAATAGTAGTTCAAACCAAAAGACCAATGTTTGCATGGAAAATAATATGACCAAAAGATAGACAAGCACATGTGTGGGGCTCAATTGTCTTTTATCTTTGCTTAATGGATCCTTTTTACCACAAACACTTTCTTGATTAGCTTTTCAAACTAAGTGTCTATGTCTTAATTTCTTTCCATCCCAGAAGGTCCATTATGTGGAAATCAAGAGAATCAAGGCAATAGTTTCGTTGAATTTAGAGAGTGAAAATTGAGATATAAATCCAAATACTTAGAAGTCTCTAAGGATGAAATAACTAGGGTCAAGCAGTAATACTTGGACCTTTCAAAGGTATTTTCTACTTCAAAAGGCTTTGAAATTCTGATGATTTGTTGAATGTTTGTTTTCCAATGTTTTAAATCCAAGCAAAGTTTTTTTATTTCAAAATAGTTCACAACCCTAGGATAGAAGAGACAATATTTTTTGAATTCTCGCTTGGATTTCTCTAGTTTCCCTTATTCAGAGTGGATGATTAGAAGCTTGACCACACTAGCTCCACTCCATGACACTCACTTATATGGGTCAGCCAAGCTTCAAGTTCTCATGAATCTCCCATGACAAACTCTTCATCTCTATAGAGAACCGCAAGTATGTGGGACAACTTTAGAGGTCTGACCTCTTGTACCAATAAATAGTAGGGTTTTTGGTTTTTCACAGATTGGTTTGCACCCATACAAAGCATATCACCTGCTTGTCCATAGGAGCACCTATAATGATGAGTTTCCTCAACATTTGAATTTATATACTGGTTGGGAATAGCTTGTCGTTTAGCTCATCACCGGTTTGAGTCGTTCCCTTGGGGTTAGTACTTTTTCCCGCCAAGGCAGACACTCTAAAGGTAAAAAACAAAAAAGGAGTACATTTCTAGTTTGACTGCCTAACGCACTTAGGAGGGAATACACACAATTCCTTTTCTTCACGCTCACATGATTTGTTCAATTTTAACCCAAATTTGAGGTGTGGAGGCAATCTTTTAGACAACCTAATATCACTAAAATGCTTTTGATTCTCAAGATCACCGTGAAGCGTGAGAGAAGTGCATACACATTTGAATTACAAGATTTTTTAAAAAATATTACAAAAAAAGAACAAGCACAAATTCTTTTTAATCCCCTAAAGAAATAAATGGATTCTTTTTATAGCACCAAATTTGAGTGTGAATGTTGTTTGTTCAATTTTAATCCAAATCAAAATGCTAGTAAGTATCTAAGATTCAATTTTAGCCAACTTGACAAATATTGATTTGTGGGTTAATTTTAAATCCAAATTGAATCTAGTTGGTTTTAGAAATTGAAATGCATGAATTAAAGCCCAAATTGTCACAAAGAGCATTAAAAAATTCTTTTGGAACTTCAAACTCTACCCTTCCCTTGCTTCCTGCAAATGCGGCACTGAAAGAAAAATGTGGTGCTCTATCAATAACATATTTAGTGCTGAAATACATATGCAATTCTCTAGTGATGTTGAATACAGCGCTCTACAAAAATAGAGAGTGCAATTGTGGCGTTATAACAAAAGTGACGATCTGCGGCGAGAAAGTTAGGCAGAAAGTAGAGAAAACATATGCAACAGTGTGTCAAAAGCAGCATGAAAGAGGTGTGTGAATGTGGTGTGACATGACAAATGTGGCGATGTATGTCAAAAGCGGAACTCTATAGTGTCGCATTTGCAAAAAGGTGGTGTCCTCCCCAGTAGCTGCAAAAAATAGAAAAAATGTGCAAAATTGAATTGTTAAGTCGATCAGCCCTCCTTCTAGCACCAAAATGTGAATGATGATTTGTACCAAGCTAAACAAAGAAAACACAAACAATTTTATTCATTCAAATTAGTAAAAAAATCATTCCCTATGAAATTATTTATCAAACAAAGAGATGAAAACATGAAATAAAAGCACAAAATAAAGAAAATGAAAGCATGTAAACAAACTAAGTAGATCAAACCTCATCCCATAGGGGGATTGGTGTCACTTTGATATGGAAAGTGGCCCTTTCCCAATCCCTTTGATAAGCTCCATGATGTGAAGGATTCCAAGTGTATGAGATTGTGGATGAAAATGGATTTGATAAATACCAATTTCCCTCAAAGATAGTGATTGCAATTAAATGATTAATGGATGAAATGAGCATAATGACTTTGCATGGATTGTGGATCCATATTATGAAAATGATGACTCTATTTATAGAATCCAGGGGTTGAATAATGAGAGGATTTGATGAATGTGGGATAAATTGAGAGCCAATGAGAATGTGCCAGGTGTCACAATTCTATTGGATGAAGGTGGAGCACATTTTGGGAAACGTGTGAGTGGAGGAGAATGGAAGAGAAGTAAATGTTGTTTGTTGAGAATTTGGAATTGTTGTAAGAGGAATTGAATGAGATTTGAGAGGATGTAATTGAATTTGAAATGTTGTAAGAGAATTAAATGCAAATGTAAGAGGATGTGATAAATTTTTGAAATCCTTTGGAGGGAAATTGATTAAGAGGTGGTTGAGAGGAATATGCCTTGGTGAGGGAAAATAGATTAATTAAATAATTAATTGAAAGTATTTTCATGTGCAACCTGGTTAGTTGACCATGATTGATTTAACTCTTGAAGAGTTAAAAGCTGGAGGATTTGATAATGATGATTAGAAAGCTTATTTAGAATTAATTAATTGGAGTGAATTAGGAGATGTGACATTTCATTTGATTGATTTTTAATCAAATGAGAGGATTAAGAGAGGATTTAATTAAATAAGATGAATAATTAGTTAGAAGAAAGGTGAATTAATCCAATAAATTTAATTATTTGATTAATAGCTAAATTTGCTGATTTTAATTAAATAATGTCAATTATTTAATTATTTGATCAATTTGAAGTGATATAGGAAGAAACAGTGTTAGTTGATTAGAGTCAAATACCTAGTAGTAATCAAGATATTTTTGGTGTCTACACCTACCAATCATCTCACCAAATTTTTTGAGTCATTACCACTTTTTAGGGATATGCCTTCAGAAGAAAGTGTTAGACCAACATTCATCTTTAAGGATCTGAGAGTTCTACCACTGGCTGAAGTAATAACAATTTCTTCAAGTAAAGGGTTTGAGGGTTATTTACCACATATACTTCTAGACAAGAATTGGTATCATGAACAAATGTCTGTGAAAAATGTAGACTACATTGTTGATGAAGACCATATTAACATTACCTCTCATTCGAATTTGTGCATCGAATGATAAATCCAAAGGTTATTATCCCTTTTGGGATAGGTACGAACAAATGAGGGATGAATAGAAAGATAGGGAACAACAAATGTCTCAGTCTGTAGGTTATACCCATTTAAGTTATGTGTCTAAGAGTGAATCTGAAGGATACTCTCCACTCGACTATTTGAATAGTCACTCTATGTAATTGAAAGGATATTGAAATCCTCAAGAAATGAATAAAATTGTGTTTATTAAAGGAAGTGTGTGCTTAATCTTATGTGGAATTCTTGTGTAGATATGAATGTTTATTTTTTATGTTTTCCATAAGATAATTGATAATATAAATTAGGCTAACATGATATGAATGTTTATTTTTATGTTTTCCATAAGATAATTGATAACATAAATTAGGCTAACATGGATAAAACATTCAGGTAAAATCCTATCACATAAGCATGGTGAGGACACGAACTAATCCCAATGGAAGTCAGGAGGTTGGACAAGGAACCACTAGAGTAGAGGATAGGCTTGACCAAATCTTGGTAAGGTTGGCTAACCTTGAACAAGAAAGAATTAAGGATAGGGTAGAAAAGGAATTACCCATTAATGTTCATGATGGGGAAAGTTATTCCCATGGGAATAATGAAAACCATAATCATGAGAAGGAAAAATCATCCACACCATCGGTGGAAAGGAATAAGAAGCTTCTAGCTTCCAAACTTTCCAGGGACACAAAAAAGGTTATTCCACCTAAGTTTGATGGTAGTGTTGGAGGTGATGACGCTGAGGTATGGCTTGTACAAATGGAAAATTATTTTGAAATATGAAACTATGATGAAGTTACTAAAGTTGCATGGGGTGTGTATCAATTAGTAGGGGAAGCCTCTAATTGATGGATGAACAGAAAGTTGGAACTAAATATCAACTCATGGAAGGTGACATGGGGAGAATTTGTGGATATTTTTCACAAAATATGGTTACCACAACTTTATTATGACCAAAAACTCTTAGATTTCCATGGTTTGAAGCAAGGTAACATGATAGTCAATGAATACTAGGAGAAGTTTACCCGACTTCTACACTATGTTCCCATATATCATAAGAATGAATGTTTCAACATTAGGAAATTTATAATGGAACTCAATAGTCAAATTGGAGGAGAAGTGGGTATGCATGGTCCAAAAACAATGGATCTTGTATATGAGAAGGCAATGAAGCAGGAGAAAAAGCTTAGGACAAATTCCACTTGTGAAGAAAGAAGAGAGTAAAAGAAGGATGTGGCTATTCCTAAAAATATAGCTCCTAAGATAGAGGAATCTATGCAAAATGCTTCAAGGAAAAATGGGAAAAATATTCTACAATAATGGAAAAGAGATTAGGAGAGAGCAGAAAAAGAATGATACTAGCATGGGTAATACCAATAAGGCTACTGAAAATACCAATAAGTCTAGATATACCATAGGGAAAAGAGAACTGCCTAAAGGATGTTTTATATGTAGAGGGGATCACTATGCTAGTGAGTGTACCAATAAAAATTTTGGATTGCGACCATATGGTAATCCATTACCCACTCAACAAGGAATTTTTCAACATAAGATACATGCAACAGTGGATGATCGATAGGTAGAGTACCAAGTAACTGTAGTTGAAATGCCAGGTATTTTATTTGACTTGTACCTATTTCTATTCTTATTGATATTGGTGCAACTAAGAATTTCATTCCACCTAGAATAGTTAAACAATTATCTAGGAAGGCAAGACACGTGGCAATGTCTTGGAATGTAAAGTATGCAAACTAGTCAAGAGAAATGGTGGATCAATGTCTATTTCACGCTAGGATAGAACTACCTAGTTTTTCTACAAAACTTAACATTTATGTCACACCTCTAGGATCATATGATGTTATCCTAGGCATGAATTGGTTGTGGAAATATAGGGCTATAGTAGACTACCATGCTAAGACTGTAGAATGCCTAGATAATTTTGGAATCTACATGCAATGTCTAGTTGTCTCTAGTATGCATATTATTAATGAGATGTTGAATCTAATTTTATGAGGACTTCATGATAAATATTATATTTTGTTGGCTTTTCTTGGTCATCTTATTCCATTGGTATGTTTATTGAAGTGGGAAAAATATATTTTTATTTGGAGTACTTGATATAGTAGTATATTAGACCTATAGTAGTTAGATATGGTGCATGAGTATCTCTATTCACTTTTAGTGGAATTTTAGCAATGATAATAATGTCATGCATAACTTGGTATCACTTTGAGTGGGAGATTTGAGGAGTTACATAGTGTTTTCTATCTTCTTGTTTCAATATCTTAGTTGTTCATTCAAAGTTGTTAGTGTTGCAATGTCTAATTTAACTATGTGAGAGCTATGGATAATCTTTGATTAGAATATGGATGATTTTCTACAATTATTTTGTGTCATTAGGAGGTCCTATTATGTGATATTTTATTGACATTGTTGAAACTACTGATAGAGAATGGTTATTGTCATGTTATTTGGTAATGTTAACATCTTGGTTGCCATGAAAAACTCTTGGAGTCTTTGGTTAAGGTGTTTTTTATGATCTTCCTTTGAAGAGGATGTAGTTCTCTTTATTTTGAGTTTAGTCATTTTCTCAGAGCTTCATGATTTTATAGGGTTGCATTTGAAGTTGGAAAGGAATGATTGGTGGGTTATCATGAATACTAGAGAGACTTGGGTGAGGCCAAAAATCTATTCTACTTAGAGATATGTGTTGGAATGTTACTCATTATGAGGATTTCAGCTAAAAGGATAAGAAGCCTATACCTAGTTGTGAATGAGAATCCTCTATGGACTTCAAGAGAACATTGTCATTTATTATTTTCTTGAAGTTGTATGCATATAGAAATCTTGTATCCCACTCTTGGTCTACTTAGCAGGTGAATGATTTGAGAGGTATTGCTTGCCTACTTACCGTATGAATTTAAATGTGTATCCTACCTTTTTATGTACATTTTTCTTGTGATCTTTGAATATTTCTAAGAATTAGGTATTGGTTTTATGGGATTTTTTTCCTCTTTGTTTCGGTGTTGAGCTATGTAACTAGAATAGAGGAATTGTTTGGAGAGGTAGAGGAATTTTTTTGTGGCTTTGGGCATATTTCCTTTAATGTGAGAATGCTTTGTTTATTTAATCTACCTTCAGTATGAAAGTTTTACATCCATTACAGTTATATTTTCATCATATTTTGAATTTCATATGTTCATATCCTTTCATTTTGAGAATGTTGAAGGGTATCTTACTTCACACAGATTGGTACATGCTAGTGTGGTACAAGGATACAATTTTATTTTCATGTTCTCTCTTTGGTTTTCTTCTTCTTCTTGGATGTTTGTGATCACATTACATTGGATTTGATATTTGTGTGGATCTATGGTGATCACAATGCTTTTGTTCATGTGTTTTCATTGTTCTTTAGTGATAGCATGGAGGTTCCTTTATCTCTTTCTTTTGTTGATTGTGGAGAAGTTGGGAGAGATATGGAGACTAGTGGTGAGAGATGTATTGCAACATATTTGATTGTAAGTTTTGTATATTATTGTATGTTTCCTTAACACTAGGTAATAGAGGAGTTAGTCACATCCTCTATGTAAAGTATTATAGGTATGATTAGTATGCCTTGATATATTTTCAGATTTGGCATTGCTCATGCAATAGGATTTTTTGGATATTATGTCTAGTTATCTTCTTTGATATATTGGTTTACAAGTTATTGATGTGATGATGAGTTTTCATGTTTCATTGTTTAGGATTGACAAGTTACATAGTTGCATGGGCTAATCACCCATTTGGTTGTAGTGGGATGACTCAAATGTGTACTATCTATATTTTCAAGATTGATTTGGTGTTAATGTATACTTTGTTAGTTGTTCTTGTTTATGGTCATTTTTGCACTAGTATGTTGCATTTAAGATAAGAGGATGCATATACAAAAACTTGATTGCAATTTTTGAGTTGATATATTGATGACATGAACTTCTATCTATGATGGTTTGAATAACATGGTTTAGGGTATGGTTATATTGGATAATTTTCATTTTTTTGTGATTCCTATTCTAGCTTGTATGAGTATGGTAACTACTCAGAGCCTTTTTTATCATTTGAATTTGATATTTGTGTTATGTAAATATTGGTACAAGTTTTAGTGACACTTAATATTTTATTGTTGAGAAAATATGTCTCAACCTTGCAATTATATAACATTTTTTATCGATAAAATGTATATATATTTCCTAGTTACACTGATAGGTGTATACATTGGTATCACAGAGTGAAATGTGAACATGTTAACTTTTTCAGGAAACTCCAAAATGGATGACATACATTAAATAATTATATATTGTATTAAAAATGGGCCATTCATTAATAGGTTTTAGATCTAGTGGTAGATATTTTGTTGGAATTTCCTTCCCTAGAATGTAACCCTATTTTATGAGGGTGGTGTATTACGGTTGTCATAGAGTGTGATGTTTGCTAAGATTCTAATAGCAATCATGTTTCGTTTTGATCTTTGGTGGCAACGCTCCTATGAGAAGCTTGATTTGCAAGTAAATTGTAATCTTTTTTATTTCTAAATTATATATTGGACAACTTTTGGAGTGTGGGGTTTTTCTCCTGAAAGGGTTTTCCCCATGTAAATCACTGTGTCGTGATATGCATGATATTTATGTTTATTATTTTAATTTTCTATAACTGTTAAAGATCTAAAAACAAATTCATTATTCTCCCCTCAAGAATAGTGTAGGAAGTTGTTTCGCTATCTTAGCTTCCTTACAAGTGGTATCAATGCTTGATCATATTTGCTTTCGATTGTGGGTTATTGGGTTAATTGAACTAATCCAACTTTAAGTGGGAGATTGTGCAAAAGACACTTTGTGATCTTGTTGTAGGAATTTTTAGATGGAAAGTTCATTAGGGAGAATAGAAGTGGATAATTTTTTTGGAAATAATTTTGAGATGTGGAAGCTAAAGATGAGGGATTTGTTGATAGATCAAGATCTTTGGGATGTTGTTGGTGAGAATGTTTCAAGGCCTATAGATCCTACTCATGAATCTCAATATGATGTTATAGACCATAAATACAAGGTTCTAATCAGATTATACTTGGAAGACTTTGTTTTAATTAATTTCCATGAGGAGAACTCTGTAAAAAAACTATGGAAGAAGCTTGGTGAGATGTATCAAGCCAAATATTTAGTGAACAATATTTTCTTGAGGAAGAAATTGTATTCCTTGAGAATGGAAGAGGGTTAACAAATCATAGACCACCTAGAAGCACTCAATATGTTGGTGGCTCAATTGGCATCAATTGGTGTCAAAATGGATGAGGAGGAGAAATATCAGATCCTTCTTTGTTCTTTTCCTAATTTGTGGGATTCTCTTGTTGTGGCTATTGGAGTAATTTTGTTATATTGAAGACTGAAGATGTGGTGGGATCTTTACTTTCTGAAGAGATGAGGGGGAAGAAATCCATCACTGCCAAGGAGGCCCTGAATTTTCATGGAAGACCTAAGGAAAAAGGAAAGAAGAATGAGAAATGGGACAAATCCAAGTCCAAGGGGAGATCTAAGTCCCCTGGAAATTCCAAAGTTATTTGTTGGAACTATGGTAAACCTAGACATGTTCGTAAGGACTGTAAAGAAGAAAAAGAAGAAATTTTATTCTCATTTTGAGTCTAAGAAGGAAGATGCTGACATATTCATTACAACTTTGGAAACTCCTGCAGGTAATGATGCATGGTTAATTGACTTGGGTCCATCTTTCCATATGACCTTTAATAGAGATTCATTTTCTAAATATGAAGAATTTGATGGAGGTAAGGTGTACTTGGGTGATGATTCTCATTTATAAATTATTAGTTGTGGTAAAGTTGAAATCAGGTTTCTTGATTGTAGAATAAAAAGATTAATGTTGTGTTGCATATCCCTAGTTTAGCACAAAATTTGTTATTTGTGAGAAAACTAATAGATGCAAGTGTGTAGGTAGTACTTTCTAATGTAGGATGCAAGATGTTCAGATCTGTTATGGTGATTGCTAGAGGTGTCAAATATGGCACATTGTATAATCTCCATGCATGAACTATTGAGTGAAATAGTACTTCTATGAAAAGAAATTCTATGGATCTTATTCATTCTAATGTGTTTAGTTTTGTAGATGTTCCTTCGATTGGTAAATCCACATATTATGTTTCATTTATTGATGATTATAGTAGAAGGTCATCGATGTATTTTCTAAAGAGTAAATCTAAAGTTTTTAGTTAATTTAAATAATTTAAAGCAATAATTTAGTTGCAGACTAGAAAGAAATTAAAATGTTTAAGGACTGATAATGGTAGTTATTTTTTCTCTAATGATTTTGATAGATTCTATAAAGATTATGGTATTCATATAGAGAAGACAACTCTATATTCTCCACAATAGAATGGAGTTGTGAAAAGAATGAACATGACACTAATGGAAAAGGCTAGGAGTATGTTGAGTGGTGCTAGTCTAGAAGAAAGGTTTTGGGCTGAAGTTGTTGCCACTTCTTGTTACCTAATTAATAGGTCTCCTACATCATCTCTTGTTGATAAGATGCCTATAGAGGCATGGTTGAGTTGCAAGCCTTCATTAAGATGTCTTAGAGTTTTTGGTTTTGAAGCATATGGACATGTTCCAAAGGAGAAGAAAACAAAGTTGGAGATCAAGGTTGTGAAATGTATTTTGATTGGATATAGTTATGGCATGAAAGGATACAAGTTTTGGAATCCTATTGTACAAAAGGTAATACATAGTAAAAGTGTTATTTTTAGAGAAACTAAGCCTTTTTCTATTAAATTGCAGCCAAAATAAAGTAAACAATAAGATGTGATTCAATTTCCTTCTACACCTGAGAAAGTTGAATTGAGGCCTAAGGATAGACAAGAATTTGAGGAGAGCTCATCTAGCTTTGGATCTTTAGAAGAGGAGGAAGAACCTCCAACTTAGATTTTTTGTAGGTCTACAAGGCATAGACAACCACCTAAAAGGTATTCACCTAATGATTGGAGATGTATTTTTGCTTTGAATCCTAACATGGATGAGCCTAGATCTATAGAAGAGGCACTAGGTATGAATGATGCAAAATCCTAGAAGATTTCTATGGATGAATAAATGGAATCTTTGAAAAATAATGATACATGGGATATTGTACCATTTCTTGAAGGATGAAAACCTATTGGTTCCAAATGGATGTTCAAGAAAAAGATTGGTTCAGATGGAGGTGTTGAGAAGAAAAAGAAAGGTTGGTTGCGAAGGGTTACTCTCAAGTTGAGGGTGCTGATTATGGTGAGATATTTTCTCCTGTTGCAAAAATGGCATCCATTAGATTTTTCCTTTCTATTATTTTTGCTTATGATTTAAAGGTTGAGAAAAAGGATGTGAAAATTGCTTTCCTTTATGGTGATTTGGAGGAGGATATTTATATGACACAGCCAAAGCACTAGCTAGTGAAAGGTAAAAGTAAATTGGTTTACAAATTGAAAAAATATTTGTATGGCCTAAAACAGAGTCCTAGGATGTGGTACCAAAAATTTGATACATATGTTTTGAGTTTGGGATTTGATTGTTCTAAATCAGATCATTGTGTTTATTATAAAACTAATGGTGATCGTTTCCTACTTATTGCATTATATTTTGATGATATTTTATTTATTGGTAGAGGGAAATGTATGATTTTAGAACTAAAATATCAACTTGCTACTAAATTTGAAATGAAAGATCTTCGTGTAGCTAAACAAATTATTGGGATGGAAATTAAAAGAGATAGAGTATGGCTTGGCCAAAGTAAGTATGTCAACTCAATTTTACAAAGGTTTGATATGTAGGATTGTAGACCATTGTGTGTTCTTGTTTCAGTTGGAACAAATTTATCTATTTCGATTGTCCAACATCCCCATCAGAGATGGAAGACATGAGTAGAGTTCCTTACCATAGTGCAGTTGGAAGTTTCATGTATGTTATGGTTTGTACTAGACCGGACATTTCCCAAGTAGTGGGAGTTCTTTCTAGATATATGTCTAATCCTAATAGAGTTCATTGGGATGCAGTTAAAAGAGTCTTCATATATTTGTAAGGTACCTTATATTATTCCTTATCATATCATAGTGATGTGACTAAAGATGATATTTCCATTGATATTCATGGTTATGTGGATTCAAACTAGGTAGGTGATGTTGATAGAAAAAAATCCACTAGTGCTTATATGTTTATGTTATTTGACGGTGCGATTAGTTGGATGAGTAAGTGACAGGTTGTGGTTGCTTTGTCCACTACTAAAGTAGAGTATATGGAAGCTACTCATGCTTGTAAAGAAGCCATTTTTCTTAAGAGACTTTGTTCAAATATTGGAATAAAATAAGGTGTAGTGATAATTTATTGCAATAGTCAAAGTGTGATATGTCTAGCTAAGAACCCAAAATTTCATGCCAGGACCAAGCATATTGTTGTATAGTATCATTTTGTTAGAGATATGGTCAAAGATGGCAAGGTGAACATGGTTAAGGTAGAGACTTTGATGAATTTTGTTGATTCCTTAACTAATCATGTGAGGTTAGAGAAGTTAAAATGGTGTTCAAATACTATGGGCCTTTTGTCCCCTAGCAATTAAAGAGATAATGTTTACACCCTCGCGTTGCTTTTGCAAGGTATTTGACAAGTGGGAGATTTGTTGGGAAAATGTGTCTCAACCTTTCAATTATATAAGGTTTATTGTAGGGGTGGTGGGCCTAGCTCAATTGGCGAAAGCATCCTATTGCAAGCAAGAGGTCACAAGGTCTAGTCTCCCCACCATCCACGTGGTACCAGAGGGCATGTCATGCTAGTGTCACTGATTCCTGCAGTCTAAAAGGGATATATATATATATATATATATATATATATATATATATATATATATATATATATATATATATATATAAGGTCTATTGTCAATAGGATGTATATATATTTCCTAGTTACACTGATAGGTGTATACATTGGTAGCACAAAGAAAAATGTGAGCATGTCTCTTTTTATGAAACTCCTAAAATGGTTGGCATTCATTAAATAATGATATATTATAAATCTAGACCATTCATTATTAGGTTTTAGATCTAATGGCAAATATTTTTTGGTTTATCTTGCCCAAGAATGCAACCCTATTTTATGAGGGCATTGTATTATGGTTGTGGTAAAATGTTATGTTTTTTGAGAGTCTAATAGTGGTCGTATTGTCTCTTAATCTCTAGTGGTGATACTCCTGTGAGAAGCTTTCTCTACAAGTATATTGTAATCTTTGTGATTTATATTGGGAAGCTTTTGGAGTGCGAGGTTTTTCTCCCAAAAGGGTTTTCCCCATGTAATCACTGTAGTGGTATGCATGATATTTGTGTTTATTCTTTTAAGTTTATGTCACTATTAAAGATCTAAAAAAAAATTCATTATTCTCCTCTCTTGAGATTAGTGTAGGAAATTGTTCTAATATCTTAGCTTCCTTGCATTTATACCTCGGCATGTTCCCTTTTTAGTCATGAGTGACATGATGTGAGGATTTTTTTTTATGGTGGTTATCATGGTTGGTTTTGTAGGCATCTTGTTGGAGAATGAGAGCATGGTGAAGATTCAAGTGGTACATGACTATATAAGGGGTTTTTTATCTCTTGTTTGTGATTCCTATGGGTGTATTTATTATGTATTATGTCAAATGGGAGAATATTAGGATTAAGGTGTCATATACCCTATAAATCCTATGTCATATTGTAGGTTCCAACATCCTTGGAGAGTCTCCCTAGGCACTTAGGGTGTATTAGGAAAATGATTTGTATTATTTAATTCTCACCATTATTTGTAATACATTCATAAGGGATGGAGGATTCTAATAGTAGTGGCAAAGGTGACTTGTGCATATAAATATTTAATTAATTTTTTCCCATATATGGATGCCTAGAATGGAATAGTAAAAGACAAGTGAAGAGGATGAAAATGTGATAATTGGGCTTCTCGAAGTGGATTTTTGGAAAGGGAAATAGGTGTCTCTTCATATTCCTTCATTTGTGGCATTTTATGTGATATTTCATTTCCATTTTTGGGTTCTTAGGTTGGAGGGAACGTTATTGGATCTAAAATTGTATCCTCACACATTCCTAGGAGGAAAATCAAAGGATGTAACATTTTGAGTGAAGATTCATCTTTGGGTGCCAAGTTTGGTGCAAAAGATATCTTTACATTGCTATAAATTTATCTCCTTAAATGTGGAGAATAGGTCAAATAGTTATACATAACATGTACAAAAACCTAAGTAGGGACAATTTAGAGCACAAAGAGGTTGTTCATAGGTACATATGTGCTTCCATATTGGAGGCAAGAGAAGAATAGAAGCATGTGAAAATTTGTAATCTTTGTTTCAAAGATAATGCATACTTGGACTCTCTTCTTGGTGGAGTTTTTTCCTACAAGGGTTTCTCCAAATAAATTTTATGTCATGATATTCTCTTATGTTTCTTATGTTTTCCTCTTCGTTGCTATCCTATGGTAAAATTAGCTTTTATTTATTGATGTTATAAGTTCACATAGGTGGTGTTGTTAAGCATGTTATGTTGGTCGATTTTTAGCATCATAAATAAGATGGATCTAATCATGGTAATTTCATAATAAGGTTACTTAATTTCCCATTTACATAAAAATTTCATATTTTCATAATTGTAGTAGTCCAAGCCTAGTATCTCACCAATTGATATTAAAACTTGATAAAAAAGCTTTAAATTTAATTCAATGGATAGATATTACAAATTTCCCAACACCTTTCCCTATAATACCCACATATCCATTACACACATTATTATGCAATTACCACTTACCCATAAGTATGTTATTATACACCCTATACATTTTCCACATATACCTATATATTACACATATTTATGTACACATTTTTATACACATGTTACACACTATAATATAGCCCCCATTATGTCCCAAGACAAGTTTGTAGTCACAAGGAAATCTTTATAACTATGGACTTTTCCTACCAAGACTTAAATTTTAAATTTTAAGTTTAGCCAACTTCCACCTTTACCCTTTTCTCCTAGGGCTTTTTAGATACAAATTTACATGATGTGTCATTATTTATTTATATGTAAATCCTTTCAATAAATTTATTTCAACACATGGAGGAACTAAATAACATCAAGGAATTCAAATATCATTTATATTTACACACTTTGATTAGTACACTTAAGGGAATCTAGTTCTATACACAAACATATTACAAGAATATGAATTATTCAAGAGTATTATTCTCAACCATTTGTACACATTTGGTACACAAATTGACCTAGGAAAACATGTTTCCCTGTGCCATATATTAGTAAATCCTATTAAGGTATTATTTAATAATACCAATTCTCTCATCAATTGTCAAAGTTTCTATTTCATTTCCCACATTTAATAACTATTACAATTATTTAAATTACTAACCCCCAAAATCATAATTAATTATTTTATTTTATTAGATTGGAATATACTAAGGCTAAGGAAACCTTATTCCATTTGTTTTTTTTTAACTTTATTGGTCCCATGAAACCTTATCCATTCATTAGGGTTTCTAAATAATATTTATATCTTTGATATTACTTTTATTATTTATCTATTTTCATAGTTACCTAGGTTTTGATTTTTATAAGCTCAAATCCTTTGATAAGGGTTTGGGATGTACATAACTAGTGATTATTTTTATCCCACATTGCGATCTCATTCCAGATTCTCATATAATTATAGAACATTTTATGTTATATTCCTTGACTTATTTACTTTTATTTCTTTCATATCATATGATACATTCATTCTTGATATACATGTGGAGTTTTGCTATGAATGTGAGTATTTTCTCTTTGGAGGTATTTTTTCCATATTTTATCTTTTAAATCATTTATTGAGTTAATTTTTCTCATGATACAATATTACAAATTATTAGTTGATTTATTCAAATACTCCATGATGATCCTATGCCTTGTTATAATGATGGTCATCTACTAAGAAATGATCTATCATGTTGTTCACTTATGAATGAAATTAGTTAATATAATGATGATACATCTATTAAAAATTATTATAGTATTGCATCCATATATTCATGTGTTAAAACATGAATTCTTTTATTTTATACATGACAATGTGAGACATGATCATTTCCTTTGAATTACATTCCTTCATGTGATGGTAGATTATAAAATGACGAATCTTCATTTATTTTCATATTGATTTTTCAATGCTACATAGATTATTGTTCATTACATGATCTGGTATTATAATCCTTATTGAGGAAATATTACATGTCAATTATTATGGATCTAGTGATGCACCTTTGCATGTCAAGTCAATCTTACATACTAAGCATATTTTTATATATGGCGACATTTTACTTATGAGTAAGTTCATTTTGTCCCAAAGTCATTGAGAGATTTATAATGGTTTTAATCATCTTGCTTTCTCTACACTTATTTCTAAGACTATTTTGAAAAATTATTTTATTGAATGATTTTAAAGACTTATACACATGTGGAATGTATGGAATAAAATATGTTCCTTCATAATCTATGATCTTTCAATCCATATCCATCCATTAATTTATCTTATGTGTCTTCTATTAATATATTTTGTTACAACCTTGATTCACATGTTACAGTATTGTGTGGTACACTCACTAAAGCTTGGGAAGAGGACAAGATCATGTTAGTTTACCACAACCTATCTTTTCTACTAGTGTAATTAATTTACATCATTTTCCTTAAGCTACATCTAAAGTAAAGGAGTATGACATCATTCAACAAATGCAAATGACTCAACTAAAATATTTTTATAGAAATTTTATGCAAAAGGATTTAGAAAAAATATGAGTTTCACTTTATACTAATCTATAATTATTTGTGTCTTTGATAGAGTTTATTAGTCATACAAATAGTCATGATGTATCATTTGAGAATAAGGAAATTCCACTTGAGAATGTACTTAAGGAAGCATATTAACTTTGCATGTTATGGTGGAATTTCGTGAAGCACAAATCAAAAAATATTTACTTGAGAATGGATATAGCATTAGCATATGCATTCAAGATTGTTTAAACTAATTTGAATTAAAATTTTCCTTTGTATAGCCATTGAATCTTATTTTTAGAGGATTTAATAATATACTTATATCTTGTTTGGTAACTATTATTATTCTAATCTAAGCTGGTCCATATAAGATAGATATTTTTTCTATGTGATACTTGGTAAATTGAATTATAACACCCTTCCTTGACATTCATGGCTGCATGCTATGAAAGTGGTTCCCTCCACTTTACATCAATTTGTTAAGAATTAGAATGAAGAATCACTTTGTCACATAACTTTAGATTCTAAACCATATAACAAGTGTGCTCAAGTTGATGGATCTAACAATTGCATCATACAAAAGGAACCCTTAGCAAATGATTCTAGCACATTTCATAGTGGTGATTAAGTTTCACTATATTTTATACCTTCTAGAGTTAGTAAATATCATGTAGATCCTAAGGCCAATGGCATTCCATCTTAATATATATAGATCCTTTTATTTATTGTAGCTACCTTTGTCTCTACATATTTGAATTTTGTCATATGCCATTTCTTGTAATTTTGAAACTTGTTTCTTCATTTCAAAAAAAATATAGATAGTCATTATCTACTTGCATTTAATTTAATGTAGTTTCTTGTTTATTGGTGTTAATAATATAAAGTTTAAAATTTATAATTGAATTTTTTTTTGTATGTTTTATGAATAAGATGTATATACTAATTTTTATTAATTAATAAGAATAATATAGTATTCAATAAAAAGTGGGTGGTAGAAAGATACACCCTAAAGTCTATGTGAGACCAAGTCTAAACAAACAAACAAAAAAACAATCTCTACCTGAATTTCATATACATTAAACCCTCAATCGATACATTTGGATTGAAAGATAATAGATTATGAAGGATTATATCTAAATCCATACAATCCTCATATGAATTATGAAGGATCATATCTAATTCCATACAATCTTCATATGATTGAGTCTACAAAAATGCTCAGTAAAAACATTGATCAGAATATGAAAAATACTCAATAAAAACATTTACCAAACGCAGTAACTGAATTTTAATAGACATTAATATATTTTTGTATGTTTCAACAATCTCTAGCTGAAATCATGATCAGTCTGTGGATCCTTCCCTTTGTTCGCACCAGGAGAAGTGGGTGGTTTTGGGTCCTTAGGCAGTCCAATCTTTGCAGCTGAACCACTCTGAATACAAAGACATGCACAATCAAAAGTTGACTCTTGTAAACAAAGCTCCTGAATATTATTGTCAACAGAAATTTGACTGTTAGAAATGCAAACAAAAATATACTTTGGACAGTCTGATATATGAAACTCCCATATAAAATTGTCATAGTGAATTTAGATTCAACATCTGTTATTTCAGCTGTTAGTTAAACAACTATATATCCAAACCTTCACATATACTTACTGCAAGCATCGATTGAATTCCTCCCCTACTCACAGCCTGTGGTCCATTCTCACCCAAATCTTCTGTCAAAAGTTAAACAAGCAAGCTCAAAAAATGAAGAAATATACAACAGATTTGATATAGAACAGAAAGAAATATTTGTCTGTAAATAATACTAAGGGCACTGAAACAACCTTCCAATTGCTGATTGGTGTTGTCTAATGTTCTTCTTAAACCAAATAGATGAAGGAAACCATTTATAGTTTCTCCCAAACAAGAACAGAAGCATCTATGCCCACCATTTTCTCTGCTAGTTTCCATGGTTTTTTTTGTATAATTGCCCGTTTCTGGATTACTGGTTTTTGGACATAAGAATTTCTAGCTATGCCATTGTGCTTAAAAATAATAGCTTATACAAACTTATGAATGTTATGAAGAACTGGTCAGAAGAGAAAAATAAAATAAAATCTAAGTGCAGAACAAACTAGCTGATGGAATCTATTTAGGTGGTCGAAGACCGGGTTATAGAAAGCAACCCAACCAAATATGCCTGTTAACAGTTTACAAGTAGTTTTTACAGTAGATTCTACTAACACATTGGAGAAGTAAATTGAGACTGATAAAAAGAAATTAAAAATATGAATGCTTGAGATTTAGTAAAAAAAAAAAAAAAATTATACAGATATATGTAATTAGATGTCATCTTTGAATTAAACTATCTCAAATAAAAAGATCCAATCCATTAAAATTTATTTAAAATCAAACCTATCTCATCACACATTAATTTATAATGAATTAGTAAAACTCATTTCAGAACGGACATAAGAGGAAGGTGGTATTGATATAATATATTACCATCCACGTACTAGATTGGTAATGATATGGGCGTTTCTTAATGCCCATATTTTGTTGGGGGTTTATATTGAGAAATAAGGTAAAAATAATTTAAAACATGCAACATCAAACTTCACAAATAGTGAATTGGGCCTACTTTTCCACCCACCACCCTCGCTCATGCATTGATTCATAGGGAAGCTTAGAAAAAGAAATGGATATTATAATAGCAATTAAATTATTTTAAATATTATTGAATTTCTAAGTATTATACAAATATATTATAAAATTGATATTAAAGAAATTGGTGATTAGTTTTGTGTATGAATTCGAGAATGTAAAGTTATGATAGATAGTAAAATGATATTTATTCTATTTGGATTTAATCTTGTGCATAAAGTTCTGATTTATGCATTTCCAACTTCAATCTTATATATGTAGTTCTGAAATTACTTTATAGTCTTGATCATTGCACTTTAGGTTTTTAAGTCATATTCACTTTTGTTGTCTAAATATTATGGTACTTAAAAACAAGTTTATGTTTTTTATGCTAGCAAAGATATAAGTAACTAGCTTCTCACTATACATCTTAGTCAAGCCCTTAGATTAATTTATTGATTTTGGATAAGTTTGAAGATGCACCATATAAAAGTGGAAATAACCATGTAAATCCTTATGATCTCAAGTGTCAATACAATACTTATAAATAATCAAATGATATGATGTGATGACATGATCATTCAATGCTCTAAAATGAGCAAGGACATGTATCTTCTTATACATCTTAATACCAAAATTAAAAAATGTCAAGCAACAATTAATTTAAAGTAATTCAACCTAAACTCATATTTAAATTTTGAATCTAAACAAGAGATTAATTTTATATATGTAATGTTAGATCAAATGAAAATGACAATTATGATCTTGAATTACGATTTAAAATAATAATAATTTTATATTATTAAAAAATCAAAAATCAAAATATAAAATACAAAATGCATACGAACTCTTGTTAAAAACTAATAATAAATATTTAAATACTAAATTATTACATTAAAAACAAAAATAAAAATAATGAAAAACAAGTTAAAAAAACTATTAAAATATTATTTTCATCTTTAAAACTTTAATTCTAATCTTTTAAAGTGAATTCACTTCTTAAATGAAAATCATCTCTATATAATTTTAAAACTAACTTAGAATATATTACTTCATGTAAAGAGATTTTTTTTTTTTTTAATGTGCATAGACTAAAGGCTAATACATATATTTATTATTATTTTGGGGTTAAAGATTTTATATTCTTAAATATATGATTAAATTTGGATAATAAATATTTGAGTAAATTAGAATAAAAACAATTGAAATAATTGAGATGAAAATAAATTTTGTCTTTTTTTTATATAAATTTTGTAATGTGCTATAAATTTTGATTATTTATATAAATTTTGTGGAGTGTTATAAATTTTGATTATTTTAATTAATAAACATATTATGATAAAAATAAAATTATAAATTGACCATCAAGAATTTGAGATAAAAAATATTTGAATTTTTTTAGGTTTCTAAATAAATTACACCTTTTTAAAAAACATTATTTTCATATTATTATATCCACTTTTAAATTACACTTTTGAGAAATGTGGAACCTAATTTCATATAAATATTGTACCTAATAATTAGTGGTGTATTCTTAAATAATACTATTTCTCTCATCAATTATCAAAACTCTATTTCATTTCCTACGTTTAATAACTATTAAAAATATTTAAATTACTAGCCTCTGAAATCATAATTAATTAGTCTATTTTATTAGATTGGACTATACTAAGGCCAAGGAAACCTTATTCATTTGTATTTTTTGAACTTTATTTTTCCCATGCAACCTTGTCATTTTTTAGGGTTTCTAAATAATGTTTCTATCTTTGATATATTTTTTATTAATTATCTATTTTCATAATTATCTAGGTTTAAATTTTTAAGCTCAAATCCTTTGACTAGGGTTTGGGCATACATAATTAGTGATTTTTTTTATCTCACATTGTGATCTCATTCTAGATTCTCATGTAGTATAGAATATGTTATGGTTATTCCTTGACTTATTTACTTTAATTTATTTTATATTATGGCATTCATATCTTTCATATCATATGATACATTCATCCTTAATATACTTGTGGAATTTTGTTATAGAGTGAGTATTTTCTCTTTGATGGTTTTTCTTTACCATTTTTTGTCTTTTAAATCATTTATAGAA
This sequence comes from Sequoia sempervirens, assembly GCA_007258455.2. Lineage (NCBI taxonomy): Eukaryota > Viridiplantae > Streptophyta > Pinopsida > Cupressales > Cupressaceae > Sequoia > Sequoia sempervirens. The sequence continues at coordinate 176,070,698 of VDFB02000017.1, forward strand.
TTATTTTTTCTTATTATACAATTTTATAAATTATTAGTTGATCTATAATTCAAATACTCCATGATGATCATATGCCTTATTACAATGACAATAATCTACTAAGAAATGATTTGTCATGTGGTTCACTTATGAATGACATTGATTAATATAATCATGATACATCTATTACAAATTGTGATAGTATTGCATCCATATATTCATGTCTTCAAACATAAATTATTTTCTCTTATACATTGAAAATGTGAGACATGATCATTTCCTTCAAATTGCATTCCTTCACATGATGATAGATTGTGTTTTACGAATCTTTATTTATTTTCGTGTTAGTTTTCAATGCTACATAGCTTATTGTGCACTAAATGATGGTGTTATAATCCTTATCAAGGAAATATTACATGTCAATTATTATGTTTCTAGTGATGCACCTCTACATGTCAAGTCAATCTTACATGCTAAGTACATGTTTATTTATGATGACATTTTATTGGTGACTAAGTTTATATTGTACCTAAGTGATTGAGAGATTTATAATGGTTTGAATTATCTTGCTTGCTCTACACTTATTTCTAGGACTATTTTGACAAATTGTTTTATTAAATAATTTTCTAGACTTATACACATGAATGCAGTATGGAATCAAATATCACCTTTCATAATCTATGATCTTTCAATCCATATCCATCTATTACTTTATCTTATGTGTCTTCTATTAATATTTTTTTGTTACACCATTGATTCACATGTTATAATATTGTAAGGTACACTCACCAAAGCTTGGGAAGAGGACAAGATTTTAATTTACCACCACCTATCTTTTCTTACCAATGCACTTAATTTGCATCATATGCCTAAAGTAAAGGAGTATGGCATCATTCAACAAATGCACTTAGTGACTCAATCTAAAATATTTTTATGTGACTTAGTGTGTATGTAATATTTTTTTAGAAATTTTATGGAAAAGGATTTAGAAAAAAATATAATTTTCACTCGATACTAATCCATAATTAGTTGTGTCTTTGATAGGGTCTATTAGTCATACAAATAGTCATGATGTATCATTTGAGGATAAGGAAATTCCACTTAAGAATGTACTTAAAGAAGTATATTAAGTTTGCATGTTGTGGTGGAATTTGGTTAAGCGCCAATTAATAAAAATTACTTAAAAATGAATATAGCATTAACATATGCATTCAAGATTGTTTAAAATAGTTTGACATAAACTTTTTTCTTTATATAGTCATGGAATCTTATTTTAATAGGATTTGATAATATGCATATATCTTTTTGGTAACTATTATTATTCTAATCCACTCTAGTCCATGTAAGATAGATACCTTGTTCTATTTGATGCTTGGTAAATTGAATTATAATACCATTCCTTGGTATTCATAGATGCATTCTATGAAAGTGGTTCCCTCTACTTTACATCAATGTGTTAAGCATTGGAATGAAGAATCAATTTGTCGCATATTTTAGATTTTAAACTATATAACAAGTGTGCTCAAGTTGATGGATATAACAATTGCATTGTACAAAAGGAACCCTTAGAAAATGATTCTATAATATTTTATATTGATGATTAAGTTTCATTAGACTTTATACCTTCTAGTGTTAGTAAATATCATGTAGATCCTGAGGCTTATGCCATTCCATCTTTATATATAGATCTTTCTATTTATTGTAGCTACCTTCTTCTCTATATATTTGGCTTTTGTCACATGTCATTTCTTGTAGTTTTGAAACTTGTTTCTTCATTTCAAAAAAAAAAAAAGACAGTTATCATCCACTTACATTTAATTTAATGTAGTTTCTTGTTTATGGATGTTAACCATTTAAAGATTAAAAATTATATTTTGGATTTTTTTATGTTCTATGAATAAGATGTATACTACTTTTTATTAATTAATAAGAATGAAATACTATTAAAAAAAGTGGGTGTTAGAAAGATACATCCTAAAGTCTATGTGAGACCATGTCTAAATGAAAAAAGAAAACAATCTTTAACTGGATTTCAATGTATATTAAGCATTTAATTAAGCGATACATTTAGATTTAAAAATCAAAGATCATGAAATATCATATCTAAATCGATATTATCCTCACATAAATAAGTCTAAAAAAGTATTCAATAAAAAGATTGACCAAAATAATATTAAAAAAAGTGTAGAACAAACAACATGAATCAAACCATTATAACGTGTTGATTTTTATGTAGCTTGGACAGGTGTCTCCATTCCCAAGAAGTGTTATTTAATTATTTAATTATTTTCTAGAGACTTCTAGAAAGGGTTGAGTTGTCTAGATAATTATGTAATTAAATAAATTGATTTCCCTAGAGACTTCTAGAATCCAGTTAGTTAGGGTTGTTAGAGTCTATTTAATCTTAGCCATTGATTGAGATTAAATCATGGCCATTGGTTTTCCAATGAGAAAAGTATAAAAGGGGATCAATGGGCATTTGGAGAACACACAAGTATAGAGTTGAGAAAGACTTGCAGTGATAGCAAGTAAATTTGCAGTGAGAGCAAATAGTCTTGCAGTGTTAGCAAGGGCGCAGTGATAGCGTTGGGGATAGCAGCTGTGGAATTTCAGCAGGAGAAATTGAGGGAAGAATTTTCGGAGAAGAATATTGCCGGAGCTCTGCCAGTAAGAGGCAAGCAGTTTTTGTATTCCTTAATTTGCTGAAGTTTAATATAATTCCTCATCTGCTGTAGTGGTTTTCCCTTCAGGGTTTTTCCACAGACAATTTGTCCAAAAATATTGTGTTCATTATTGTGAATGTTTTCTTATCTATTTCTGTGAGTTTTATTAGTGAAGTTGCAGTTGTGTTAGTTGTGTTATTTTTTGATATTTGCTGAGAATTAATTTTCCAGAGTCAAATAATCTATGTATTAGATAGGAGATTAATAATCAGTAACTGCAATAGAATTTTCACATGGTATCAGAGCTGATCTGAGGGCAGATAAGGCTTAACAAAGGAAGGAAAGATCCTGCCTCTTCAGAATTATTATTATTTGTTTTCTTTTATCTTTTGAGATGGCCTCAGCAGGTTTAAGAGATCAGGACAGATTGGATGGAGCCTCAAATTTTGGTGTCTGGAAAGCCAGAATTTCGTTGTTGCTGGAAGAGAATGGGATCAAGGAATATGTGACCAGTGTTGTACCTGTACCTACAGATCCAGCACAGCTCTTAGCATATAAGAAGGAAGATGCCAAGGCGAGGAGGATGATTCTTGATGGTGTCAAGGATCATATTGTTCCACATGTCGCAGAGTTAGATACAACGAAGAAGATGTGGGATGCCATTCTGAATCTGTACCAGAATGCTACCACTAACCGGAAGCTGATTCTCAGAGAAAAGTTGAGGAATACTCGGATGAACAAGGGAGAGGACGTGACAAGTTACCTCACCAGACTCAGACTTGTCAAGGATGAGTTGGCTGCTATTGGAGATAATCTAGGTGATGACGAGCTAGTTCGGATAGCCCTAAATGGGTTTACTAAGTAGTGGGATGTCTTTGTTCAATTTATTAATGAACGAGACACCTTGCCGAGTTAGGATCGACTTTGGAGTGACTTCACTCAGGAGGAGCTTAGACTAAGTCTTGTCAGTAGGACCAGTAGCAAGAGTCAACAAAGTGAGGCGGAACAAGAGAACGTTGCCCTTGCAGGAAAAGGGAAAGCAAAGAAGGGGTCAAGCAAAGGATCAAATTCACAAGGTGAGAAGAAGAAGAAGGATTTATCCAAAGTGAAGTGCTATGGCTGTCACGAGTTTGGCCACTATGTCAGTGATTGCCCGCAAAGGAAGAAAGGCAAGAAGCAGACGACAGCTTCAGCAAGTGCAGATGAGCTCTCTAGTAGAATGGAGGATGAGTTCACTCTCATAGCTTGTATGGCTAGCTCAACCTCACAGGGTGTTTGGTATATAGATATTGGGGCGTCATTTCATATGACAGGAGTTAGAGAGTACTTCTCCAGCTATAAGGAGGAGGACATCAGAATGCAGATTTCTATGGGGAACATGTCCAAGCTCAATCCAGTTGGGAAAGGGACTGTTCTATTTCAGAGGGAGAATGGTAAGCGAATTCCCATTCATGATGTGTTGCATGTGCCAGGCTTGGGTATGAATTTGATTTCCATATCTGTCCTTCAGGATAAAGGTTACAATGTACTCTTTAGAGGGGCAAGTGTGTTAATCAAGCACAAGGATTGGAAATCACCCATAGCTATTGGAGTTAGGAGCAGTCGGCTTTATAGGTTGCAGTTTGATACTCATAAGGCACTGATGAGCAGCAATAATTCTAGAGATCAAGGAGAGCTATGGCATAGGAGGATGGGCCATATACATCATGGAGCACTTAAAATGCTTCGTGAGGCTGTGATAGGTGTTCCAGAGGTGAGCACAGAGCATGATGATGTTTGCAAGGGATGTGTGTTGGGGAAGTTTGCGAAAGCAACTTTTCCAAGGAGTGACACTAGATCCAAGGGTGTTCTTGATCTAGTACATTCAGACATATGTGGACCAATGTTGACGAAGTCTCTCAGAGGATATGAGTACTTTGTTACTTTTATTGATGATTTCTCTAGGAAGACCTGGATATACTTCTTGAAGACCAAGGATGAGGTTTTCAGTCACTTCCAAGAGTTCAAAGCTCTTGTGGAGAATTCGACAGGGAGGAAGATCAGACAATGGAGGCGAGTACAAAAGGAAAGAGTTCCAAGAGTTTTGTACCAGGGAAGGAATCAAGAGAGAGTGGACTGTTCCTTACAACCCACAACAGAATGGGGTTGCTAAGAGGAAGAATCGGTCTATATCAGAGGCAGCAAGGGCTATGATGCATGACCAAGATATGCCACGTTACTTATGGGTAGAGGCATGTAGTACAGCAGTGTATATTCAGAACAGGGTACCACATAAGGTATTGGGCAAGATGACACTAGAAGAGGCATTCTCAAGGAAGAAGCCAGATGTCAGCCACTTCAGGATATTTGGGAGTTTGGCATATTGTCACATTCCAGGTGCGACACGTTCCAAGTTAGATCAGATTGCAGAGAGAGGGTACTTTTTGGGGTACAGTGAAACCTCAAAGGCATATCGGATATTTATTCCAGGGACCAGGAGGACTATAGTTAGGCATGATGTCAAGTTCATGGAGGACAAGGCATTTAGGAGGTCCAAAGATTTGCTAGCAGATGATCAATGTGAGCAGTTAGTGGAAGATCCAAGCATCGTTCAACCAGATCAAGGACAGCAAAGCTCGAGTACAGTTACTAGTACAAGCACAAGCTCAGGTGTTGAGAGTTCGCAGAGTATGGAGCAGCAGATGCAACAGATCCAAGAGATGCATCAGGGTGATATGGAGGTTGAGACTTCATCCTCTACAGTTGGTAGCAAGAACCAACAGTCACAAAGGGATACTCAGGAGTTTGTGGGAGCTCCTAGGATGAGTAGTAGACAGTGGAGACAACCGGCCAGGTATGATGACTATATGGCATTAGTTAGTCAGTTGGTAGATAGTGAGCCTTCTAGCTATCAGGAGGCCGCATAGCAGAAAGTGTGGCAAGATGCAATGGTTGAGGAGTATACCTCAATAGTAATCCATGTGTGGGAGGTTGTGCCGTAGGGACTAATAGATAGGCAGTAATTGACTGGCCACTGATCTAGTGCGACCAAGCACTGCGCGCATGGTGGCACGGTAGTCGCAAGGTGCTGTTTGTGGCCAAGGGGTTCTCTGCATGAGGGAATAGACTATGAGGAGATACTTCGCCCAGCGGCTGTGTGTATACTTTATGAGTCGGATTCTTGCAGCATGATGGGATGGGCGTATCCATCGATGGGATGTTAAGCATTGACGCTTTCTAAAGGTGAATTGAAAAGAGGAGGTATACATAGAACAACTAGTATTTTGTAGCAATACAACAGTTGAAAAACCTTGCACGGGTGCAGATTGAAGAGAGCTTTGTACCTGACTCAAGCAAGCTCCCGTGGCATGGTATGAGCGATTGGATAAATACTCTGCGGTGGAATGGGCTTCATTAAGAGGAAGGAGCGCTAACCCTACTAATGGTGGTTGGGGGTGGGGTTCTCATTCTTGTTCTTTATGTGGACGACTTGTTTTTAACAGGATCATTGGGGCTCATAGAGGAGAGCAAGAGGGACCTTGCAGCAGAGTTCGAGATGAAGGATTTGGGGCTTATGCACTACTTTCTAGGCATGGAGGTATGGCAGACAGATGGAGAGATTTTCCTTGGACAAGGGAAATACTGCATCGAAATCTTGAGGAGGTTCGAGATGGAGGATCGCAGAGCCATGTCTACTCCTATGATCACGCACTGGGAAGAAGGTAGAGTATATCCGCGGAGAAGGATGTAGACCCCACCTTATACAGACAATTGATTAGGTCTCTCATGTATTTGGTCAACACCAGGCCAGATATATCCTTTGCAGTAAACTCTCTTAGTCAGTTCATGGTGGAGTCGAAGAGAGTGCATTGGACAGCGACAAAGCATGTGTTGCGGTATTTGCGTGGTACAATTGAGTATGGAATTAAATATGCTCGAGGTGATGGTATCAGGTTGATATGCTATATTGACGCAGATTGGGCAGGCAGTACAACGAACAGGAAAAGCACTTCAGGGTGTTGCTTCAGCTTGGGATTAGGGGTTGTCTCTTGGTATAACAGGAAGCAGAAGTCTGTGGCTTTGAGTTCTGCAGAGGCAGAATACATAGCAGCTAGCATGGCGATGTGTGAGGTGATATGGCTTTGGAAGTTGCTAGTGGCCTTGTTTGGTCAGAGGGTTGAGACTACGGTGATACACTGCGACAATCAGAGTTGCATCAAGTTGTCTGAGAATCTGATGTTTCATGATAGGTCTAAGCATATAGACATCAGATATTATTTCATTAGAGATTGTGTACAGTGCGGGATTGTTCAACTACAGTATATACCTACAGATCAGCAGGTAGCAGACATTTTGACTAAGACATTGGGGAAGGCAAAATTCATCTTCTTCAGAGATAGGTTGGGTGTCATGCAGAACACCTTCTTCGCTAAGAGGGAGTGTTGATTTTTATGTAGCTTGGACAGGTGTCTCCATTCCCAAGAAGTGTTATTTAATTATTTAATTATTTTCTAGAGACTTCTAGAAAGGGATGAGTTGTCTAGATAATTATGTAATTAAATAATTGTTTCCTCTAGAGACTTCTAGAACCCAGTTAGTTAGGGTTGTTAGAGTCTATTTAATCTTAGCCATTGATTGAGATTAAATCATGGCCATTGGTTTTCCAATGAGAAAAAGTATAAAAGGGGATCAATGGGCATTTGGAGAACACAACAAGTTGACTTGCAGTGATAGCAAGTAGAATTGCAGTGAGAGCAAATAGTCTTGCAGTGTTAGCAAGGGCGCAGTGATAGTGTTGGGGATAGCAGCTGTGGAATTTCAGCAGGAGAAATTGAGGGAAGAATTTTCGGAGAAGATTATTGCCAGAGCTCTGCCAGTAAGAGGCAAGCAGTTTTTGTATTCCTTAATTTGCTGAAGTTTAATATAATTCCTCATCTGCAGTAGTGGTTTTCCCTTCGGGGTTTTTCCATGGACAATTTGTCCAAAAATATTGTGTTCATTATTGTGAATGTTTTCTTATCTATTTCTGTGAGTTTTATTAGTGAAGTTGCAGTTGTGTTATTTTTTGATATTTGCTGAGAATTAATTTTTCAGAGTCAAATAATCTATGTATTAGATAGGAGATGAATAATCAGTAACTGCAATAGAATTTTCACAAATAATACTGATTCTACATAGATTTCATAATTATATGCATTTGAATAAGAATAATACATATAATACATAATTTATATGCATTTGAATAAGAATAATACATATAATACATAATCTTTCAAAATTATTTCTTTTATTGTAAATTAAACTCGTAATTGTTTAAAAATAAATGTAAAGAAAAATTATATGATAGATTTAATTTTATAATGCTATAATATTAAAAAGAGATTACATTTCAAAATTTAATTTAATTTTCAATTAAAATTTTAAATTTCTTAATAAGAAAAATACATAATCATTTTTTTCTTATTAATTTATAGTATCCACATAAGAACCTTATTGGTCACAACACCACCACCACCACTTAACCATCACACTATAGGATGAACCCCATAATATTTATTAAAATTAAATAATATAATATAATATATATTCAAGTTTTTATTAATTTTTTTTTGTTTTATTTAAGAATAATTAAATTTATTATTCTAATAAATATAATTTTAAGTATTTAAAAATTATCTAAAATATATTATATAATATTTTAAAATTAAAAAAAAATGATAGACTATTTAGTCAATCAATTCTAATTCAGATTGTTTTGACATCTTAATTATTACTTAAACATATTATATTATAATAATTTATTTGAATTTTTATTAGTAAAATATTTTAAATAATTAATTTGATTTTTCTATAATAAAAACAATAGTGACTTCAATTTTTATTTTTTTTCCTTTTTATATGGAAATCCACACCAATCTCATTATATTTAATCCATTTTTATTTTAATTAACAACCAATTTTTACTATAAACCTCTAACAAACAAATACTCATCAATTACAAATCAATCTATTAATCACCCTCAATATTTTCTAATTAAAAAAAGACAAAAACTAAATATGTATTCGTAATGTTGAGGCAATTTTTGTAATCTGTTTTGTTTGGCCCATTTCACCATGGACAAAAATTTCTAATACCACTCCTTGTTTGTGGGATAGCGGAATCCATTAATGCCTATATTTGTCCCAACAAAAAGTGTTTGTACGAGGAAATCCAAATTAGGTATTATGCTAATATTTTATCTTCCCTTCAAACTTAGAGGCATATAAATAATTGCTGCAATAACATTTAATTGGGTGAAACTTCAGAGTTTAATTCTACTAGGTGATAGATATGTTAAGCAACTGTTCCTCTCCTTCATTATTGTAGCATATCAGTTTGGTAGTAGCTGAAAAGTTATTACAACCAACCCAACATGAAGCATAATTTTGTGAGGTTAATTTTTTCCACTTCTCTCCCTTTAGGTGTGTTAGTAATTTTATTAATTAATCTCTCCTTTTCCAATATATGAATATCTATTATTGTTTTTACTAAAAGCTTGTGTGATCATATAATTCATAGATGGGTACTACATAGATGTCCCTTGGCTGAAAACTTCTTGGAAAAGATGTAAGAAGTTGATAAGAAAACTCATTAGATTGTAGAAGAGTGACATATTTTGATAATAAAACAAAGAAATGCCCTCTTACTTGAGCTGGCTCTAGTATTTGTTCCTCTTGCAATAGTAATAAAAATCTATACTAACTAGATTGTACATGGCTTTGTTAGTTGGAATGTACATAAATCATGCACATAAATAGAGTTTGTTTGGATGGGAAGAGGTGTGGATGATCAAAGGGGGATAAATGTGGTTTATTAGTTGCATAAACAAGCCCTAATCAGACACATTGATTCACATATATCCAAAACAACATTAATCCAAATTTCCAATAAGGCTTATCCAAAGATTTTGGAGTATTCATAATAAATTATGTGTTTCTCATACCAACTAGATGATATTAGAGTGTTGTATTCATGATAAATTCTATTTTTCTCAAACCAATTAGAAGATGTTGGAGTAGTGTATTCATAATAAATTATGTGTTTCTCAAACCAACTAGACCTTCCTACAAATTAGTTTGAATGGGAAAGATTTTCCCAACAAGTGGCCAAATATTCATTATTGGTATCTTAAAAAATTTAGCTTTACCTCGTTGTGGACATCCACAACCATCTACTTCTTGAGCAAAACATATTTCTGAGACTTGGACAAGAACTTAACCTTTCTTGGGCTTGAGCTTGGGACTTGGACTGCTCTTTGCTTTGGCATTGCCCTTCCTATTGATCTGCCAGACACACCTCTTCAATTTCAAGCCTAAATTTAAGAAAGCTATTGGAACCCTTGGATTTTAGGTATACTCTTTTTCGTGACTTTAGCACATTGAATCCTTGTTGAAATGTGAGGTTTTCTAAAGCCCTAGCAAGGAAGGAATTTAGCTGAAAATGAATTGAAGATGCCATTAACACCTGCATTTTGCATAGAGATGCATTTTATTTATAATAATATATCATCTTATTACAATATTTTGTTATAGAAATATTTATTAATTTAGAATATTTTAAAATATAAATATAAAAGATCTTTTTAGAAGAAATAAATACAATTGAAAATAAGGAGACTTCGCTTTTCCTTTTCCACTATTACTAGCATTATTGTAATGGAAGCGTATTAATCACCCTTATTGGGTGAAATTTCCATACCAATTAGATGGAAGAGAAATAATTTTTCAAAAATGTTTTGTTATAAAATTGGCATCTATACATTGACAATAGCTTAAAAAAAAAAAATAGAAAAACTATTTTAGTTCTCATTGGTTAGAAAAAGATTTATTAATAACTAATTAAGAGAGGCCTCACAAATTAATAATAAAAAACATTATTTTAACAAATATAATTTTAAATACTCACATATTGTTTTCAAATAGAGATTTTTGAAAATACTTTTCAACGTATTAATCACACCAAGCATGCTCCTCCACGGTTCCTTACTTTAAAGGCGTACATGCAATTCAGACTCTTCCAGATACTTATCACTCTTCAGTTGTATGTGTATTCTTTATAGGAAGACTTGTTTATGGTATGTGATCTTAGTATGAGTGAATTGGCTTGAAAATTAGAAGAGTTCAAATCAAATATATGTTATATTTAGTGTGTCTATTGTTTGCATATGGATCCAAAATTTCTAACACAATATAGTTTATATTGAACACAAGAACATTATAAAATAAATTATTTTACTTTTAAAATCATAGTAAAAAATAATATTGAGAATATTGTAAATTCATAATGTTTTAGCATCAAAAGTATCATGGATATTTTTTTAACATAATTGATTTACCCTAAAATTCTTGTTAAATATTTTGGAAAACTATCCTCCTTTTTTGTTAGTTGATTTCCCTATAAAATTTATCTTAGGAATTAAAGATGTTCAACACTATTTTATAACAACATCATACAATATCTTAACTTCAAAATGCTTGTGAGCGGGAGCACTGCCACTATTGTCCAATGGGCATCTGCTAACAACTTTGTGCATGTCAGGGCTGCAACTGGGCCTGGCTTTCCTGGGAGGTCATTGGATGTGGGCATTGACATGGGTGGTTGTGTGGATGGGGTCTACTATATCCTCCAATGTTTTGCTAATGGTGTCGCTCTGGGCTTGGACACAGATACTGTTGGGACCGGTTTGGTGTTTGGTGACGGTCCTTCTCCTTTGGTGGATGGGGCTCCTTCCAGTTTTAGTCCTTTGAATGGTGACTATGTAAAGCTTTGATTGGGTGTGGATCCCTCTCTCTTTGAGGTACCTATTGCTCCTACTTCTACTGGCTTTAAGGCCAGTTTAGCTATCTTTGGCGGGGGTTTTGTTGCTCTGGGAGTTATTGTGGG
>VDFB02000017.1:176082341-176142663 GCA_007258455.2 Sequoia sempervirens
GTTTCAGTCCCTAGAACTTCAAAATTTCACCAGTAGGACTAAAATTCCCTTACTGGTGTCTTAGTCCTTGTTAATTTTTACTTTCTAGTTTTTAGGCTCTAAAATTACTTTTATGTGCTTCTATTGGTTGCTTTCAGTTCTTTGTTTTAGTTTGTAGAATTGTTGTTATTCTAATTTCTTTCATTTCAAGCGTAATTGCAAGTATAGGATATTATGTTCATTGCACTTTCCTTGGCTTATCCCATGTATGAGATGTAGTACTTGGTGTCCTACTTCTAATACTGTGGTTAGATGTAGTGTGAGACTCATGGCATCTTGCAATAAAACACTTGTTGTAGATCTTGGGTTATCAAGATCTCTTACTTCTGGTGTTGGTATTAGTACACTAGGTATGGACCACACCTTTGATACCTCTTTTGCTATGCCTACCTTACCTACAAGTGCTATGCCAAGTGTTCAAACAATGGTTGACCATATCCCTCAAGAAAACATAATGAAAATGCATGAAGATCTAGCGCATTTACAAGATAGTGTGAGGACTGAAAACATTTCCAACATTGTTATACCTACCATAGATAGTATTCAACGCATGATGGAAAGTGATGAAGGACTGGAAGTTGTGCATAACATAGCTCACATCTTTGGAAAAAACCTTCCTTCCACCACCAATGGTGCTCAAGCTTCAAATAATGTGCAAGGACATGGAGGAAATCAAAATCCTCCCTCAACCATAACATCCATTCCAACCCATACCAATCCTCAAGTGACCACAATGATGCAACCAACCAGAAATATCCTTCCTACCTTGAATATTTCGACTAGTTCTCCTTATAATTATGTGGCATCTAATCTTATATCTCCTCCCGTATTGAATCCCTTCACTAGTCCTTCCAAAACATACACACCACCACCATATTCATCTCCATCACAAACCATAAGCAATGATCCTATCATTAACCACCTTTTACAAATCCTTTCATCCATTCAACATCAAGTTTCCACCATAAATCAAAATCAAAATGGTCCACCTTCATACTATGTCAAAACTAACCCCTTGGAGATATTGAGAACTCTAGTGCCACAAGGTATAGAGATCCCTAGATTTGATAAATATGGAGGAAAAGGGGATCCTACTAATCATGTTAATGCATTTATTGCTTTGTGTAGTGACTTTATCCTTGAAGACAAAATTTTGGCTAAACTTTTTCCTCGATCTCTGAAAGACATTGCCTTGGATTAGTTTTCTGTGTTACCGAATAACTCAATTCGTTCATTCAATGAACTTGTTGAGGCCTTTATTAACCATTTCCAAGTGCATATGGTTCTTGAAATGACATTAGCTAATTTGATGAGATGTAAGCAAATTGAGGGTGAAAAAGTCATTGATTTTATTTCACACTACCAGTCGCTTTATTCCCAAATTAGTGTGAATATTCTTGATTCCCACCTTCAAAAGATGCTCACATAAAATCTCCAAAGTAAGATAAGATATAAGCTTACCATGATGAAATTCCCTTCCTTCATGCACTTGTGCACTACCCTTCGAGATTATCAAAATTTTGTAGGTAGAAGTGAACTGAAAAAACACCTCTACCCATCTTGAAAAGTCTGAAGCTCCAAACCAAAACACCTACCAACCTTTTAGAAGACAAAATAAAAGTTTTCTATAGCTAAATTCTACCTCTCAAGCTACCCAACCAATTGATACCCAAGTAGCTGCTATAAAGAAGAGTAATCCTAATATCTTTGGGGATCCACAAAGACAATTTACACCCTTACCCGACACACTTCACAACATTATGACCCAGCTATTAAACAAAAATATGCTTACCCTACCTACCGTTCAACCCCTTGACCCTAGGAAGCCATTATCCTCGAGCTTTAGACACAATTCCTATAGTGCTTATCACTAATAAAAAGGACATGATACAAAACATTGCAAGAATCTTAAACATCTTGTGCAAGACCTCATTGATTCTAATCATATCCAAATTGGAGGTGTAAATGGAAAAGGTAATACTTTTCTATAGCTCCTCCCAACCAAAACTTGCAAATCTTTACCAATCCTGTGCCCAACCATAATATTTCATTTGTTAAGGCTAGTGAGACTAAGTCTGACATAAAGAATGTTGACATAGATGATGATAATACAAACAATAACAAAGAAAATACTATGAATAATGATAAAAAAAGTCCTATGGATACTAATGACCAAAGTCCTATTAGTACAATGATAGGAGTGATTGACATTGAGCCTCATAAATAGCAAACCATAATGCCCACTGAAATTACTTTCTCTTCAGAAGAAACAACTGAACATGCACCTGATGGTCCTCTTTACATAGCCGACAAAATCAATAACAAGCCCACTCCTAAGATTTTAATTGATCTCGTCTATGGAGAGAATGTGATCACATAAGAACTCTTATATGTGCATGAACTTACTCAAGATAGATATGATAAACCGAAAGCATGGATTAAAATGCATGATGGTTTTTCTTTTGCTACGATGGGATTCATCACACTCCCTTTACAATTAGGATGGAAGAAATTAAACATATAATTCTCTCTCATATCCAATTCAAACCAATTTAATGTGAAGTTGGGCTACAATTGGCTTAACTCCATGAAGGCAGTCCCATCCATTGTCCATAAGTGCTTAAAGTCTCTAGTTGGCAATGAAATATTTACTATAAACCATAGTGGCTTTAGACCCCCGTCTTCTCGTGGAAAATTTTCCTTAGATTATTTTTGGCCTGAGCCTATGGAACCTATTAGACCCCATGAAGACTTCCTTTTCATTTCATACCAAAAGTTCAAAGCAAAATGCATAGCTAGGTTATTCCTTGAGAACTTGCCTCCATTCATGATTGAACCTTCACCCCTTGAAGAGAACAATAGCAAACCTAAAGCTCTTCCAACAAACCAAGACCCATCCATGCAAAATCCCTTGCCTATTTCCTATAAAAGGCTTAGAGAAAACCAAACAACCGCTAGTCTGCCTCCTAAGAAAATTTATAAAGCCAAAGAGAAAGTGGTTGAACAACCTTCCATGGTTTCTTCTGTTCTTCATTCACAAGAAGAAAAGGAACCTATGGTTGACAAACCCACTCCTACACAAACGCAACTTGAAAGCCATAATAAAAGGAACATAAATGCTAGAGAGCATAGGCATAGATGTTGTGCTATTGCTTGAAAGATTAATGATGAGTAAAACATTGAAAATCAAAATCTGAACTTGACAGAAGCAATAAATGATTTCCCTCCTCTCTTACCAGAACACATAGAATTTATGTCTCCAACACAATAAGGACCAGAACCTTCTATGGATATTATCATTCATCCTCCTATTGTGGTTAACTTGGATGATGATGAGGAAATTGCTAAAATTGATGAGCAAGTGCATAATGAGTTGAATTTGCTATATTTTCCTCTTCCATGAGCTTAAACGATAACAACCGTGATGGTCCTCCTAAATTGAGTGATTCACCTCGTGTTTAACTTGGTGATTCTCCTAGTACAACACTTGATGTTGTCCCTCTTGCTAGTGAATGACATGCTCGATGGTTGACTCGCATGTGCTTACTACTCTTTTGTCTTTTCTTTTTATTTTCCTTTTTCCTTCCTTTTTGCTTCCTTTTCACTTTTTTGACTACATGTGTGTAATGTGATCCCCTGTGATGTTCTATTTGATGTTTCCTCTCTCTAGATATGCATTCCTCTATTTGTACCTTCATTCTTCTATGTGTCGTATACTTTTTCCTTTTCATTAATCTTTTACTTTTACCTTTTCCTTTTCATTTTGTCTTTTGTTTTCCTTTTGGGGATGACGTAAGGCATCGAGACCCCTATGGCTCTTCCATGTTGACCCAAAATATTTTTCCTTATCTTTTCTTTTCCCTTTCATTTTTTTCTTGTGTTTTCCTTTTGGGGATGATGCAAGGTGTCAAGACATTCATGTTTCTTCCATGTTGACCCAAAATATTTTTCCTTTTTTTTCACTCTCTTTGTGTCATTCTTCTAGTTCTATGTGTATTTGGGGAATGATGATAGTTTTGACCTCTCTGATATCATTGCAGCAAAGAAAGATATTGACCTCGAATCCATAGATCCCTTATATGTTTCTAGGGGAAACCCTTTCTTTTCCTTTTTCTTTTTCATTTTTGGCTACTTTAAAGTAATTTCGCATAGCATGGTGTTAGCAATTCCTTTAAAGTGGGGGCATACATTGGCATTATTTTAGCTTAAGTTCATGTTCCTTGATGTGATTTTCTTGCTTCATACAATGTGTTTTTCTCTTTGTGGTGACATTGGGAGTAATGTCCTTCAAGAGCTTGATCTATCTTAACATATTATATTCCTATTAGTGATGATGCAACACACTGCATTCCCTAAGTTGTGAATCTTTTATCCTTTAATTGGTCCTCACTTGGAGACATTAGGCATGATATCCCCTAAGATTAAGAATTTGCATGAATTAAGCAAAGTCCCTTCAAACATCCCTCTTTCTTGTTGCATTTTATTTTTGTCCCTATCATAGTCATGGAGGTATGGCTTTGATATGGATTTCCTGGGGCTCACCTAGTGGACACCTAGCTTCACTAGCCCTTGTGAGCATGCATTTTCCTTTTGTCCCTATCATGTAGTCATGGAGGTATGGCTTTGATATGGACTTCTTGGGGCTCACCTAGTGGACACCTAGCTTCACTAGCCCTTGTGAGTGTGCATTTTCTTTCTTTTGTCCTTATTAAAGTCATGGGGGTATGGATTTGATATGGACCTCTTGGGGCTCACCTAGTGGACACCTAGCTTCACTAGCCCTTGTGAGCATGTGTTTTGTTTACATAGTGGACAACACGTTCCACTTGTAAATCTCTTTCAACCTAAACTCGGTCCACTGCATTGGATGGCCAATCAAAGCTTGATCTGATGCATTTTTTTCCTTTTTCCTTTGAATTTTTCTTTTTCTATCTTTAATGGTGTATGTTTGCGATGTGGTTATGGCTTCATATATCATTAGCGTGTGTGTTCCTTTGTGCTTATGTTGGTTTTCCATAGGATCTTGATCCTGGAGGCTTGGCCACCCTCTCAATTATTGCCATCCTATCTTACTATCATTTGTACATTTAAACCCCTCTTGATTGTGTGGTTGGCTACTTTGGTGTGAGTTTGAAGCAAGTTCATCCTCTCACTAAAGTGGGGGCTAAATGTAGTGTAGTAAAATGCATACCCTTGCATTTTCACACTTTTTTGGGCCTACCTTGCTTTATTTATCCCTATTTATGTCTTAATTGGTCCTATTTTACATCCACAAGATTTATTAATTATATCTTTTTCTGGCTAATCTCGACATTCTCTAATGAATAAATTATAATTTAATGATGCCATCAGAGTGTCCCTGATTTTTGGGTTGGGACTAAAATGCCACCTAGGGTGTCTTTGTTCCCCAAAAATCTTGGGACCCTGATTTTGAGAGTACCTGAATAGGTCCATTTTTGGAGTATGTGCCCCGAGATTTGAGCCTTAGGACTAAGAGCCCACCTAGGGCATCTTAGTCCTCAGCTTATTTTTTGAGATTTAATTTCAAATTCTGGTGGGATTTAGCCTCCTTTATTTAATGAATTCATATGTCAGCTTGGTGTTATGCAATTTTAGGATATTAAGCATGTAATAAGTATAAATACAAGGTTCCTTCACTCATTTTTCACAACAAGCAATCTAAGCATCTAAGCATTCAAGCATTCTAGCATTCAAGAGCAATTCATCAAGCATTTGGAGCCATCATCAAGATTCAAGCATCATTTCAAAGATATTCTTGCATCATGTGTATTGTTGTGCTAACATTTGTGATGCAGGGTTTTGATTCAAGCAAGCAATTCAAACAAGATCTATCAAGCATTCCTTTGATTCAAGATCCATATCCATTGCAGCTATTTCACCCAAGTTTGTAGACTTTACAATAAGGGTTTGGTGAGTTGTAGCATTGCACGTTGTTCATTCATCATTTCCTTCATTATTCTATTTCATTTCAAGGTTTAATTTCCAACAAGGGGTTTGACCAAGGAAAACCCCCATTCACTAAGAATCAACAAGCTTTTCTCCTCTTGCATATTTGTGATTTCAGATCTAGGTTGAAGACTTCAAGATCATTTGGAGTGCAAAGTTGCATTTACAAAGTTGTCATCTTTACGTAAACTCACCTACAAGCCAAAGATGAAGGTTTTAGAACCTGAGATTAAAGAAGAAGAAAGTGCATACATCAAGCCTCAAGACCACATTTAGAGATTTTAGAAATTCAGAACTAGATTAAGAAAACATTAAAGGCGTCTTAGTCCTCCTAGGGTCATTTTTCAAAAATTCTTCCAGATCTGGTTCTGATATCCAATGATTTTGGATCTGCCTCGAAAAATAGTAGCAAGACTAAGACAACAGTAAAGGCATCTTAGTCCTCTCTAGCACATTCTGGCAGCTTCTTTACATTTCCAAAATCCTCACAACATCTCCAGAGTTCCTAGGTAAATACCTCCTAAAGTTCCATGTTGCATATTTTCATTATTTGCATCTCTCATTTAGCATTAATAGTTAGGTTTTTTGAGTTGGATGTTCATTTGTCTTTTCCAAACATTTGGTTGGTGGTGAACCCCTAAAAGTTGAAAAAGCCCCCTCCCAGGTCATCCTAGTTGAGAATTGACTCACCTTGTGAGGTTGATAGTCAATCCAATTAGTTCTCTTAGGTCATTAATGAATGATTGTAGGGGAGAAGAGTGTTATTAGTGTTCCCTCTTTTCCCTTACGTTTCACAGTGGTAGGTCTTATTAGGCTCTAATGAAGGTAATAAATTCACACTGTCATGCACTTGGGTTATTGAGACACTTAATATTGTACTATGATTATTTTTCTCTTTATTAATATCATATTTACATATTTTATATGGTTGTCTTGAAAAAGACTATGCAATTCACTAATTGGTTATTTTTCCTTGAAATGCTTAGGGGCATTTCTTAGTAGATTCATCATTTATTGTGCCTTACACAAAATGCACTACTTTTCTTAAGAAAAACGTGGACACCATTTTATTCTTCAAGTTTGGATTAGGTTTTCTCCAATATTTTTGGCCTTATTTGCATAACTTCACTTTTGGATTCTTAGGTAGGTTATAGGAGATCCTTGGTCAAGCTTAGCACAAGGTGTATATTCTTAACATAAGCTAACAAAACATTTATCTAGTGTGATGTCTTGAATTTTTTATAACCTATGTGGTTTGTGTTGGATGCCAAGACCATAATTCAACACCAAGATAGCCTTCCACTAGTGAAAAAATAAGCACACAATCATGTCTATCATATAATATGTGAATATATTAATATATAATTAGAGGCTTGCATATATAGGAAAGGTAGATGAGGTAGAAAGGTAGGACTAAACAATTGACTTCCCCTCCGAATGTACATAACATGTAAGTTCATATGACAAGTGTGAGCATGTTTCAAGTGTACATGAAATTGGTGTTTAAAATGATGAAGTGAGACAAAAAGATAAAGTACCTAAGTGGAGACTTACCTAGTGTGAATAAGTCAACCTAGAAAGGATGATAAGCTAATTAGATGTGAAATAACCCTATTTACACTAACAGTTTAGCCTCTTATGTTTGATGGTTCTTGATTAGTTAGCTTTGACCATGATTCTCGTGTATGCTTGACATTGATGAAGATACAATGTGCTTTCATTCTTAATTGGATTTCATTCACTTTTCTTGGGTATCCTATAGGTTATGATCTAACTTCATTTTATTTTGGGGTCTTATTGTATTTCAACAATATATGTTACACCTAAGTAGTTATGGGTTATCAGTGGTAACTTTAGTTAAGTGATACATTTTAGAGGTCTTGGTTCTAGAGATGGTCACATCTCTCACTATTTACATTATTAAATTTTATGTTCACAAAAGGTGTGAGTGTTACATTCTTGATATTTATATGATCATGATCTTTGACAAGGTTTACTTTATTTTTTCTAGGTAGACTTGGATGGGTTCACATGGTTATAAAGCCGTATGTCATAATTAGGTTATGATGAAGGATTTTGGATAGATGCAGTAATAATTACATAACATAATAAACAAAATTGATGTGTAAAATATCACGGACACCAATAATAAAAATATAAATATAGTTGAGCAATATAGAATATACATCAGTAGTAGATTTGAGAATATCTCATAGATTATGTGGTTTTACTTGAGCAAGTGCCCACTTAAGGTGGATTGTAGTTGGGCCTTTATTTTGGTTTAGCATAGATTTTTGTATTTTCAAATTTAATATATTTTGTTGTAGTAACTTAGTGAAGTCTACTAACCTACAACATTTGCATTAACCTTGAGCATATGTATCAACTTGCAACATCCAATGTATAATTCCTAGTCTATTTTCAAGAGCTTTTCAACCATAGAATATATTTCATTTTTGATCAACCTCTACTTTGTTATTTTACAAGTTTACACAATATTCAAATTTTGTATGTGGGATATGTGCAATTGAAAGCTTTGGGCTCCTTTATGAGAAATGAGAAAAAATAGGGGAATAGATGCAAAAATATATAGTGTGTGATAAGTCCATTCCTATAAAAATTAAAATTGAAGCTAAAATTCTTATATAAAATCATATATATTTGCAATTTTTAAACAAATCATGAGATTGACAGCTTCTAAATATTTTCAATTATGTTTTTTAACCCAATCACTATTATTTTTTTATTGCCACTCCTTAAAGTGCATTTTTTGCTTAAATTTAAGTAGCTGGAGTGTTCCCATGTAAATATAAAATTGTGGGAAAAAGATAATTTAGAATTTAGAATTTAGAATCTTTCCAATTTTAGTGGAGAAGCTAATGTTTACTAATTAAAGGGGGGCGAGGGGGTGTTGGAAAGAAACAATAGCTACATATTGAGAAAAATGACATTTAATTTTTCCCTTTTATCTAAAAAAAAATATTTATTGATATTATTCATTCATACATTAATATGATTGCCAATTAAATATTCATGGGGTCACCAGCCCTCTAAATTACTATTAAAATATTTCTACTAGCCAAAATAAGTTAAGTAACCGTCTTCAAAATTATGAGATATTTTGTTATGATATTAACCCTCTCTCCATGCAACTGCTTTTAAGTGTTTAGGAATTGAAAATAAGTTGTGAAGAAAAATAAGTGTTGAAAATAATCAGCAACTGCCACATGCTTCAAAAATTTCTTACCCTCTTTTTAAATATTTACTTCCAATTTTTTTTTTTCAAATTTTAATTCCTTAAATTAATATTAATACTAGTAATATAAATTTAAGATGATTGCTTAAAAATAAACAAAATAAATAAATCTTCATTGAGCCACTAGCTAGCTCCACAAATTAAATTCTAAATTGTAACTACTTCATAAAATCTACGAAAACCAATTGTTTATAAAAATTTATAAGCAATGGCTATTGCTGTAGAATTTATAAAACCCCTGGTTATTAAAGACTATAATCGTTTTTAAGAGCCGCCATTAAGATTTTGTAAATTGAAGCTCCACATGAACTGCTACTGGGTTTAAAAGTATAAACGGTAGTCCGCCGTTTGATGTTTTGGACTTTGGATGTTCCAAAAACTGTGCTCGAATGGATCTGTGGCCATTTAAAAATGGAATTGGGATATACTACATTAGAAAGAAAATCCTAGTCTAATGTTGAGAGGGGAAATTTCCTAAATGGTTAACATATCTGAGAAAATTTTTCTTCCGGGCCAAAAATTAATTTAATAATCAATACAAAATGCAATCAAAGATGGTTGTTAGTTTACCGAAGTAAATGGTAATTTTTTTAATGAATAGACGTCTATATTTATTAATTAAAGATAAATATACACATATTAAAAAAACAAGTTTGGGTGGTAAGAAAACATACCCCATAATCATATGGGCAGCATTCAGAAAGCAGATAAGAAGATAAAAAACAATATAAACAAGTGCCCCAAGCGTCGAGTTCCTGCCGGAAAGCGTCATGCATTTAGATTCAGAGGAGAAACCAGATTAAAATGTGCTGACTAAACTTAGAATTTGTACTGCTTCTAGTTTTGTTTAAATTAGATCAATGAGACATTGATATGGTCGCAGTTGTTGGATTTGTCTGTAGGCAGCGTAGCCTTGCAAGTTTTTTAGTAAAATAAAATCAACAAACAAAATCCCTAAAACAAATTTTTAACTATAAATAGAGATAAATAAACTAAATTTCTGTTATGCTAAACTATGCATTTACATGATATATGTGTATTCAATCTCTAGATAATGCATATTAAACTCCTTTTGTTTAAGAGTATGAAACTGATAAAATATAAATAAAGCAAAAGCTGTAGAGAAACAAATCAAAACAGATTACTCTAATATTAGCAAGAAAAATCTAGTCACTAAAACTTTGGTTACTGGTGGTTCTGCATTTTTGTCTTTTTCTTTTTCATTCAAAATTCTGCGAACATAATATTGGTGATTTGAAACTATATATAGTGGGAAGCAAATGATTAACATAAACGCCACTGTTATCTGTTAGGACATCAAAACTGTAATATATGATGTGCCTTGTTGTATGTCTGGAAGCATAAATGACGAGAAGAGAGTTTTTATCAATACCTTGAGCATGAGATGGTAGATGGATGTAAAAACATCAAGAGGTACTGATAATGGATGTTGCCTATTGGTTAATTTGAGAACATGATTTTATATAATCTGAGCTATTATAGTAAAAAATTTGTATCAATTTCAGCTTGCCAAGCATATTTAAGCTGAACAATCCCTTTCAAGCCAAAAAATTATTCCCAATTTAAACTTTGTGGGTATGGAAGTGGATGACGATGGCTTCTCTTTTGCCATTGCAGTTCAAATTTGGAACTTCTGGAAAAGGATGCATGGCCCCTGTTTCTAGTTAAAAGTGAAGATGTTACTTTTAAGAAGGTTGGGGACAACGATCATAAATAAGGCATGGAATCTGGGTCACAATATGGAAGCCAATTGAATTTGTTTGAGTCTGAAACTGATTTGAATGTCAAAGATGGGAGTGAGTAGAAATTGAATGAAGGTACGGAGAACAAAGATAAAAATTTATGCAAAAAATTTAGAAATGCATCAACTGTACATATAGACGAGACATCAGAAAACTATAAAAAGGAGGACGGTTGCAGTCATTATAGAGATTGTCATGAATCCTCTTTAGATGAGTGGGAGCTTTTAAGTATGGAGCAGATAGCAAATAAAGAGCAGAAATCATATGAATAGATTTCTGGATTTCATAGTAAAGTAGAGATAGATAATATAGATTTGGGTGGTGGAAAAGAACTGCATAAAATAAGTGATCAACATGTTGGGCTTCATGGTAGTGTTGTAGGGCAAGCTAAAAAGTTATTGGATCCAACTCTTGAAGGCTTGATTAAGGGATTTGAAAACCTTAAAATGGTGCATAAAGAAACAGTCCCTCAAACAAATGTTCATTGTCTGTAAGTTCTCTAAACACTAATTGCTCTGTTATTCTTATATTTGTTTCATTTATAGGGTTATAAATTCAAATTTTCAAGTAGACTTAATTAACATTAATCATTCATGCAGAGAGGAAATGACTAGCTTCTGGTACAATCCTGATAAAGAGTTACATTTGGCTAAAGAGATAAATGTAATAGTTTTTTGCATGGGTATTGAGTGGAGCAGGATAATGCCAAAAGAACCCCTAGATGGTGTTGAGGAGGCTGTAAGTTTCTGTAGGCCTATAAAGATAACCTCATTTCTTGGATGCATTTTCAAATATGGATAACAATTATATTTTATTTGTATGTGTCCCCACATTGACATTTAGAATTATACTTAGCTTGTAGTAAGCCCTATTCATCATGCTCTTGCAGATTAATCAAGAAGCATTGGATCAATACAGATGGTTTGTGGAAAGAGTCTGTACTCATGGATTATGTGTAATGCTGACTCTTTTCCATAGTTTTCTCCCTGCATGGGCTTCTACCTATGGTAGCTGGCAAAAAGACAAAACAACCATTGACCACTTCAATAAGTATACAAGGTAAATCTATATTTTTGGTGTCTTCTTCTTCTTTATTTCTTGTAATATGACCAAGTCAAAGGAATAGAGCAACAATGTAAATAACAAAGAATAATGATCTGCAAATCATACACAACATAAATATGGAAATCCCCAACTTCTATATACTATGACGGGAATTTGTCTTTTATATAAAAAATTACACGAGTAAATTGAACAAAAAACTACATGCAACTGCTAACTAGCTAAACTTAACAATATATGCAATGTTCTGATTAACTAGCTTAACAATACATTCAATGTGTTGATTAACTAAATTTAACAATACATGCAATTTGCACTTGGGATTTATTCTTTCATTCTCCCACATAATGACGACTGGGAAAAACTTGAAGCAAATCTTATGTTGCTGGAATTTGTCACTGTTTTTTATGACTTTTAAAAATGTTTTTGGTGATATTTGTTGTCAAATGCAGCCATTTTGGTTGGTCGCTTGGTATTACTAAGAACTTCCTTTTGGTTTTTGTGCAAAACATTTTAAGGTTTTCCTTTTATGAGGCTGGCATTAAGTTCTAATTTATTCTTTCTTTAGTTTAGTCTAAAACTATTTTACATTTTTCTTGCAAGTGGATTTGTGGTACCCTAGTTAAACCTTTTCAATGAAGTAAGAGAGCTGCAGTTTGTAGGTTCTTGTGTTGTGCAGCTAGATGTTTATTGCTTTGGGGTGATGGTTCACCTTCAAAAATGGAAGCTTTATATAAATATCAATTTTTAAGTATATTTATATGGAATGGTGTATCAAAGACATGATATTTGTATGGTCCATAATAATATGAGTGAGTGCTTCGCTGCAACTGCATAACTGTTACAACCAGAGGCAACCACTTTTATTGTAATGGTGCCAAAGTGTAGGTATAAAATGCATTTTTTCTTGATTCTTCCGTAGTTTTATTTGAACCTAAAAGTTTGCATATCTGTTTTCCTTGTGGCTATGTAGCTTTAGTCCAATAGTCAGTTTGATTTTTCTATTCATGCATTTTAGCACTTTTTTTGTAATCCTTGTTTCATTATTTAGCTAAAAGTATTTGGTAATAATTTTAGCCTAACAAATAAGGGTTTTTTACTTCTCTGTATTACCTTTGCTTCTCTTTGTTCAATTTATAATTCATCAGCATTGGGAAACTTTAATCTAAGCGCGCATGCAGATAGATTTCAGTATTCTTTATATTATAATTATCAAGTTTGCTTATATTGTTCTATTGCATTTAATTAGCAAGTATAAAACTCTAGGCTGTCAAAAACAGTTAGATCTGAATCAAATATCAACTAGTAACTTTCTGAAAAACTGATTCTACTTGATTTGCATCAACTGGAACAAATATATTGACTGATAGACAAGCTGGAAACAAAATTTCAGACTTGAACAATTTATTGATGTCCCATAAGACACTATATAGATTTATAGATAGCAGATGTAGGCAATGATGATGAAAATCAGACTTGTATGGTCACTAAAATACGCCCAAAAGACCTGTAGAGCTGCTATTACGGCTAAGGTGAAGTGATACAGCTGTAGCAGTGTTGGAATATTAACCCTAACTGCCGCCGTCCCCGCCAACCACTGCCCGCTATATCGCAATCAATAAATTAGCCATTGCGATACCGCGGGAGACTTCCGTAGTCTTTTTGTTTTATCTCAACCGCCTGACGTCACTCCAGCCAATGCCCGCTATATCGCAATCAATAAAATATTCATCGCGATATCATGGGAGACTCAGTAAAAGCTTGTTTTATTTTTAACCGCCGCAGTTTACCGGGCCGTCAACTAACCGCTGCCCGCAATATCGCAATCAAGATTTTAACCATCGCGATACCGCGGGGAACTATGGAAAAAGCCGCCACCGCCAGAAAGTTTTGGAGTATGAAAGTTTTAATATTTAAGTTTGAATATTATGAAAAGGACATTGTATTAAATGCATTTTGACGGGGGAAAAATTAGTTAGGTGATTTTGAATTTAATTTGTAATTTCGGGCTTTCTCATCCGTGAAAATTCTTCACGTGACTTTTTACCTATATGTATTGGTATATGTAATTTATTTTTAACAGAAGAAGGTGAATGTGAGAAAATAGAAAATTACGAGAAGCAGCTTTGTGTGTTGAAAAAATAATATTTTGTATTTTAATTTTTACTCTGTGTGTGAATCTTATTCCTCTGCCTTTGGGCCTTCACGTGGTATCAGAGCAAGTTCGAGTATCAGAGCAAGTTGATTATCAGAGTCAATTTTATCAAAGCAGATTATCTGGGTAAATTTTAAAAATGGCAGCAAGCACATGCTTGACAAACCCACAAATTCCTCAGTTTAATGGGAAGAATTATGAGTACTGGTCAATTACAATGAAAACACTATTTAGCTCACAGGATATATGGGATTTAGTAGAGAATGGATTTGCAGAGCCAGCAGATGCAGTAGCATACAATGCTTTAACACAAGCAGAGAAAGACTTATTGAAGGACACAAGGAAGAAAGATTCAAATGCTTTATTTTATCTGTTTCAAACTGTACATGAGAGCATTTTTCCAAGGATTTCAGCTGCAACAAAGTCCAAACAAGCATGGGACATACTTCAAACAGCCTATCAAGGCATGGCAAAAGTTAAAACAACAAAGCTACAAATGCTGAGAAGAGATTTTGAAACAATATGTATGAAGGACAATGAATCTGTAGATTCATTCTACACCCAAGTCATTGGGGTGGTTAATCAAATTAGGTCTCATGGAGAAAATCTGGAAGATACCAGAGTTGTTGAAAAGATTTTAAGGAGTTTGCCCACAAAATTTCTACCGGTTGTAGTTGCTATAGAGGAGACAAAGGATCTCTCACAGTTCTCAGTTGATGAGCTGTATGCATCTTTAATTTCTCATGAACAAAGGCTGAAAAGGTCAGCAGATACATCACTGGAGCATGCTTTCAAAACTCAGGCTTCAGTCAGTCAAGGAAGAGGCAGAGGTAGATCAAGAGGAAGAGGAAGAAACTCTTACAGAGGTGAAAGATACAGTTTATCAAGCTCAAGTGGAAGAGGCAACACTCAAGGCTCAAGTCAAAACCCATCACAAAATCATTCACAAAATCAAAGGTATGATAAATCTCAAGTCCAATGTCACTACTGTAAAAAATATGGGCATTATATGAATGAGTGTAGAAAGAAGCAGTATGATAATAATAGACAAAATGCAAATTTTTCAAGAGAAGGTCAAAATCAGGATTCAGATAAGAGAACAATGTTTTTAGCTTGTAATGTTGCTCAAGCAAATGAGAAAGATGTATGGTTTTTAGATTCAGGCTGTAGCAATCATATGACAGGGAATCTAGAAATGTTTTCAAGTTTAAATGAGAATGTAAAGTCTGATGTTACATTGGGTAATGACAACAAAGTGTCAGTCAAAGGAAAAGGAGATGTCAATATTCTAACTAAACAGGGGGAGAAAAAGTATATTTCAGATGTGTATTTTGTGCCTGGTCTGAAACATAATTTAATGAGTGTAGGGCAACTGGTTCAAAAAGGGTATAGGGTAACCTTCAAGAATGGTCTGTGCACAATTTTAGACAAATACCCAAGCAACCAGCTTATTGCAAAAGTCAGAATGACAAACAACAGAATGTTTCCCTTAAAGATAAGGCCAGATTTGAATATAAATTATGCTCAAGCAACACTTAATGAATTCACAAGTGGGTAGAGAAGAAACTACAGTAGTGCAGACAATCTTTCAAGCTGAGATAAAAGATGAAAATTGGTTATGGCACCTGAGATTTGGTCATCTCAACTTTGGAGGTTTAAATTTACTTCATAGGAAATGCATGGTCAAGGGACTACCTTTAATAGAAAAACCAGAAAGGGTATGTGAAGGGTGCATTTTAGGAAAACAACATAGAGAATCATTTCCAGCAGGAAAGTCAACTAAAGCAAAAGCCCCTTTGGAAATTATACATTCAGATTTGTGTGGACCTATGCAAACACCTTCAATAGGTGGTAGTTTTTATTTTCTGACATTCATTGATGATTATTCAAGAAAAACATGGGTTTATTTTCAAAAGCAGAAAAATGAAGTGTTTGATCTGTTTCGTCAGTTCAAGAATTTGGTTGAAAAACAAAGTGGTTATTATATCAAAGTGTTGAGAACAGATAGAGGTGGTGAATATATTTCAAGAGAATTTTTTAATTTTTGCAAGGATCATGGAATTCACAAGCAATTCACAACTAGATACACACCTCAACAAAATGGAGTAGCTGAAAGGAAAAACAGAACAATCATGGAAATGGCTAGAAGTATGTTGAAAGCCAAACATTTGTCAAATGAATATTGGGCAGAAGCAATTTCTTGTGCAACCTATATAATGAATAGGTGTCCAACAAAAAGTGTTATGAATATGGTACCTGAAGAAGCATGGACAGGAAGAAAACATAGTGTTACTCACATGAGAGTATTTGGATGTGTAGCATATGCACATGTGCCTGATGAATTGAGAAGGAAGCTAGATAACAAAGGAGAAAAATGTATATTTGTTGGATACAGTGAAGAATCCAAAGCTTATAAGCTCTATAATCCAACAACAAAGAAAGTTATAATCAGTAGAGATGTACAATTTGTAGAAGATGAAGCATGGGATGGAAGCATAGAGAAGACAATTAATATTTCAGCTAGTATACCTCAAGAGGAGAATGAAGTTCCAACATCAACAAATATTCCAGCTATTGTGACTCCT
The DNA here is from genome assembly GCA_007258455.2 of Sequoia sempervirens. NCBI lineage: Eukaryota > Viridiplantae > Streptophyta > Pinopsida > Cupressales > Cupressaceae > Sequoia > Sequoia sempervirens. The sequence goes on from VDFB02000017.1 coordinate 176,099,169, forward strand.
GCCACTCCCATTCAAGCTCAGCAAAGTAGTCCACGAGTGACACCAGCATCGACTATAAGAACAGTCTCAACCATTCAAGGAAGCAGTCCAACAAGAGGACAACAAACACCATCTACAGCAGGACCATCAGGTCCATATTCCACAAGTTCAAGTGATATGTCAAATCCTACATTGGCAAGTCTGAGAAGACAGAAAATCAGAAGCATAAGAGATATATATGAGCAAAATGAAGGTGAGAATAATTCAAATCAGATTTCTCTTTGTGCATTTTATTCTCAATTAGAAGATCCAATTCATTTTGAAGATGCAGTCAAAGATGATAAATGGGTAAGTGCTATGGATGAAGAGATTGAAGCAATTGAAAAGAATCAGACATGGGAACTAGTCAGTCTTCCAAAAGACAAATATGTCATTGGAGTGAAATGGATTTATAAAACCAAATTGAATGAAAAAGATGAAGTTCAGAAGCTTAAAGCAAGATTGGTTGTAAAGGGCTATTCACAACAGCCTGGAATTGATTACAATGAGACATTTGCACCTGTAGCACGATTAGATACTATAAGGATGATTTTAGCATTAGCAGCTCAGAATAAGTGGTCTGTATTTCAAATGGATGTAAAGTCAGCTTTTTTAAATGGTTATTTAGAAGAAGAAGTTTATGTGGAACAACCACCTGGGTATGAAGTTTTGGGTCAAGAAGACAAAGTTTACAAATTGAAAAAGGCACTGTATGGATTGAAGCAAGCCCCAAGAGCTTGGTACAGCAGAATAGACAGTTATCTTTTGATGAATGGATTTAATAGATGTAGCAGTGAGCCCACACTATATACAAAAATGAATGAAGAAGGTGAAATACTAATAGTATGCTTATATGTTGATGATTTAATTTTCACTGGCAATTTGTCAATTGATCTGTTCAAGGCAGACATGAAGAAAGAATTTGAAATGACAGACTTAGGTCTGATGAAGTATTTTTTAGGCATTGAAGTGAATCAAAATGAAAATGGTATTTTTATTTCACAGTCAAAATATGCAAATGACATTTTGAAAAGGTTTAATATGATGAAGTGCAAACCAGCACCAACACCTACAGTGACAGGTTTGAAACTAAGCAAGGATGATAGAGGGTCTAATGTTGATCCAACTTTGTTTAAGAGGCTTGTTGGAAGTCTCATGTATCTCACAGCCACAAGGCCAGACATTATGTATGGAGTAAGTTTGATTTCTAGGTTTATGGAAACACCAAAAGACACCCATTGGAAAGCAGGGAAGAGAATTTTAAGGTATGTAAGTGGAACAAGAAATTTTGGCATCAAGTATTCAAGTTCAGATGAGTTCAAACTCATAGGATACACAGACAGTGACTGTGCTGGTAGCATTGATGACAAAAAAAGCACGTCTGGTTATGTATTTAATTTTGGGACAGGAGTTGTCTCATGGTCTTCAAAGAAGCAGCCAATAGTTTGTCTTTCATTAGCCGAAGTAGAGTATGTGGCAGCCACAAGTGCAGCATGTCAAGCAGTATGGATGAGAAGAATTTTGAAAGAATTGCAAAATGAACAATTGGAGGCAACAAAAATTTACTGTGATAACAATTCAGCCATAGCTCTTTCGAAGAATCCAGTCTTTCATAAAAGAAGCAAGCATATTGATACTAGGTATCATTTTATCAGAGAATTAATTAACAATGGTCAAATATTTTTAGAATTTTGCAGATCAGAAGAACAAAGTGCAGATATTTTTACAAAGCCGTTGGGAAGAGATAATTTTATTTTTCAAAGGAACAGATTGGGCATGGTGGACAGCACAGTTATGCTTAAGGGGGAGTGTTGGAATATTAACCCTAACTGCCGCCGTCCCCGCCAACCACTGCCCGCTATATCGCAATCAATAAATTAGCCATTGCGATACCGCGAGAGACTTCCGTAGTCTTTTTGTTTTATCTCAACCGCCTGACGTCACTCCAGCCAATGCCCACTATATCGCAATCAATAAAATATTCATCGCGATATCACGGGAGACTCAGTAAAAGCTTGTTTTATTTTTAACCGCCGCAGTTTACCGGGCCGTCAACTAACCGCTGCCCGCAATATCGCAATCAAGATTTTAACCATCGCGATACCGCGGGGAATTATGGAAAAAGCCGCCACCGCCAGAAAGTTTCGGAGTATGAAAGTTTTAATATTTAAGTTTGAATATTATGAAAAGGACATTGTATTAAATGCATTTTGACGGGGGAAAAATTAGTTAGGTGATTTTGAATTTAATTTGTAATTTCGGGCTTTCTCATCCGTGAAAATTCTTCACGTGACTTTTTACCTATATGTATTGGTATATGTAATTTATTTTTAACAGAAGAAGGTGAATGTGAGAAAATAGAAAATTACGAGCAGCAGCTCTGTGTGTTGAAAAAATAATATTTTGTATTTTAATTTTTACTCTGTGTGTGAATCTTATTTCTCTGCCTTTGGGCCTTCAAGCAGGACTGTAAAGCTAGAGCAAAGGCTGGACAAAGCCTGATCAGCAATAAATTGTGTTGAATCTGGCCTCCCAAGTTGGTGCACTCATTATGAATGCAGATCACATACCAAAAAATGCAATAAATGATGTATAAAAGCTCCCTAATTGGCTCTAATTCTGGTTCACAGCTCCTTGTGATGTTGGTGCCCCAAATTTGTGAAATGACAACAATAAACATTAATGAAACAGCAACAAAAAACTCTGAAAATTCTAAGAAAAACCAAATAATAAGTTTAATTTGTAAATAAGTTTGGGAACAAAAATGTAGAAGATTGGTATTATTAAGGACACAGACGATACAGAAACACAGCATGTGAGGATCAGCTTAGTGAAAATCCTATACAAAAAGCATCAAGAAGCACAGCACGTGAGGATCAGCTTAGTGAAAATCCTATACAAAAAGCATCAAGAAGTTTTGTGTTGCAATATTGTAGATACAAGGTAAAAATAAACATTAAATGGCCAGATTCTTTATACTAACCTTGAAATCAAAACAAAAAGCTAGATTAAAAATATAAGAAAACCCTTGAATAAAGCACTTTTCAAGAAGTATGGGAGATACTTCACCCTGAGATAAATAAGCATACGACAATCAAACACACTGTCCAACAAATTATAATTTTTCAATTAAAAAGAACTGCAAACAATACCTTCAATTACACATATTTGCTAGATCAATATGAAATACTTGGAACTCTTGGAAACAAAATTTTCGTTCTAGTTGAAGCACTCTCTAGCGATTACAACAATATTTGAAGTTATATCCCATAGTGAACTAGAATCTTAATATGAATAATCTATGAATAATAAAGAATAGGACAAAGACAGTATAATCCGCAATAATGAAAGCTTCTTTTTACAATCCAGACAGTTCTACCATTGAAATACGACTTCTATGGATCTACAAAAGAACATAAAGTCTTAAGAGAAAAAATCAGATGAAACATGTTCTCAATGGTCATTTCAAAGTTACAGACTTCATTTTGAATTTCACTGAACAGCTTATCCTCGTTGGCATGAACAAAGATTTAACAAAATCTATTATAAGAGTTTCTTCTGGAATAGTTGGTATGAGTTTTTTACAGTTCATTCATTGAAGTAGTGTGTATAATTATTTTTTATTTTGATTGTGTATGTTTTTATTCATTGATTCTATTGAAGTTCACATTTTCCATAACAAAATCACATAAACATACAAATCAAAGATATTTTTTTTAAAACATTAAATAAATATTTCAATTGTGAAAGACAAATTTTGAATTTCTAAAATATAGGGTGATTATTTATCACTTTTATGCATAAAGAAGGTTATAAAAGAGACCAGTAGAGCAGGTTGTTTCAGGTTCAGATTTCATTTTATCACTTTCAATAGCGCATCATACTAATAAAATTTAGAATTTCAGAGTCATGTACCAAAGTTCATTTAACTTATTGAGTTTTTGGACCAACTGTGAACTCATGCTGCCAATCATTTCCCCATTTTAGCATCCCTTTAAGATATCTTAGAAGTTTGGACAAAATAGGGGAATCCAAGCATCTTGTTAATTCACTATGATTGACAGAGCTTTGCCTAAACACTAAATCAGAGTTGAAGTTCGAACTGTTTCTTTTTTGTATAATGGCATTGGGGACAAGGTTTGCTTCAGTGATGTTTCAAATTCCATACCTCAAGTTACTGGTATGCAGATAATTTTAATATTTCTTCACTCTGCCATCAATATTCCTACAAACTAAGAGGATGTACGAAAGAATAGGCAATATCTCTAGCAATTCAAAACACTTCAAACAAAATTCATGTCGTCCAAGTTCAAAAAAAATAAAAAAATCTGTTATATCATGATTTCAGAAGAGTCAATAAGATCTTCAACAGTGGAACTTAATTTTGAAATGCCTGTGATTGCCCTAAATTAAACAGACATACATAAGATTTGATGTGCGCATAAAACTCATATGGACATGGCCAGGAGCCTGGAGGTATGTTGGATGTTGAATCTAAATTATTAATTGAAGAAGGATGACATGCTAGCAGTTCTCGAGGTTTTGTGGGAATGTAAGCCTGATTTCCAGCAAGCTCGCTCTTATAATTTGCAGCTTTTGGAGAGGAAGTAGAATTTGAACTAACCTGCAGAAATGTTCATGGGAACTTTCTCATTGGGAAATTTCTGAATACATGCATATTCATATCTGTTTAAGTGAAAATAAAAAATAGTGATATTGAACTTTTTGAAAACTTTTAAATTTGAATTGCTTTCATCAATTTTTCTAATCATACTCCATAATCTATCATGAGAATGAAGTGAATTAGAAAAGAGAAATACCACATTATTTATCAAGATTCTAACTGTCTTTCCAGACATCGTCGCCATCTCAAGGTCATGGACATTTAACTATGGAGTTTTCCCTACAATCAAGCTCGCTCACTTATAATCTCATTTTCTTTTCTTCTAAACTAACAAACTTGCAACATGAGTTCTCTGTCAGCTAGAACCATAAGATGAAAAAAGAAACAAATATAATGCTTACTGTCTATAAAAAGAAAATTGAAGAAGCAAGCACATCATGGACTGATCATAATTCCAAATTATAAATTTGGGCACTTATCTATTGGAGAATTGATTGTGATAGTAAATTTCCGTGTGCAGAAAATATCCTAAATTTGCAGGCAGACAGCAGGAGCAATCTAAACCCAGGTGTCGCAGTCCAATCAGAATGGGAGGATGTACATAAGAATGGGAAAGGAAAGAGGATGCACATTGTACACAAAAGATCCTCTCCTCTCCAAGTTTGTGTGTAAGAATAATACAGTTGAACTATTATTGGACTAAATCTTAAAGCTGGACGACACATTTAAGCTGGAAGATTAAATGTGTTGTTTCCTCCGGCGGAGGGAGCCAGCGAAATATTCTCCGACTTTAAGTCCACGTCTTAGCGGCCTACCCCAAAATCCGGGTGCTGGTGGGAATGTGGTTTTGAAAAGTACCCATAGCCACCATTTTTTAATGCTGAAATTCACATCTCTCCATTTTTTTAACAAGAAGAAAGGAGAAAAAACTCATACTAATAGGAACGGAATGTTGTTTATATTTGAAGTTTTAAGCATAAAATAGTGATTTCAAAACACATATCATTATCAATTGGCAGGAAAATAATGTATCTTTATCCCCTAAAATTTTAAATGGCATAATGATAAGTTTTTTTTCAGGCATGCTTAAGAAAACTGGCATAAATCTAACATCAGAGAACAATGGTGTTGGCTCCCAAGTTTAATAATAAACTTCCACATTTCAGGCGTACTTAGTTTATGAGGATTGACCTTCTCACTCTTCTTCCCTTTCCTGAACGAGATCCTTCTGCTCTAAGTTGCTAGTTACCAGTTGGTCACTCTACCATCAATACTATATGCATAATAGATTAATATTCTTCTATTTATAAGAAATATTATATCCTGCTTTCAATCCGTCAATTTTGTCTGGAATGCAAAGTTCATTGACCTAAACTCTCTGGTTTGATGCAAATAAGTTCCTTGTTCTTAATTTTTCTCATTTCTATCTCAAAGAGAACAACAACAGAAGTTATTTATGAACCAAAACTTCAAGGCTAATACCCACCTTAATAGTTGTATGGCAAACAGTAGCAGTAAAGCATTATTAGAGCAATATATTCATAGAGAAAGTCATTTTCCAGGAGTACACCGTTCTATTCTCTTAGTAAAATCAAAAGTAAAACAGATTTTGCATACAAACACTACCTCTTCATTCAAGATGATGGTGCCAATGCTTATACTAGCGGACTGATGTCAGAATGGTGACAGTGACCATGGCTATAGCACTAGTAGATAGGGGAATGGTAGTATTACTGCATAGTCCCATGGGGTTTGGGCTTCTATTTTTATGGATCAAGCAGTCTCATGAAGGAAAAAAAATTATGCTACAGAATTAATTGGAATCTTTTTCTGAAAAATAGCAGCCCCTATTTTTTAGGACTACAAATTTCAATGGGTAAAATTGAGGTTTATGTGAGAAATTACAGAAAGAATGGAGTCCATGAATTCAGGGTTGAAGCGATGCTCTCCATCGCCTGTCATCTTCAGGATGAATATATTCTTGTGCTTGTCCAAACTGCACATAACTCACTCAGATTTTCTGTGCTTTGGTTTGAATCTGCACCATTTATTTGTCTGCTTTGAAGGTAAAACTTTAACTGTATGGTCCCATGGGGGGTTGGGCTCCTATTTTCACAGAAGCAGGTGGTTCCATGAGGAAAAAAAAGTCTGCTACAGATTAAATGGAATCTTTTTCAGCCCAATAAGCAGGTGGCTGAAAATTTCAGCGGGTGGGATTGAAGGGGTTGCTAGAAATTGCTCCACCTGCTTAACAGTACTTTCCTGCCACTTGTCACGATTTTCGAGGGAAATGCTGTTTATTTATTAATTTTTTATTGACAGCACCACCGTTCCACCACCAGCCTGCCAAAAAATTGAAACTTGCAAATATTCATGGGACCACCAGCCAAAAAAAATTCTGCTTAAAACTTAAGCAAAATCTGCTCCGGATTTTAAGGAAGCCCCCCTCCATAGGACCGCACTATAAGAGATTTTTGCATCCAATGAGTGATTTGGTCTCCCATCTTGTTGGGGATCCGGTGAAAAAAATGGACAAAGTTCTGTTAACAAGATTTAGAAAAAGTTTTGGAATAAAAAGAAAGAAGTTTCGAAAAAAACAGAATAAGGTTTTGGAATAAAAGGAAAGAAGATTCGTAAAAGACAACAGCCAAAAAAGTCTTTAAGAAAAATGGGATCTTGTGAGGATACTTGCTTATAATATTTTAACTATATATTTTTTTTAATAATTTGAAAGTTAGTAAATGATTTGTGGGTTTTTTAATTATTTGACTTTACTAACTATTTATTATAATGAATTGTTTTTATTGATTAATGAATATAATTTAAAGAGTATAAGTCTTACAAAATATAATAAGAAGGATATAATCATAATTTATAAAGTAAATAATTATATCAAATTAAAAAATGAATAGTAACTATTAATTGAAAAATAATTAATCTCACATGTCTAATTAATTGACATACTCATCAACTCAAGTAAAGTACTAGATGTACCTAGTTCTTGTGGAATGAAATCAATCTCTTGGATGAAAATCAACTACCTTAAGTTTTATATCATTAGATCATGGCCATGTAAGATAATTGAGTGATCGTGTGATATAGACCTTGTGATAGTTAATCTTCATCCAAGAGATTGATTTTCTTTCAAGAGAGGTGAGGTACACTTGGTACTTTATTTGAGTTGATGAGTGTGTCATATCACCTATCAACAAATTAACACTAGAAGGAGGTTTGAATGAATTCTGAAGATTGAATTGTTATGTGGATAGTCAAGACAAGCTAGATGAGCTACATATTGGGTGTGGTCTAGTTTCAATGGCTAGCCATTTTGATGATATTCCTAGAATGCATACAATTGGCTTCCTTCTTTTATTCTCCACATTGGATAGAGTACTTCAAGATATGTGAAGATATGCAAAGATTTGATAACAAGGTATTAGATCTTCGATGAAGATGTTGCTTGCCATTTATTTGTCCACACATTGAGAGATTTCACATGTCATTAGTATGGGAGTCTCCCACCTAAATTCATTCATTCTTGGGGTGAATTAGAAAGTGTTTTCTTGCTATATTTTGGTCAAAATGTAGATCCACAAGAAGCTTTATTGCAGTTTGCAATGGCTAGAAGGAAACTTCATGAGCCCATTTCATAGTTTAATTACATATTTTACAAGATCAATGTCTTGAGGTTTATCATAGATCCATAGGTGTTGAAATTTCGAAAGATCGTTATGTATGAGAGATTGATACTTAGTTGGAAATTCAAATTAGATAAATGATTACCTAGAACAATTGAGATGTGATACAAACATTCAAATCAATTAGCAATATGGTTTTAATATACATTTACTTTCAAGTTGTCCACAAACATCTTCATCCATCAACAATCAATAGTTCTATATATGCCTAATATAGTCAATTATGATAGCCAATATCTATTGAATTTACAATCATCATGTGCAATAAATTAGATTAGTCTACTACAACATCATTTCTTGGATTAGAATAGTCAAAGTCTGGCCCTTTATACAAATGAATGACTTATAATTATCCTTACACAACTCTTTAGTCAAATTTCAATCAATTAGTACTATATGACATATAGATGATGATTCTTTGGATGAGAGAACCTTGATTAGTGACAAAAGTTAGAAATCAACCTAAGCCAAGTCTCTTGTTTCTCTTCCATAAAAACTTTGCATTCATGAAGAGGAAGGTCCATTTTTTCCATTTGGAATGTTTCTTTTTGCATTTACCTTCTTATGCATATGTTTGTTGAGCTTTTCACTCCATAAAACCTCTACATTCATGAAAATGATGATCAATGGCTTGTAACATGGTTATTTGAATTGCCAAATATTTATGTGGATACCCTCATTAAGTCCTTTGGAATAATTGATTGAAAACCATTCAAGGAGATTATGGGGTATAATTCCTAGAAATACTTCTAGAGACCATTCATAACTACAAACATTAGATGAAAAAGTTTGAAAGGTTAAGAGAAGGCCATGGAAATGAGTTTCTTAGAGAAAAGTGACAAAGGCAACATTATTTAAGGACTACCTTTGCTAGAAGATCATAGTTTTATGACTATATGGTTGAATGAGTAAAAGGGAATGAAATTCAAGTGTATTCTTCTACGAACACTTATGTATGGTGTGTATCAACCTCACTATTGAGAATAAACCTGTGTATTCAGTCTCCTATTGGTTAGATTTTGATATCATCAACAAATCATTTCATGGGTACCCACTACACCAGGTTTTCTTTAAGCCCTAAGAATCACGGTATAGAAGGAAAAGTTTCAATGGTTACAATTAGGTGACAATTTGAACCAAATCAGGTGACAACCCTAGCTTCAAGAAATAAGGGTTATTGAATTGTACAATAACCATAAAGGGACAATATTCCTAAACCTTGAAGGAATCGAAAAATTCATGAAACTTCATTGGTTGCCAAGGATAGGTACAAAGTTGTCAATGAAAGAATAAAAAAATTGACACCCATAAAAGTTTTTTTGAAGATTTAGTGGAGCACAATATAACATAGGATAATGCAATGATATGAATATTTTAGAGGCATGACATCCATGCATTCTTTAAATAAAAATGACAAGAAAATGATATAATGAGTAAAGTTAAATGATAAAGGTTATTGATTGTTAAAGTAGATATTAACCTACACACTCAACAATGATAGTGCATAGACATTGTAAGAAGTGACAATACCATTATGACAAAAAGAGTGTATAAAATAAAAATATCATGAAAGGGCACTAAAATTTGAGAAAACCACCGTCCCAAAGACATGATAATCCCAAAGTACAATAGAGAGCACAATGGATCAAGGATGTATCTTGTAATAACATTGAGGAAACTAATACATAATTAAAGCGAAGAGCTAGGATGAACTTTTATGACTTTCAAGGGATTACAAGAGCAGGATAGAGGAAACAAAGAAGTCTACAAGTGACAATCCAATATAGAGGACAGTGGTAGTCAAAAGTGGCCATGCTCATGAAAGACAATCATAACTCCATGACTATTAGAAGGGTGAGATTATAGAAGTTTGAAGTTAGAATTTTGAGATAAATTCATGGTATTGCATCATTTTAAAGCTCCACCTTTTAATGCTATTCAACAAGATGATGACCTAGTGCATGAACATGCATTTCAAACTGTCACAGATCATGAAATTAGGCTCGTTGTGCTCTTAAAGTGTGCCAATAATGAGTTTGAGAAGAAAGACACCAAATATCAAGGAGAAGGGGGGAGTCATCCTACAAAGAGATTTTTCACTCAGGGTTGAAGCAAAGCTCTCCATCGCCTATCATCCTAGGATGAATATATTCTTGTGCTTCTCCAAACTGCACATATTTCTTCTCTGAACTGTTTTCACTTAGATTTTATGTGGTTTGGTTTGAATCTGCACCCTTTGTTTGCTTTGAACATAAAAATTTAAGAGATTTTTGCATCCAACGAGTGATTTGGCCTACCCATCTTGTTGGAGATCCGGTGAAGAAAACATACAAAGTTTTGTTAACAAGATTTAAAAAAAGTTTTGGAATAAAAAGAAAGAAGTTTTGAAAAAAACAAAATAAGGTTTTGGAATAAAAGGAAAGAAGATTCATAAAAGAAAAAATCCAAAAAAGTCTTAAGAAAAATGGGATCTTGTGAGGATACTTGCTTATAATATTAAATAACTATATTTGTTTTTAATAATTTGAAAGTTAGTAAATGATTCACGGGTTTTTTAATTATTTGACTTTACTAACTATTTATTATAATGAATTATTTTTATTGATTAGTGAATATAATTTAAAGAGTATAAGTCTTTCAAAATATAATAAAAGGATAAATCATAATTTATAAAGTAAATAATTACATCAAATTAAAAAAATAATAGTAATTATTAATTAAAAATATATTAATCTCACATGTCTAATTGTTGATGGGTGTTTTAAGATTCTCATTAACTCAAGTAAAGTACTAGATGTACCTCGGTTCTTGTGAAATGAAATCAATCTTTTGGATGAAAATCAACTACCTTAAGTTTTATATCATTAGATCATGGCCATGCAAGATAATTGAGTGACTATGTGATATAGACCTTGGGATAGTTAATCTTCATCCAAGAATTTGATTTCCATTCAAGAGAGGTGAGGTACACTTAATACTTTATTTGAGTTGATGAGTGTGTCATATCACCTATCAACAAATTAACACTAGAAGGAGGTTTGAATGAATTCTGAAGATTGAATTGTTATGTGGATAGTGTAGACAAGCTAGATGAGCCGCATCCTAGTTGTGGTTTAGTTTCAATGGCTAGCCATTTTGATGATATTCCTAGAATGCATACAATTGGCTTCCTCCTTTTTTTTCTCCACATTAGATAGAGTACTTCAAGATATGTGAAGATATGCAAAGATTTGATAATAAGGTATTAGATCTTTGATGAAGATGTTGCTTGCCATTTATTTGTCAACACATTGGGAGATGCCACATGTCATTAGTATGGGAGTCTCCCACCTAAATCCTTTCATTCTTGGGTTGAATTGGAAAGTTTTATTTTGCTATATTTTGGTCAAAATGTAGATCCACAAGAAGCTTTATTGTAGTTTGCAATAATTAGAAGACAACTTCAAGAGTCAATTTCATAGTTTAATTACATATTTTACATGATCAATGGCTTGAAGTTTGATTTCAACCATTAAATAATTTGTGATATGGATTGCAATTTTATTAATCCACTTTTTAGATTCAAATTGTTATTATGTTTGACCTTAAATTTAATGGTCCTCCATTGGAAAGAAATATTGTTTGCTTGTCACAACCCAATGAAAACTATCATGTAGGAATTAGGGCCTTAAAATAGCTACTTGCAAAGTTTTAGTACTTATTTCCAAAACTCTTAGACCCAAAAATGTGGTGTATGGGTAGAAGTCACTTTAAAACTATAGCACGAGGGATTACATACTATTTTTTATTAAGTGTTGGCATTAGGATGAAAGAAAATCTATTTTTTTTTCTTTTTAACCCCTAGAGTTGATGATTATACTTGATTTTATGCCTCATTTTGAATTCCATAAAACCCTTGCATTCATGCTTGTTCATAATGTAATTGTATGTAATTGATGATAGATCTTAGTATGTTCTTGAATAAAATAATGATTAAATTTATTGGTTAAGGATCCATCTATTGGCAAAACAAGGACATACCACTGAGAGGTGGGGGTGAATTAGTTGTCACAAAAATTTAAACTTTTCTAACTTAACTTATCCTTAACCTTAGCTCTGATGAATAAGAAATTAACCACAAGCAATTAATACATCAAAGAGACAAACAAAACTAGGATTTTTGTGTGGAAATCCTATTAGGGGAAAAATCACGGTGGATGTTAGTTCACAAGATTATACTTTGTTAGAAGTATAAAAGAAATAATAAGGGGAATGCACATGCATTTAGGCACACTTCCTAGAGATCACTACTCAATTACAAAAGAGGACTCACTGTCCAACAATAGGGTTTGGATTAAAACCATCTAAGATGTGAACTGAGAAAATAGCTTCTTCTCAAGCCTGATTACAGTTCTAATTAAGCTCAATACTTCTTCACACTTCACACAATATTCTTCACACTCTGCTTAGTAATGATATTCACACATACGCACGTAGGAGCACATGAAGCATACTCTCCAACGATCACACAATCGCTCTTATATATCTACTATAGGAGATTTCACCACAACTTAGTCAGCCAGAAAGTAAAATATATTTTCAATGTTGGCCCAAATTTACAAATAAGATTCTTAATGCATATCCACCAAGGTCAGACACAACATAGTGGTGACCCAAATTAATATCTCCAACAAAAAATACTTTAATTAATTTCACCACGAAGATCCACAACACACTACCACCAACATGTCAGCCAAGAACATGAAAAACTGAACATGTACACAAGATCTTCAACCACAAGCTCACTGAGTAATGTGGACATACCAAAAATATAGAGAATGAACTAGAGACATCTGAGAACACCAAGAAACAATAGAGAATCATCTGCAACAACTGAGATAACCAGAATCACACAATCTTCATTCAGGAACACTAACATAGACCAACAAAACATTGTTAGACCATAACTCACACAGAACTTCATGTGGACCTCTGAAACTTCGGGTAGATGATCTAGAAATATTCAAAAATAAACCCTTTAATCCACATTAGCTAATATTTTATGTATAGAACAAAATATCCTTCATGACCTGTACAGTTCCACTAGGAACCTAAGACACTTTTTCTTATAATTTTCTCAATATCCTCGACATATAGAACAATAGATACATCAAATGCTAATAGTGTTGACATCAGTGACAACCACATATCAACAACACATCCACAACATCCAAAAATCTCCCAACAATCTCCCCCTTTGGCATTGATAGCAACACATGATGTGAAAAATACCATCAACCCAACATGCTAACTTCTCCTACACTTATTCTCTTGAAATTTTTTTTCACATTACACTTCTCCCCCTTTGAAATCAATTTCAAAGGTAACCATGGCCTTTCCATATGCTCTGAACCACATATCTGCACATCTAACTACTCCCCTTGAGTAGCAGCCACAAAAACATCAATCTGGATCATAATATAGCAATAAGGCTCACAGATTGATGAAATTAAATGCATCATTTAGTTCTTATTAGGAGGGGTAATTACCCTAGCATTCCTTTGAGATACTCAAAAGTATCTTTTGACAATGGCTTAGTAAATATATCTGCAATTTGTTCTTTGGTAGGCACATACTCTAGTCTGACTTCTTTTTCATTTACTTTTTCCCTCAAGAAATGAAACTTGATTGATATATGTTTAGTCTTGGAATGTAGCACCAGATTCTTTGAAATATTTATTGCACTTGAATTATCATAGTATATGGCAATAGGTTCTTCATATACCACCTTGATATCTTTCAGCATTTGTTTCATCCATATCACTTGAGTGCAGTTATTGGTAGCAACAATATATTCAGCTTCAACAATGGATAGAGAAATGCAATTCTATTTTTTCCTTAACCAGGACACCAGCTTCTTCCCTAGAAAGAAAGCACCACCACTAGTACTTTTCTTCTCATCTACATCAGTGTATGCACACAAAGTGAGACAATCATCCTTTGGATACCAAAGTCCAAAGTCAATTGTTCCTTTTAGATATCTAAAGATTCTTTTGACAACAGTCAAATGTGATTCTTTTAGATCAGCTTGAAATCTAGTGACCATACATACAACATTCATAATATCCAGTTTAGTCTGAGTCAAGTAGAGCAATCCACCAATCATTGATCTATACCTTGTTTTATTTTCCTAGAGAATCAACATTCTAAGTCAACTTATATCTAGTTACCATGGGAGTACCAACAGGTTTTGAGTCTTCCATACCAAACTTCTTCAACATCTCTTTCACATATTTGGATTGAGATATGAATATCCCCTGGTCCAACTGTGTAATTTGTAATCCCAGAAAGAACTTCATTTCACCAATCATGCTCATTTCAAATTCACTCTTCATCTCATTAGCAAACTTCATGCATAGATTATCATCTCCACCAAAAATGATGTCATCAACAAAGACTTCTATGATTAACTCCTTATCATGATCTAATTTGAAGTATAAGTTACTATCAACAGTACCTTTAGTGAATCCAAGCTTTAATAGATATTTGTCCAATTTGGCGTACTAGGCTTTGGGGGCTTGTTTGAGTCCATACAGAGCTTTCTTCAATCTACAAACCATATCTTCCTTATCTGTTAGCTGAAATCCATCTGGCTGTTCAATCTACACTTCTTCTTCTAGTTCCCCATTCAGAAATGTATACTTTACATCCATTTGATAGAATTTATAGTTCTTATAAGCAACATAAGCAATAAATAATCTTACTACCTCAATTCTAGTAATAGGGGAAAAGGTTTCTTCGAAATCAATACCTTCCATTTGAGAGTACCCTTTACATACCGGTCTTTCCTTATTTTAGACCACTTTACCTTCCTCATTCAAATTGTTTTTGAATACCCACTTAGTACCAATCACATTCTTGTCTTTGGGCCTAGGAACCAGTGTCCATGTATCATTCTTTTCAATCTGTGTCAGTTCTTCTTTCATGGCTTCCATACAATGTTCATCTTGACAAGCTTAAGTGACACTCTTAGGTTCAATCTTGGAAATTAGACAATATTCTTCTGTAATTTTTCTTCCAGTTTGCACTCCTTTGCTCTTATCTCCTATGATTTGACTATCAGAGTGATTCAACTTTACATACCTTGGAGTATTGGGACTTTCTCAAACTTCTGCGTCTTCTAAACTTTCTTCTACACTTGCACTTGTCTATGCTTCCTGAGTAACTTGATTTGTTGGAACAACTTGTGGTTGCTTCACCAGAGCATATGGAATAATCTAAAGTAGATTCGGTGTTTGAGTGTTCTTCCCTTGATTTGTGTTGTCTTCATCTGAATCGTAGCTGCATCATCTGGATGATTTGATAGAGTCCTCATCAAATTTGGCATTTGCACTCTCAACAATCTTTCTCAGTCTTTTGTTATAGCATCAGTATTCCTTGCTCTTTGTGGAGTAACCTAGGAAGATCCCTTCATTGCTTCTAGCATCAAACTTTCCTACATCATCATCTCTCCTGATATAACATTTGCTTCCAAAGATCTTGTAATACTTAACAATAGGCTTGTAACCGAACCATAGTTCATAAGGGGTCTTACCAGAATTACCATTCACATTTACCCAATTCAAAGTATATACAACACTACTTATCACTTCACTCCATTACATCTGAGACACATTCCCTTCCATCATCATTGTTATGAAAACATCCAAAATTGTTCTATTCTTTCTTTCTATGACTCCATTTTGTTGAGGGGTTCGAGGAGCAGATAACTGTCTTTTAATTCCATGTTCTTCACAATAAGAATTGAACTCTTTTGAAATGAATTCTCCACCTCTGTCAAATCTCAGGCATTTTATTTTCAAACCATTTTCATTTTCTTCCATGGCCTTGAAACTTTTGAACTTGTCCAATGCTTCACACTTTTCTCTCAAAAAGGAAACCCAAATCATTCTAGAGTAATCATCAATAACCAACATAAAATACCTTTCTCCATGAATACTTCTAACTCTAGAGGGACCACAAAGATCAGTATGTAACAATTCCAACACATTATTTGAATGAAATTGTTTGCTCTAGAAGGAGACTCTAGTTTGTTTACCCATCTAACATTCTTGGAAAATTACATTAGCAAGATTCACTAACCTAGGTAGATCTCTTATTGCTTGAGTAGAACTTATCTTGATAATGTTGTCAAAGTTTACTTGACACAACCTCCTATGCCACAACCAACTTTCATCTATTTGAGCAATTAAGCAACTTCCACTAGTAGTATTCAAGTGAAAAATATTACCTTTAGTTTGCACACTAGTAGAAATCATGTTTTCAAAACTCCCACAAATCTTGCATTTTCCATTCTTGAACTATAGATCATATCCCTTGTGTACCATCTGTCTAACACTTAACAAGTTATGCTTTAGGCCTTCAACATAGAGAACGTCATCAGTATTTTCCTTACCACCAAGGCTAATAGAACCTCTTCCATGAATCACACAAGCATTGCTATCTCCAAATATTACAACCCCACCATCATACTTCTCTAGACTCACAAACTTGCTTTTATCACCGATCATATGATGTGAGCATCCACTATCAATGACCCATTCATCTTTCTCCTCAACTCAGGCTGCAAGAGCTTTCTTATCTTTAGTAGATTTAGTAGGCACAAGTTTATTTTCAATGGTAGCAATGAAAGCCCAATCATCTTCATTTCCATTATCTTTATCAGACTCATCACCAGTTACTGCTTCTTCAACAAAGTAGCATTTCTTTTGGAATCTAGGTTTTCTAGGCTTAGACCTAGGAACTCTTTTAGGACATGTTGATGCAAAATGACCTATCTTATTGCATGAAAAAAATTTAATAGGCAATACATCTTCATACTTATCTTTTCATCTTCCTTCTTTCTTTGCAATCAGTGCTTCCAATTCTTGTACTTCTCTTTCCTTGTCTTCGAGTTGTGTCAATTCTTCATCATATTTATATATCTTTCTAGAGCTCTCTCCCAAACTGTATCTAGGTTTGTAACTTTTGGATACAATAGCTTTGAATGTAGATTCAATTTTTGGTGTAGATTCACCAAATTCACTTATTTAAAAAGTAGCAAGCTTCCCTATCAGTGTATCTCTTGTCATCTTGTTTACAAACATAAATTCCTCAATAACATGAACCTTCATTTTGTAAGGAGGCAAGGATCAGAGTATCTTAGCCACAAATTCATCCTCACTCATTGAACCACCGAAAAATTTAATACCTAGCACTATTTCATTTATTCTCTACATAAAAGAAGTAATATTTTCATCTTCACCCATCTTCAAATTCTCATAATTTCCTTTTAAGCTCTGTAGCTTAGCCATCTTCACTTGTGTATGTCCTTCATACAAAGTTTCCAGCTTTGTCCAGATCTCATGAGCTGTCTGTAGACCTATCACATTAGCCATCTCCGAATCTGTTAGAGTGCTCACAAATGCTTCCATAGCTTTGGTATTACTTTCAGCATCTTTGTTCTCATCAGCAAAGGAGGGACCATTCTAAGGAATAGTATATTGATCTCTTGTAATCTTCCAATAAGCATCACTAATGAACTGCAGATGAAATTACATTAGGTGAATTTCCATAGTGAGTAGTTGGTACCATCAAATCTAGGACTACCCTTCTTGAACGTTGATGTTGCCATCCTGGATCACCTCAAGCTATTAAACTTCTTAAGAGGAACTAGCTTTGATACTAACTGTTGGAAAAACAAGGACAAACAACTGAGAGGAGGGGTTGAATCAGTTGTCACAAAAATTTAAACTTTTTCTAACTTAACTATCCTTAATCTTAGATCTAATGAATAAGCAATTAACCACAAGCAATTAACACATTAGAGAGACCAATAACACCAGGATTTTTGCATGGAAACCCTATTAGGGGAAAAACCATGGTGGATGTTAGTCCACAAGATTATACTCTGTTAGAAGTATAAAAGAAATAATAAGGGGAATGCACATGCATTCAGGATCACTGCTCAATTACAAAAGAGGACTCACTGTCCACCAATAGGGTTTGGATTAAAACCATCCAAGATGTGAATTGAGAAATAGCTTCTTCTCAAGCCTGATTACTGTTCCAATTAAGTTCAATACTTCTTCACACTCTGCTTAGTAATGATATTCACACATACACACATAGGAGAACACGAAGCATACTTTCCATCAATCACACAATCACTCTCATATATCTGCTATAGGAGATTTCACCACAACTTAGTTGACTAGAAAATAAAATATATTTTCATTGTAGGCCCAAATTTACAAATAAGATTTTTAATGTGTATCCACCAAGGTCAGCCACAACATAGTGGGACCCAAATTAATATCTCCAACACAAAAATACTTTAATTAATTTCACCATGAAGATCTACAACACACTACCACCAACATGTTGGCCAAGAACATGAAAAACTGAACATGCACAAAAAGATCTTCAACCACGAGCTCATTGAGTAATGTGGATGTACCGCAAAGATAGAGAATGAATTAGAGACATCTAAGAACACCAAGAAACAATAGAGAAGCATCTGAAACAACTAAGATAACCAGAATCACACAATCTTCATTTAGGAACACTGTCAGACCATAACTCACATAGAACTTCACATGGACTTCTAAAACTTCTAGTAGATGATCTAGAAACATCCAACAATAAACCCTTTCATCCACATCAGCTAATCTTTTACGTACAAAACAAAACTCCTTCATGACCTGCATAGTTCCACAAGGAACCTGGAACACTTTTTCTTATAATTTTCTCAATATCCTCTACATATACAACAATAGATACATCAAATTCTAATAGTGTTGACATCAATGACAACCACATATCAAAAACACATCAACAACATCAAATAATCTCCCAACAACATTTTCCTGTGAGGACCATTTAGCTTTTATTTTCTTATATTTGTGTGAAATTGATCTTTTAATTAGTTGTATAATATAATTTAAAAAATCTAACATGCCTATTCCTTAATGTGCTTGCAGTGATTATTTTTTTTAGTCAAAGAGTAATCAAGTAGGTATCCCATTATGAAATCAATATTTGATTGGGAAAATATTAGAAATTAGGACCTTAAGATACTAATCATTATAAATAAAATGAAAGAATAAATAAAATAAGAATTATACAAGCATAGATTTAACACATTTCACAACATATACATGTGGAAAACCCTTTTAGGTAAGAAACCCCATAAAGCATCATTTGATTGCAAAACACTTAGAAAATTGGTCTATTATAATATATTGAACTTGGGGGAAATTTCTCTAGACTTCCACAAGGCTAATAATACCTCATGTGCATAGTGATAAGGGTAAAAGTACAAATTGTGTCACACGTTTATAAAGGAATCAACTAACACAAATAAAAATTCTCAACTTTGACCGCATAAAAATGGTTTTTATTTTTTGAATATCAAAATGATGTAAACTAATGAAATGTAGAACTCTTGATAAGTTTATTCTTGTAATTTTTCAAAAAATTTAAAAACCGTTTTGATATTTTTTAAAAATTTAAAAACCATTTTGATATTTTTTAATAAATTTAAGAGTAGATTTTGAATTGTTGAGAATTTCAAGAAAAAGTGATGTTGAGTTGACATAAAAAAAAATAGAAAACAATTTTATTTTCCTCTATTTTGTTTCCAAATAAATAACTTCAATATCTAGTGCATGGAAAATAAAAATAAACAATTTGATTTATATTTTCCTCTTAATAATGGGTTAAAGTCAAATACATAGTTTTCATTTGATATCAACTATTGTCTAGTTTGTTTTTGTTTTTTTTTTAATCATTTTCAAAAAATAAATTATACCCTTTTAGGGAGAATTCTCTCCTCTAGTGCACCATATATTTTCAAATTTTCAAATATTTTTTAATTTCTAATCAGACTCATTTTTTTATTTTAACAACCTATTTGCATTATTTAAAAAAAAAATCAAAAAATCAAAAAATATATATATTTGGATTCTTGACTCCAAGCTCTACAAAAGGGTATTTTTTGTTTTTTGAAAAAAAAAAATTCATTGAAGAAATATCATGTTCAAGTGGAAAGTTTTAGAAATTTCTAAAAAAAGCTGAGGTGGTTACCAACAAGGATACAACATAGATAGTTTTGATCGAAACCTTTTCAACCGAAACCCTTTTAGTCAAAAACATACATGTAAATTGAGTAAGGTTTTAAATTGATAAAGGAAAAAAATGTAGTTTCAGGTGAAATTGTTTCACCTGAGACTTTATGTACCATGTATCTAGGCCACGTAGTTTCGAGCAAGACTATTTTTCCCAAAACTATTAGAGATTTTTTTTTTTAATTAGAATTATTTAGTTGGCCAAAAGTGACATAGATTTATGCTTTTTCCCATAAAATTTATTGTAAATCTCCAAATTCTCCTCTACTCTTAATAAGAGAGAGCCCCAAGGTAGGGGGCCTAGCTTGATTGGTTAAAACATCCTGTTGTAGGCAAGAGGTCACGAGGTCTAGTCTCTCCCATCCCTATAGTACCAAAAGGTGTGTCATGCTAGCATCACTGGTCATGTGAAAAAAGTTTACCAAGAGCACTGCAGTTTCTAGGGGGCTACCTGATTTATGCAGTCCAAAAAAAATGGAAAAAAGAAATTAAAGAGAGAACCCCCTTATATATAGAAGGGGTGAAAAATATTTGAAGGGGTATTAGTCACACCTATTCAAAACCACCATTCATAAATAATCAATAATATAATAGTTGTTAGTCCATGCGATTATTTTAAATGGGATATGATTAATAAATCATACAATATATAAGGTTTTATGACCATATATTATAATAATATATAAATTTTATAAGGGTATGATCCCTAATAAAAGTATGTTCTAATGCTCCCCTTTAATGTTAATAGGGGGCATCATGTGTGAATTTTTGTAAAGAAAAAAATGAAGTTCCCTAGAGTAATATAGGTATTATTTGACAATGATAAATAGGGAAACAAATATATACAAAATGAAGAGTATGTATTTCAGATTACATGAAAGTCATCTTGTCACAATTTATAATCCTAGTGTTTTAAAATTATGTTTTATATACAAGGTCTTATAAAGTATTTATTAGAGTTTGAGACTCCTCAAACTAGCGTCCCCTAGGTTCATAACATAATTTTCATAGATCTTATATATAATATAATTCTTTTAAAAGTGAAATAATTATAAAGAGAAGAATTTATAGTATATCTAAAGGACCTATACAAATAATACACATAGGTCTTATGTTATGCTTGTTAGATCTTATATCTAGGATTAAATTACTAGGTGGTGTCATTAACATGAACAATCACCCCCAATGGTATCACCTAAGGCCAAGAAAAAATATGAATTTAGAGCATATAATGCTTAGAGTTCTTGCATTATGCATGTTAGGTCTTACATCCAATATTTATCCATGAGGTGGTGTCATTGAAAAACACACCCCCCCTCAATGTCATCACCAAAGACCAATCAATGCATAGAGGTTTGTATGTCATGATTGAGATTATTTTTTTTTATTCTTGATCATAGTATACCACAATATTTAGATGAGTAGAATGAAAGGAAATTTGTAGCCATGTATGATAATATCCACATAGCCCAAGTAGGGAAGATCATGCAAAAAGTTATTGCATAAACAATAACATAAATTTTGAAAAAACCACTAAGTGGTATTACATAAACCATGTTACTAATACCACGAGCTTACAAAGCTATTTCCTCATTTATTTTTTGATACTAATTTTTATCAATATTAAATATTTTCCAAGTACAAACCCAAATTGAATATTTATCCCAATGTTACATACAACACATAAAGTGGCCCTAATAATGTCCAACACATGTGATGCATGCATTCCTATATTCCCTTGGTGTACTAAAAATAATATTAAATTACATTATAACATTATATAAGGTAAAAAACACACATTTCCTAAAAATATCCCACTTGTTTTCTACATTGCATAAGGGATAAAAATTAAAAGTTTAAACATCAAAAGAACAATCTCTATAGTTAATACGCACCATAACAAAATCAAAGTGCTCCATGTACTCCATCAAGATACCTCCAACAATAATTAAGGCGACCAACATCTCAAACATAAATCTTCTCATCCTTCATTTAAGAAGTGTATTCACTTAAAAGATTAGAAAAAGTTTTAAAGATGAAAATAATATCTTTATTCATTCATTTTTATTTTTGTTTTTAATGTGATAATTTAGTATTTAAATATTAATTATTAATTTTTTAAAGAGTTGGTATGTAATTTGCATTTTAATTTTTAAGTTTTTATTTTTTAATAATATTAAATTACTGTTATTTAAAACCTTAATTTAAGATCATAATTGTCATTTTCATTTGATCTAACATACATATATAAAATTAATTTCTCTTTTAGATTCAAAATTTAAATATGGGTTTAGTTTGAATTGTTATTTGTCAATTTAAGTATTAAATACATAATTTCTTGAATTAAGATGTTGTATAAAAAGATATAAGTCCTCATTCATTTTAAAGAATTGAATGATCACGTCATCACATCATATCATTTGATTACTTATAACTATTGCATTGACACTTGAGATTATAAGGATTGCCATGCGTCCACTTCTACTTAGTGCATCTTCAAAGTTATCCAAAATCATTAAATTAATCTAAGGGCTTGGCTAAGATGCATAATGAGAAGCTAGTTACCTACCTTTCCTAGCATAAAAATCTAATAGTTCTTTTAAGTACCATAATTTTTAGACAACAAAAATGAATATGATTTAAAAACCTAAAGTGCAATAATCAAGTATAGAAAGTAATTCTAGAACCACATATATAAGATTGAAGTTGTAAATACATAAAACAAAACTGTATGTACATGATTAAATCAAAATAGGACACATATCATTTCTCTATCTATCAAAACTTTACATTCTCAAATTCAATAGTAAAAACAAAAAAATAGGTCAATGGACATGAATTACAACCAATCATCCATTTTCATACACAAAACTAATCACCAATTTCTTTAATATGAATTTTATAATATATTTGTACAATACTTTAAAACTCAATGATATTTAAAATAATTTAATTACTATTATAATATCCATTTCTTTTTCTAAGCTCCCTTATGAACCAATGTATGGGCCAGATCGGTGGGTGGTGAAGTAGAATGGTGGGTGAAGAAGTAGGCCCAATTCACTATTCTTGAAGTTTGATGTCGCTTGATTTAAATTGATTTTACCTTATTTCTCAATATAAAACCCCAACAAAATAGGGGCATTAGGACATGTCCATATCATTCCCAATCTAGTGGATGGTAAAATATTATATAAGACTACCTTCCTAATAAAATATTATGTTCTTTCTCAATCAAGTTTAATTATTTAATTATAAATCAAGATGTGAAGAGGTAGGTTTGATTTTAAAGAAATTTTATTGGACTGAATCTTTTTATCTCGAGATTATTTAATTCAAAGATGACATCTAATTACATATATCTATATAATTTATTTTTATAGAAAAAAATTTATATTATTATTATTATTATTATTATTTTCATCAGACTCAATTTGCTCTTACAATCTGTTAGTAGAATCTACCGTAAAAACATATTTGGTTGGGCCACCTTCTTTTACTCGGTCTTCGACCACCTAAATAGATTCCATCAGCTAGCTTGTTCTGCACTTAGATTTTATTTTATTTTCCACTTCTGACCAGTTCTTCATCACATTCATAAGTTTGTATAGGCAGTTTTAAGCACAATGGAATAGCTAGAAATTCTATGTTCAGAAAACAGTAATCCAAAAAAAGGGCAATTATACAAAAACAACCATGGAAACTAGCAGAGAAAATGGTGGGCATAGATGCTTCTGTTCCTGTTTGGAAGAAACTGCAAATGGTTTCCTTCATCTATTTGGTTTGAGAAGAACATTAGACAACACCAATCAGCAATTGGAAGGTTGTTTCAGTGCCCCTTGCTATTATTTAGAGACAAATATTTCTTTCTGTGCTATATCAATTCTGTTGTATATTCCTTCATTTTTGAGCTTGCTTGTTTAACTTTTGACAGAAGATTTGGGTGAGAATAGACCACAGGCTGTGAGTAGGGAAGGAATTCAATCGATCGCTGCAGTAAGTATATGTGAAGTTTTGGATATATAGTTGTTTAACTAACAGCTGAAATAACAGATGTTGAATCTAAATTCACTATGACAATTTTATATGGGAGTTTCATATATCAGACTGTCCAAAGTATATTTTTGTTTGCATTTCAAACAGTCAAATTTCTGTTGACAACAATATTGAGGAGCTTTGCATACAAGAGCCAACTTTTCATTGTGCATGTGTTTGTATTCAGAGTGGTTCAGCTGCAAAGATTGGACTGCCTATGGATCCAAAACCACCCACTTCTCCTGGTGCGAACAAAGGGAAGGATCCACAGACTGACCATGATTTCAGCTAGAGATTGTTGAAACATACAAAAATATATTGATGTATATTAAAATTCAGTTATGAGTTACAATGGTTTGATTCATTTTGTTTGTTCTACTAGGAATATTTTTCTAGACTCATTCATATGAGGATTGTATGGACTTAGATATGATCGATCATAATCTATGATCTTTCAATCCAAATGTATCGATTGAGGGTTTAATGTATATTGAAATTCAGTTAGAGATTGTTTTTTTTTTGTTTAGACTTGGTCTCACATAGACTCTAGGGTGTATCTTTCTACCACCCACTTTTTATTGAATATTATATCATTCTTATTAATTAATAGAAAGTAGTATACATCTTATTCATAAAACATAAAAAAATTCAATTATAAATTTTAAACTTTACATGGTTACCATCAATACACAAGAATCTACATTAAATTAAATGGAAGTAGATAATGACTATCTATATTTTTTTTGAAATGAAGAAACAAGTTTCAAAATGACAAAAAAAGACATATGACAAAATTGAAATATGTAGAGATGAAGGTAACTACAATAAATAGAAGGATCTATATATAAAGATGGAATGCCATAAGCCTCAAGATCTACATGATATTTACTAACACCAAAAGTTATTAAATATAATAGAAACTTAATCATCACTATGAAATGTGCTATAATCATTTGCTAAGGGTTCCTTTTGTATGATGCAATTGTTAGATCCATCAACTTGAGCACACATGTTATATAGTTTAGGATCTAAAAGTATGTGACAAAGTGGTTCTTCATTCCAATGATTAACACATTGATGTAAAGTAGAGGGAAACACTCTCATAGCATGCAACTATGAATGTCAAGGAAGGGTATTATAATTCAATTTACCAAGCATCACATAGAACAAGAAATCTATCTTACATGGACCAGCTTGGATTAGAAGAATAATAGATACCAAACAAGATATAGACACACTATCAAATCTTCTAAAAATAAGATTCTATGGCTATATAAAGGAAAATTTTACTTCAAATTACTTTAAACAATCTTGAATGCATATGTTAATGCTATATCCATTCTTAAGTAAATAACTTTTTATTGGTGATTTATCAAATTCCACCACAACATGCAAAATTAATATGCTTCCTTAAGTACATTTTCAAGTGGAATTTCATTATGGTCAAATGATACATCATGACTATTTGGACTCTATGAAATACAACTAATTATGCTTTAGTATCAAGTGAAACTCATGTTTTTTCTAAATCCTCTTGCATAAAATTTCTATAATAAATTTATGTACGCACTAATTCCCATAAAAATATTTTAGATTGAGTCATTTGCATTTGTTGAATGATGCCATACTCCTTTACTTTAGATGTAGCTTAAGGAATATGATGTAAAATTAAGTGCATTGGTAGAAAATATAGACCCAGTGGTAAATTAACATCTTGTCCTCTTCCCAAGCTTTAGTGAGTGTAACCCACAATATTATAACATTTGTTCATCAAGGGAGTAACAAAAAATATTAATAGAAGGCACATACGATAAATTAATAGATGAACACGGATTGAAAGATCATAGATTATGAAGGGCCATATTTGATTCCATACTGTCCTCATGTGTATAAGTCTAGAAAATTATTCAATAAAATAATTTACATCAAAATAGTCCTAGAAATAATAGTAGAACAAGCAAGATGATTCACCATTATAAATCTCTCGATCACTTAGGTACAATATAAACTTACTCATAAATAAAATGTCACCATATATAAACATATACATAGCGTGTATGACTGACTTGACATGTAAAGGTGCATCACTAGAACCATAATAATTGACATGTACTATTTCCTGAATAAGGATTATAATACCATCATGTAATGCACAATAAGATATGTAACATTGAAAAATTAACATGAAAATGAATAAAGATTCATTAAGCATAATCTATCATCATGTGAAGGAATGTAATTTGAAGGAAATGATCATGTATCACATCGTCATGTATAAAAGAAAAGAATTCATGTTCTAACACATGAATATATGGATGCAATACTATCACAATTTGTAATAGATGTATCATCATTATATTAACTAATGTCATTCATAAGTGAACCATATGATATATCATTTCTTAGTAGATGATCATCATTGTAACAAGGCATAAGATCATCATGGACTGTTTGCATAAATAAAATTATAATTTTTAATATTGTATAATGAAAAAAATTAACTCTATAAATGCTTTAAAAGACAAAAAATGGTAAAAAATACAAGTCCAAAGAGAAAATACTCACATCCATAGAAACATTCCATAAGTATATCAAGGATGAATATATCATATGATATGAAAGAAATAAAAGTAAATAATTCAAGGAATATACCATAACATGTTTTATAATGATAGGAGAATCTAGAATGGGATCACAATGTGGGATAACTATAATCACTAGTTATGTATGCCCAAACCCTAGTCAAAGGATTTGAGATTATAAAAATCAAAACCTAGGTAACTATGAAAATAGATAATTAGTTAAAATCATATCAAAGATAGAAATATTATTTAGAAACCTTAGTGAATGGATAAGGTTGCACAAGACCAATAAAGTTAAAAAAAAATACAAATGAAATAAGGTTTCCTTAGCCTTAGTATAGTTCAATCTAATAAAATAGAATGATTAATTATGATTTTGGGGGCTAGTAATTTAAATATTTATAATAGTTATTAAATGTGGGAAATGGAATAAAATATTTGATAATTGATGAGAGAACTAGTATTATTTAATAATACCCTAATAAGGTTCCTATTATGCCATAAGAAACATCTTTTCCTAGGTCAACCTATGTAAATGTGTACAAATGATTGAAAATAACACTCTTGAATGGTACAACTTTCTACAAACTTTCTCTTCAATATGTCTTCAACCTAGATTTGCAAATCACACACTAAAGAGAGGGAAAAATGTTGTTTTGTTAGTGGAAGGGGGTTTTCCTTGGTCAAATCCTGTTTTGGTAATCAAAGCTTGAAATGAAATTAAATAGGAAAGGAGAATGATGAATGAAAACAATATAATGTTGCAACTCACCAAACCCTATAAATAAATTGTTGAAAACATGTATGAAATGGCTCCAATGGATGTAGATCTTGATGCTTTCTTGAGTAATATGGATCTTGAATTGAATGCTAGCTTGAGTCATAAAACCCTACATCACAATTGTAAACTAAAAAACAAACATGATGCATGATGACTTTGACATGATACTCGATGCTTGAATAATTCTCTAAATCACTTGATAATCAACCCTTGAATGCTCTTGAATTCTCTTGTAAACACTTGAATGCTCTTGTGAACTCCAATTTTCTATTAGGAATGCTATCATGAAAGTCTTAGCTTGATCTTTTGAATGGTTAGGTGAAAATGAGTGAAACAACCTTGTATTTATACTTTTTTTATGCCAAATTTCACAAAATTACAACACTACAAGCCAACATCAGATCTAGGAGAATAAAATCCCACCAAGAATTTGAATTAAATTTTCTTTTGGGCCACACTCGATCATACACCAGAAGTGGTGTATGAGTCCCATTAGGCATAACTATGGGAGACATTTTCAAAAATTCTTAGAATGATGCAAAATCCAGATTGAGATCCTAAAACCTAGGTGGGAATCATATGCCCAAGGTGGCGTATGAGTCCTAGATCACTAAATTTATGCCATACAATCCAAAAACACTTAAATTATGATTTGATCTGCTCACGTTAGGATTATCCTAAAAAATATGCATTAAATGAGGCTTGTGGATGTAAAATAAGGCCAATTAAAGCATAAAGAAGCCCAATTATCTAATAAAACCCCAAATAAGTGTGAAATTTTGTTATAACACTTTACAACACTCTAAATAAGGCACACATAATCTCATTTAGTTCACAATGGCCCAAGACCTAATGTGAATATGTTAGACATATTACAACACTAAATCAACGCCATGTTGGGGAGTACTTTTTCCGTCATTACAGTTAGGTCTTATATCTATTCTTAAATTTCTTTGTGGTATCATTAACATGAACAATCACCCTTAATGGCATCACCTAAGGCCAAGAAAAAATATGAATTTAGAGTATATAATTCTTAGATTTCTTGTATTATGCATGTTAGGTCTTACATCCAATATTTATCCATGAGGTGGTGTCATTGAAAAATACACTCCCCCTCAATGTCATCACCTAAGACCAATTAATACATAGAGGTTTGATATGTAATGGTTGAGATTATAATCTATTTATTATTGATCATAGTATACCACAATATTTAGATGAATAGAATGAAAGGAAATTTATATCCATCTATGAAAATTTCCACATAGCCCAAGTAGGTAAGATCATGCAAAAAATTATTACATAAACCATGTTACTAATACCATGAGCTTACAAAGCTATTTCCCCCTCATTTAATTTTTGGTACTAATTTTATCAATATTAAATATTTTTCAAGTACAAACCCAAATTAAATATTTATCCCAATGTTCCATACAACACATAAAGTGGCCCTAATAATGTCCAACATATATGTTGCATGCATCCCTATATTCCTTTGGTGTACCAAAAATAATATTAAATTACATTATATAACATTATGCAAGGTAAAAAATTGCACATTTTCCTAAAATTATCCCACTTGTATACATTGCATAAGGGATAAAAATTAAACTCAAACATTAAAAGAACAATCTCTATAGTCAACATGCACCATAACAGAATCAAAGTGCTCCATGTGCTCCATCAAGATACCTGCAACAATAATTATGGTGACCACCATCTCAAACATAAATCTTCTCATCCTTCATTTAAGGAGTGTATTCACTTAAAAATATTAAACTTAAATTTTTAATGATGAAAATAATATCTTAATTGCATTAATTTTTATTTTTGTTTTGAATGTATAATTTAGTATTTAAATATTTATTATTGATTTTTTAAATAGTTGGTATGTAGTTTGCATTTTTTTTTTGAGTTTTTATTTTTTACTAATATAAAATTATTATTATTTAAAATCTTAATTCAAGATTGTAATTGTCATTTTCATTTGATCTAACATTACATATATAAAATCTTAAATCTCTATGGCAGCCTTTTTGTCTTTCAGACCTCTGTTTTGGTCTTTGCTTGTAATGTTACTTTGTGGTTTCGGGTCCCTGTAAAACCCATTTATCCCTTTTATCAAAAACATTACATATATAAAATTAATTGCTCTTTTAGATTCAAAATTTAAATATGGGTTTAGGTTGAATTGTCACTTGTCAATTTAAGTATTAAACACATAATTTTTTGAATGAAGATGTTCTATAAAAAGATATAAGTCCTCATCCATTTTAAAGAATTGAATGATCATGTCATCACATCATATCATTTGATTATTTATAAGTATTGCATTGACACTTGAGATTATAAGGATTGACATGGGTATTTCCACTTCTACTTGGTGCATCTTCAAACTTATCCAAAATCATTAAATTATCTAAGGGCTAGACTAAGACGCATAATGAGAAGCTAGTTACCTACCTTTCCTAAAATAAAAAATCTAATAGTTCTTGTAAGTATCATAATTTTTAGAAACAAAAATGAATATGATTTAAAAACCTAAAATGCAATATTCAAGACTATAAAGTAATTTCAGAACCATATATATAAGATTGAAGTTGTAAATGTATAAATTAGAACTATATATACAAGATCAAATCAAAATAGAACACATATCATTTCTCTATCTATCAAAACTTTACATTCTCAAGTTCAATAGAAAAAATAAAAATTAGATCAATGGACATGAATTACAACCAGTCATCCATTTTCATACACAAAACTAATCACCAATTTCTTTAATATCAATTTTATAATATATTTATATAATACTTAAAAACTCAATAGAATTTAAAATAACTCAATTGCTATTATAATATCCATTTCTCTTTCTAAGCTTCCCTATGAATCAATGTATGAGCCAGATAGGTGGGTGGAGAATTAGGCCCAATACATGACTCAAGACTATAAAGTAATTTTAGAAACAAATATATAATATTGAAGTTGCAAATACATGACTCAAAACTATATGTATGCCATAATGCTATTAGATTTTCACAATCCATATCATCAAATTTAGTAGCCTTTTTTTGGATTTGATTGTGTGTCAATTTTTGAATCAACGTTTCGGATCACACTCTGTGATCCATCATCAGGATATAGAGCTCAAGGAGATAAAATTGGTTTGATGCAGACCTAGTTGATATCTTGATGATGGATCATAGAATGTGATCCGAAAAGTTGATTAAAAAATTCACACATAATCAAATCCAAAAAAAGACTACTAAATTTTTATATATGCCATTAAATCAAAATAGAGCACATATTATTTTTCTATCTATCAAAACTTTACATTCTCAAGTTCAATAGTAAATACAAAAATTAGATCAATGAATATGAATTACAACCATCATCCATTTTCATACACAAAACTAATCACTAATTTCTTTAATATCAATTTTATAATATATTTAAAACTCAATAATATTTAAAATAATTTAATTGCTATTGTAGTATCCATTTCCTTTTCTAAGCTTGCATGAACTAGTGTGGTGGGTAGAGAAGTAGGTCCAATTCAGAGCAGTAGCCGGAGAAGTAGGCCCAATTCACTATTTGTGAAGTTTGATGTTGCTTGATTTAAATTGGTTTTACCTTATTTCTCAATATAAAACCCCCAATAAAATAGGGGCATTAGGACAGGTCCATGTCATTCCCAATCTAGTACGTGGATGGTAATATATTATATCAAGACCATCTTCCTAATAAAATATTGTGTTCTTTCTCAATCGAGTTAAATTAATTCATTATAAATCAAGGTGTGAAGAGATAGGTTTGATTTTAAATAAATTTTAATGGACTGAATCTTTTTATTTGAGACAGTTTAATTCAAAGATGACATCTAATTACATATATCTGTATAATTTATCTTTTTGAAATACAATTTTTTTATTTTTTAAACTCAATTGACTCCTACAATCTGTTAGTAGAATCTACTGTAAGAACATATTTGGTTGGGCCACCTTCTTTTACTCGGTCTTCGACCACCTAAATAGATTCCATCAGCTAGCTTGTTCTGCACTTAGATTCTATTTTATTTTCCTCTTCTGACCAGTTCCTCATCACATTAATAAGTTTGTATAAGCTACTATTTTTAAGCACAATGGCATAGCTAGAAATTCTATGTTCAGAAAACAGTACTCCAAAAATAGGGCAATTCTACAAAAACAACCATGGAAACTAGCAGAGAAAATGGTGGGCACAGATGCTTCTGTTCCTGTTTGGGAGAAATTGTAAATTATTTCCTTGATCTATTTGGTTTGAGAAGAACATTAGACAACACCAATCAGCAAGTGGAAGGTTGTTTCAGTGCCCTTTGTATTATTTACAGACAAATATTTCTTTCTGTGCTATATTAAATTTGTTGCATATTTCTTTTGCATGTTTAACTTTTGACAGAAGATTTGGGTGAGAATGGACCACAGGCTGTGAGTAGTGGAGGACTTCAATCGGTCCTTCCAGTAAGTATATGTGAAGGTTTGAATATATAGTTGTTCAACTAACAGCTGAAATAATAGATGTTGAATCTAAATTGATTGATTGACTATGACAGTTTTATATGGGAGTTCCACATATCAGACTGTCAAAAGTATATTTTTGTTTGGATTTCAAACAGTCAAATTTCTGTTGATAATAATATTCAGGAGCTTTGCTTACAAGAGTCGACTTTTAATTGTGCATGTGTTTTGTATTTCAGAGTGATTCAGCTGCAAAGAGTGGAATACTTAAGGCTTCGAAACCACCCACTTCTCCTGGTGCGAACAAAGGGAAGGATCCACAGACTGATTAGCCATAATATTTTCTCGCCATGTGTATAAGTTTGTGATCATGATTTCAGTTAGAATTGTTAGAAACAGGCAAAAATCTATTAATGTGCATTATAATGGTTTGATTCATCTTGTTTGTTCTACAGCTTTTTTAAGATTATTTTGGTCAATCTTTTTATTGAATACTTTTTTAGACTTATTTATGTGAGGATTCGATTTAGATATGATATTTCAAGATCTATGATTTTTTAATCTAAATGTATCATTTAATTAAAGACTTGATATATACTGAAATCCAGTTAAAGATTGTTTTCATTTTTTCGTTTAGACATAGTCTCACATAGACTTTAGGATGTATCTTTCTACCACCCACTTTTTTTAATAGTATATCATTCTTATTAATTAATAAAAAGTAGTATACACCTTATTCATAGAACATAAAAAAATCCCAAATATAATTTTTAAGCTTTTGCTGGTTAACATCCGTAAACAAGAAACTCCATTAAATTAAATGTAAGTAGATAATGACTGCCTTTTTTTTTTTTAAATGAAGAAACAAGTTTCAAAACTACAAGAAATCACATGTGACAAAAGCCAAATATGTAGAGAAGAAGGTAGGTACAATATATAGAAGGATCTATATATAAAGATGGAATGGCATAAGCCTCAGGATCTACATGATATTTACTAACACCAGAAGGTATAAAATCTAATGAAACATAATTATCACTATAAAATATTCTAGAATCATTTTCTAAGGGTTCCTTTTGTACAATGCAATTGTTAGATCCATCAACTTGAACACACTTGTTATATAGTTTAGGATCTTAAAGTATGTGACAAAGTGATTCTTAATTCCAATGCTTAACACATTGATGTTTAGTAGAGGGAACCACTTTTATAGCATGCAACCATGAATGCCAAGGAAGGGTATTATAATTCAATTTACCAAGCTTCACATAGAACAAGGTATCTATCTTACATGGACTAGATTGAATTAGAAGAATAATAGTTACCAAAAAAGATATATGCATATTATCAAATCCTATAAAAAATAAGATTCTATGGTTATATAACTGAAAAGTTTATATCAAATTAGTTTAAACAATCTTGAATGCTTCTGTTAATGCTATATTCATTTTTAAGTAAATATTTTTCAAATGACCTGCTTCACCAAATT
This sequence comes from Sequoia sempervirens, assembly GCA_007258455.2. Taxonomy (NCBI): domain Eukaryota; kingdom Viridiplantae; phylum Streptophyta; class Pinopsida; order Cupressales; family Cupressaceae; genus Sequoia; species Sequoia sempervirens. The sequence goes on from VDFB02000017.1 coordinate 176,133,041, forward strand.
CTACCACAACATGCAAACTTAATATATTTCTTTAAGTGCATTCTCAAGTGGAATTTCCTTATCCTCAAATAATACATCATGGCTATTTGTATGACTAATAGACCCTATCAAAGAAAGAACTAATTATGGATTAGTATTAAGTGAAAATTATATTTTTTCTAAATCCATTTCCATAAAATTTCTAAAAAAATATTACATACACACTAAGTCCCATAAAAATATTTTAGATTGAGTCACTAAGTGCATTTGTTGAATAATGCCATACTCCTTTACTTTAGATGTAGCTTAAGGCATAGGATGTAAATTAAGTGCATTGGTAAGAAAAGACAGGTGGTGGTAAATTAAATTCTTGATCTCTTCCCAAGCTTTAGTGAGTGTACCCTACAATATTATATCTTGTGAATCAAGGGTGTAACAAAAAAAATTAATAGAAGACACAAAAGATAAACTAATAGATGGAAATGGATTGAAAAATCATAGATTATGAAGGGCCATATTTGGTTCCATACTGTCCTCACGTGTATAAGTCTAGAAAATTATTCAATAAAATAATTTGTCAAAATAGTCCTAGAAATAAGTGTAGAGCAAGAAAGATGATTCAAACCATTATAAATCTCTCAATCACTTAGGTACAATATAAACTTAGTTATCAATAAAATGCCATCATATATAAACATATACTTAGCATGTAAGATTGACTTGACATGTAAAGGTGCATCACTAGAACCATAATAATTGACAAGTAATATTTCCTTGATAAGGATTATAATACCATCATGTAATGCACAATAAGATATGTAGCATTGAAAATTAACATGAAAATAAATAAAGACTCACCAAACATAATCTATCATCAAGTGAAGAAATGTAATTTGAAGGAAATAATCATGTCTCACATCATCAATGTATAAGAGAAAATAATTCATGTTTTAACACATGAATATATGGATGCACAATACTATCACAATTTGTAATAGATGTATCATCATTATATTAATTAATGTCATTTATAAGTGAACCACATGATAGATCATTTCGTAGTAGATTATATCATTGTAACAAGGTATATGACATCATTGAGTATTTGAATAGATCAACTAATAATTTAAAAAATTGTATAATAAGAAAAAATAATTCTATAAATGATATAAAATATAAAACATGGTAACAAATACCTCCAAAGAAAAAATAATCACATCCATAGAAAAATTCCATAAGTATATCAAGGATGAATGTATCATATGATATGAAAGATACGAATATGTCATAATATGAAAGAAATTAAAGTTTAAATAAGTCAAGGAATATACCATAACATGTTCTATATGTTGCAAGTACGAAGGTCTTGTCACTGATGTCAACTGGTTAACTAGTTGTCAACTGGTCGCTATTGTATTTGATGTCATGCAAGTTGGCTTTTGGTTGTATATGTTGAGGATATTGAGAAAATTGTAATAAAGAAGGTTCACAGGTATTATGCGTATTCTCTAGGTTTTACTATGGGATTTGTTCCTATTCTAGTGCATTTTTGAGGTGTTGTTCATGATTGTCGGTAGTTGCTATATCTAGAATTTGGGTCTCTAGATCATTGTATAGTTCAATATATATTCACCAGTATGTGACTGTGCATTTTGGTGTGTCTAGCTGAGGTCCGAGAGAAGTGTAGCTGCTCCAGATTTCTTTGTATTTTGGTTTTAGGACTTGCAGTTCTAAGAGTAAGTTGATGAGGTCGTGTTCAAGTGAAATTTGTTAGATGAAAGATTGGATTGAGTTAAGGTTGTGCGTGCTTAATTTTTTTATGTGTTTTATGTACACTAATGTTGGATGACATTGTGTTAAACACTACTTATGAAATTTATGGAAGCATGTTGAAGCATGTTGGCCCACTTATTTAGGTTATCATTAAGTATTTTTTTGGGTTTTCCTCATTCTAATTCCACTGTAGAATGTTTTGGCACCATCCTAATTTGAATTTGTAAATGCCGATGATGTGTGGCCGACCTTGGATGAGTTCCAAGGTTGAAGATGGTATAAATTAAAAGTTGAGATGATGATAGATAAGATAGATGCAAGATTGATGTGATATAGATGTGAAATAGTGTGTGTGATGCAAGTTTGAGCAGATCAATGTGAATCTCCTCTTAGGGTTGGGCGGGTGCATGAAGTTGGTTGCACTTTTGTGGCCAAATGGGAAAAAAATGGGGAAAGACATAACGCGCTTGTGTTATAACGCGAGCGTGTTATGTGCTTTTAAAAGAAAAGAAAAAAGTGAAATGTGTATCATTTGTTTTTCACTGTTTCTCAGCTCTGCCCGTGGCCAAAAACCTCATTTTCATGCTCGCATTCTAGGAGGAAGGAATTCTGCAAATTTCATCTGGAAACAGTTGGATTTTGTTTGCAAATATGGCGCCACGACGATGAAGAGATGTAGGAGGTAAGTATTGTTTACTATTTATTTTGAATTTGTTAGTTTGAAATTGATTTTGTTTGTTTTAGGTTAGATTTGTTTTTTTTTAAAATCTGTAGGAAATCCTACAAATCCTTAACAAGAAGAGGAGGTAAATCATCAACAGCAAAATCCTCAACAAAATCAACCTAAACAACAAAATCAACCTCCCCCACTATTCTCTCAATTCCCTCCTAGCACTCAAGAAAATTTGAGGAGTGAAATTGAGAACAATAGAAAACAACTTGAGGATCTTATCAGTAGGTTGAGTGATCCAAATGCTTCAACCACAGAAAGAATTCTTCTAGCAAATTCATTGAAAGACATGTTAAAAAATGTAGATGCAATCACCCAACAAATATATGGATGGCAAGATAGGAGGCTGATAGCTAGGGCATATTATGCAGACAAATTATCATATAAACAAGTAAAAGATTTAAAAATTATGAAAGGTGATTTGTCCTCTCTATTCACTGACCCTAAAACAAATCAAAATCTTACCCTCAATGCAAAGAGGTTTCCTATTCATTGGTGCCACCACCAAGAGATTAAGAACCATTTTTATGAAAGATGGTATATGGTCTTTGATTACCCACCATGCAATAATTGTGAAGTCCCCCAATATTTTCTTAGGAAACTATACAGTGAGTTTGTATTGAACGAAACCCCAAATTATTTTGATATGAGGGAGTTCTAGGGGAGAGGTGGGTGGTCAGCTCAGGATAGGCCTGGTGCACAGTCGAATCCTACGTGGCAAGGGAGATGACCTCTCACTAGGCCGCCTCATGAGCAGATTGTGATGCCTGCCATTATGAAGGAGAGTGTTGACATAGAGACATTGTAGGCGATCACAACTTTGACCTAGAGTGTCATCCATCACACTAGCCCTATTGTACAACACCATCTAGAGGAGTCTTCAGGTGGTGGCCTTTGAACCCATGTGTGTCAATCTTGCGGGGCGACTTGTTCGTATGACCCTACTGGCACTCAAGAGGGTGCTACGCAGGATCCATATGCTACTACGTAGCCTAATCCGTATGCATCTATGGGGATGGATAGGATGGCTGAAATTTTGCATGATGCATATGGCATTGACAATCAGGTAAAATTCAACATGTTCATTGAATTTAATTTATTAAATTTTGATTATGAAATGCAAGATTAACTAATTTAGTTTTATTATTTTAATAAATTTGCAGGGTCATAGTGTAGATACTAGATACACCAGTCATCCACCTACTTATTTTTGTAGTACACCTATCGGTGGGGTATGTAAAGTTAATAAACAATTATAAATTTATTACATGTGTTAATAGCATTGTTTTACGAATGGTATTTTAATATGTGATTTTGGATGTTGAATAGGGTACTGTTGGAGGTTTCAAGGAAACACCTCCAAGTTCCAATAGATTTGATCAAACGTTCACGGAGGTAATATAGAATTTAAAGAGAACTTAAGTAATGAATTCTAAGTTTAATAGATTTGTGTAGTTTATATTCATATTGTTGACCTTATGTTGCATTACACAGATCATTAAAATCAAAGCATTACTTCAAATTCGATAACTAATAATCAGAAATATATCTGTTTAATACTTGTACTCAAAATTTTGTTCATTAGCTCTCATACATTATAAGTCATCACATGGATCGCTATTGTAACTTTTTTGTGATTGAATAATTTGTTGTTTAATTTTCAGATGTTGGTGACAGAAACAGCTCCAAACGTTACGAGGGCAATGGATATTAGTGTTTCCTCCACTATACAATCTTCAATGGCTCTGATAAGGGAGGTATGAGGCAAATTACTAAATTTCAATTTACATTCATTGTTATAGATGAACTAGTTCTAGTGAAAAATCAAACCATTATTGATTCATAGTTTAATTCCTATTTGGATGGTTTATATTAGAGCTTGAGCACTTCGAGCATCGGCGGCAAATATTTCCATCAAGGAGAGTGATCGTGAGATGGCCGTAAGTGATTATTTTGTTAAATATATTAATTTTTATAATGTAATTTCTATATATTAATGTCTTTACTTCATTGTAATAGTTGAAACTTCACCAAGCTAAACACTAAGGAGGAGCAGAGGAGCACTCCTAAGCACAGCAGAAATGGGTGACAGACTTATCGCCATCGGATCACCTAGCAAAGGGAAAGAAAATTGTATTTGAACTAGACCATGGAGAGAAATGAATTTTGAATGCACAAAGCCCTTTGTTGTATGCCTACATGGCAATTTTGTACATATTTTGTATTGGATATATTTGACATTGAATGCCTATATGGCATTCTTGTAAGCCTATATGGCTATTTTGTAACTATATTTTATACTTATATCGACATATATTGATGTATGCATACATGGATATTTGCTTAATACAAATCTTTTTATCGATGGTGTCCATATTTGCAAATTATAAATTCATGGTTCAATAGATATGAGTTACGTGTATTGAAGTGTATACTTTACAACTTATGCACATATATTTTTTGACTTACGTGTGAACATCAAAAAGTGTGAAAATTTCTATGTTTGGAAGTCAAATGTAAGCCAATTTTTCAATTCTCAGTTCTTGCATACTCGATCTTATGGACTTATTCCTTCCTAGCACATATTGTGAATATTTCTCATTTGGTGCAAAAGATAGATTCCTCATTTTTGAACCACTCATAGCAAAGAGATTCACAATAAGACTTTAGCATTGGAACACTACTACATACTTCTCTTGTCTAGACCATAAAGGATTGATAATTCTTAATTTGATGCAATGATAGTCGTGAGATGAGAATTTATATAACCATGCCTATTTTGAAACTTCACATCTAATACTACATCAACAAGAACTTAAGAAGTCTTGCATAAGAGTTTTAGGTTTGATAGGCCTTCTCTTCCCTAAGGGAGGAGAGCCTGCATCTTGAATTTTGAACAAAATTTTAAGAAGCAAACATTTTACCTAAAAGCTTCAAACCTAGATGACATATTTGGCTAAGTCTATCTTGAAAATTATCAATGCATTCAAACTCTAAAGGAGATTCTCCCTGAAAAGAAAAAATTACCCTTTTTCCCAAGGAAAGAAATTGCAACAAGTTGCAAGTGATTTATCTTATTTCTTTCTCATAGTTCCTGGTCAATCATTCATGGCTCAGGATAGTTCCGTTCCAAGGCAAGGACACCCAAAAAATCATTGAGATTCTTCTACAATCTGCAAGAAAAAGGTTTTGGCTCTTTCACAATGTAAATAATTATGTAACACTGTTTTCTTGTTTTCCTTCCACATAGAAAAATATTCACATTTTTCAAATTGATCAATGATCAATAATGGCTGATTGTAAACACTTGACATTTTTATGTTTGAAATTTAATTTATAATTTTGTATCATGACATTCGAGTAGATAACTAATATTTTAATATTTCACTATGAAAGTGGTGGTGTATTTTTGCTATGTTATTTGACTATTAATATGGTGGTGTATTTTGAACTTGATTACTGCTGCAAATATGTATATATTTCTGATTTTTATATGTTTTTGTATAACTGAACCCAAAACGAATCCAACCCCTAGAAAAAAAATTCCCAAACTGGCGAACTGGGTTCTCGAACCCGATCCCGAACCCAAAAATGAACCGGTAACTTAGTAAAAAATAGATTTTTGTAGTTTATATTCATAACATTGATTACATTGCATTGCACATCTTTCAAACTGAAAGCATTGCTTCACATTTCATAACTAATAACTAGATGTTGATAGATGAAAAAATTTCAATTACAATATAGTTTTACCAAAGTCAACCTAAGTGGTTATGCAATTACTTCACATTGCATAACAAATAACTAGGAGCAAATGCCAATTGCATTTGGCTTGTCATGGCATTTCATCTCTATCGCATTCACATTTCTTTGAGGCATTTTTCAAATGCTTCATCATTTGTCTATACTACCACATTTTTCATACATGTCTACCAAAGCATTTTTTGTCAAATAGTTCAAGTGTTTCCTTGTTGCTATGGCTGAAATCCTAAAACAAGTATTTCAACAAGCCATGGATGCTTGGAAAATCTATCAAAAAAAGTATAATAGTAGTAATATCATAGGATAGCATAATTTTGAAAAAATGCTCAGCAGGTTGATATCTCATGACTGAAGGGAATACCACCATTAACTCAAGTTACTTTTAACTGCATCTCACTATATCTCATTTCGTAAGCATTTTTCAAAGAGTTCATTGCCTTGTCTATGCTAACACATTTTTCATACATGTCTATCAAAGCATTTAGCCAAATAGTTCATTGCCTTGCTGCTATGGCTAAAAGCCTAAAACAGGTGCTTTCGAACAAGCTATGGATGCTTAGAAAAAATCTATCATAGCATAATAGTAAGCAATATCATAGACAAGGGAATGAACCGCTTTTGAAAACAGCCCTAAACAAACAGTAGGTATCATGTAGGTAGGGAATACATCACAAGAGGATTGTCAGGGATTTTCATGGCATTCCATCATGAGACGCTACTTCTTTGAGGCATTTTTTCAAACAAATACGTCTTGTCTATGCTACTACATTTATCATACATGTTTACCAAAGCATTTTATCAAACGGTTCGCTTCCTTGTTGCTATGGCTAAAAGCCCAAAATAGGTGCTTCCAAAAAAGCTATGGATGCTTGTGGAAAAAATCTATCAAAGCATACTAATAAGCAATAGCATAGAAAAGGCAGCAAACTGTTTGAAAAAAAGCCTCAAAGAAATGTGGTCTCACTGGTGATGGAATGCCATGACAATCCATAGCAATTTTCTCTTTGTCATGGTATCTGGCTTCATGCCATTCCATCACCATGAGACCTCTGGCTTTATACATTTTTGCTATTCACTACCTTGTCTATGCTAACACATTTTTCATACATGTCTATCAAAGATGGCTAAACACTAATAAGCCTTGGTCATGGCTAGCTAAAAGCCTAAAATAGGTGCTTTAACAAGCTATGGAATTTTTGTGTTACCATCACAGCATAATAGTAAGAAATAGCATAGACACAAGGAATGAACCGCTTGAAAAAATTCTCAAAGAAATGTGTCCTACAGGTGGAATGCCATGATGGTGGCACGAGCAATCTAAGCTCCTTTTGAGGATCATTTGGAGTCAGGATGCAGAGGTCTTGAAGCGCCTATAAACCTTCGGCGATCAATTATAGTACTTGAAGCCTATAATGGCATTTGGCATGGATGAGTGTAACAGAAGATCAAAAGTCCTAAGGGTCCTGATAAGGACCATAGGACCAAATTGACTTGTAAATGGAACAATGATGTTCTAGGAGTTTAAATAGGTATATGATGTTTTAATTAGGTTAAATAAGGCTGAATGATGATATGTAATAGTTTTGGAAGCTTTATAGTTAATAGGAGTTAATAAATTGCAATGTTGGAAATTCAAATTTTTGAAATCCAACTTTGGGTGGAAAAGTGAATTTTAGAAGTTTTAATCACAATAATGCAATAAAATCAATTCTAATCAGTTGGGACAGTTGTATAATGAGTCTATAAGCCTAGATAAAGCATTTGTATGGAGGGTTGGCTGATATTGCAAGTGTTGTACGAACTGCTATAGAAAATCAATAAAAACTTCAATCTTTTTATATTTTCTTGAGTTTTTTTGATGAATATTTGATTCCTTTTGGTGTCATGCTCATTTGGATGGTTTAAGAACTTGTATTTAAATGAATTTAACCTTTTGAATGACCTAAATAACATTGGGAATCAGTTTCTTGTGTTATATTGCTGACTGTCCTAAAAAAGTATAGATTTTTCACTAGTTTTGAGAGTCTTCATGAATAAATGATCCATTTCATGGGAGAGTGTGAATGAAAACTTGTTAAATGGATCATATCTAACTTGTATTATACATATCTAACAAGTTATTGTGTAGGAAAGAGTGATTCTTGGGTGTACACTGAGTTTTAGCAAGGAAAAGGGCATGAAAATGGTGCCTAAAGTGTAGCAGCAGGAGATATACCTTAATAAGGGGTATATTTGTGAGTTGCAGGTGTTTAGATATGTTGATTTATTTGTGAAAAGTCCAAGAGAAGGTTCTAGAAGTGTTGGGAAAGCTAATTTTTAAGAGGCCCTAGTTTTGGAGCAATTTATTGAGGGTTTTGTGATTTAGGGTGTTGAGGGTGTCAAAGAAGACTAATACCTTGAAAATATTTGCTTTGGAAACATTTTAAAACACTGTTGAAAGTTTCATAGTCAGGGGATAAGTTTAGAGAGGGGCTGCTTTGAAAAAGTGGGCTAATTAGGCCTTAAATTTGAGGAAACAACATATTTTTGTAGGTTTAATCCAGAACAAGTGCCATAAATGATTTGATATGTTATGTATCATCATGAATCACATTTGAATCAGTCATTATATTGAGGATTCCTTTGGGGAAGTTGAGTGAAAAGTCAAAAAACCATTGCTAGAAGCCTAGTCAAGGTACAAAAAGTGAGTTTTGTGTAAGACAGAGGTTTGGGGCTTTGAAACCATTCAAGACAAGTTTTTTTGAGTTCCTTGAGATCACTCCAAGGGTTTGGGTCCATTAGGAAAGCATCTAAGTTATAAGTGCACTATTGAGGCTTGTCTCCATCGTATATTTGAAGAGGTTTGAGATTGCATCATTGTAATCCTTTGAAACTTTGAGCCTTGACTCAAAGTCCCATCCCCAGATCACACATGATTAAGCAAATTGTTAGGATTTTCATGGCATTCCATCACCAAGGAGACCACATTTCCCTTTGAGGCATTTTTTTTTTTCTTGAAATAGTTTGTTGACTCTCTCATGCTAGTACATTTATCATACATTGCTTACCAAAGCATTCTATCAAACAGTTCGCTTCCTTGTTGCTATGGCTAAAATCCTAAAATAGGTGCTTCCAAAAAAGCTATGGATGCTTGGAAAAAATATATCAAAGCATACTAATAAGAAATAGCATAGAAAAGCCAACAAATTGTTTGAATGGGAGAGAGACATATTTTTCCAACATAGGAGGGAGAGGGTTGAGAGAGAGAGAGAGAGAGGGAGAGGGGGTAGGAGGGAGAGGGTTGAGAGGGAGAGAGAGACCTAACAAAGGGAGAGTGGGTAGGAGGGAGAGGGTTGAGAGAGAGAGAGACCTAATAAAGGGAGAGGGAGTAGGAGGGGGA
>VDFB02000017.1:176142763-176297700 GCA_007258455.2 Sequoia sempervirens
ACAAAATATGCTTCCCCTCACCCTCTGCAACAAGGGAATTCAAATTCCCACCCCTGCTTTGTTTCCTACTCATTGCACTCCTTCACTCAATATGGTGTGGGTGTTATTACATAATTAGTTTTAAATGTTTACATTCAACTTAAACACTAGTTTCATTATAAAGTAGCTTAAGAAAACCATTTAATTTTTAAAACATAGGAAACTTTTTGTATTCATTTTTCCTACATTACAATATCAAATATTTATATTTCCATTTAATAATAGGGGTTAGCTCATTTATTTCTTTGGTCCTTCTCATATGGTAATCAATTATTTCTTAATCTATAATTATTGCCACAACATATAGGCAATTTGGGAATGATGTCTTATTATGAGATTTATGTCTAATTTACACTAATGTGACCTAATATATTATTTCTTAGTTCAATTGATTCAAAATAATTGAAACCATATATTTTATTAATTTTGAATTGTTCTAAAAATTATTCTATTTTTGTGTTTGGTTGTTCAAATAATTAGATAGAAAGGTGTGGCTTATTTGAACATTGTTAAATGTAAATGGAGCGAGGAAATTTAGATGAAATGGAAATTACAATATCACCTGAATTTAAATTGGAAAGGATAATATTCCATTAATAATTGAGGGGATATATAGGAGCAATAAGGAAATTGAATTCCTAGTTTTTGAGGGAAAAATTTTGTTCAATTTTCTCAACAACCTTTAAGACAACTACCTAACTTGCCAACTAAGAAATATTAACATACACGAGGTAAAATAAAACTTGTAAATGAAATTAAAAATAGAATTTTACACCAACACCCCCCCTTAAGCATAGCTTAGGTAGGGACAAAATATTGGGCATGGAAACAAGGTGATAAGGTACCCAAGTACAATGCACCTCATAAGGAAGAGGAAAAACTTATGTGGGAAAAAAATTCCCCCCAAATGAGGGTAAATGAAAAGGAATAGAAGCCCCCCCTCACCCCACACCCTCCCCCCCACAAAGGATGTTGTTTTTGATGAAGTGGGTAATACCCCAAGAAGAGCTCATAGGTAAATGAACTTGTTCTTAGTGAAAGGTTTGGTGAAGATGTCAGCAAGATGCTATAAAGACTAGAAAAATATTAAGTCAATGATCTGACCATGAATAAGATCTTGAATGAAATGCATATGAATCTCAATGTTTTTTGTTCATTCGTATTGGACTAGATTCCTGCATTTCTAAATAGTACTTTGATTTTCATAATAAATGACTAGTTTTTCTAAAGGAAATGCCAAACTCAATGAGAATACCCTTAATCCAAATAGCCTTAGTAGTTATGTTAATAGCTTCTCAATACTCGACCTTTCTAGAGAATAAACAAATAGCATGTTTATTTTTGCTAGACAAATTGATAGGATCAAAACCAAGTGAGAAACTATAACCTAAAGTGGCCTTGTGAGCTTGAGAATCACTAGCGCAATTTGAATTTGTATATCCAACCAAATCAACCTCTATTCCAACGTTGTAATAAATCCCAAATTTGATGGTGCCCTAGAGATAATGGGGGATCCTCTTAGCTACCTTCCAATGCAACTCATGTAGTTCCTACATAAATATGGAAACCATGTTGGTAGCATATAAAATGGCAAGCCTACTATGGGCCACACTGACACAAACACAATTAACAGAACTTTAAACTAAAGAAATTGAAATAAAACTTGAATATGAAATAAAACTTCTTTAGAAACGTTCTGTCTTTCTCTATCTCCAGAGATTTGTTTGAAGCTTGTGGCTCTCAGATTGTATAAGCTCAGCTTCTCCAAATGGCAACCTGTAGAACGAGTATGCAAAAAGGAAATTCTATTCTATCATGTATGTTTAATGGAATGAAATTGCTGACGGATATGGACAGGGGCTGTGGATTATGCACAGGGGTTGTGAATGAAAGATGTCATGATTCTATGCTATATTATGCTATGATTCTATGCTATGAAAGTATTGTGAATGCTATGAATGCTATGAATGCTTACAATTTGACTATAATTTACTTGCTTAAAACTTCTATATGATTTGGAGTTCCCGGTAGTCATATTTATAGATTTTTGCAGGCACAATCCTGACTGGCAAGGATCTACGGCTGTGAGATTGTATGGTAGGTTTTAATGGTGAAAGATGAAGAAGTTGAGAAGAACATGGAAGAGGTTGAGAGGTTGGAGAGAATGATGGATTCTTGTCTTCAACCCACGGGAACAAGCTTGCACAGAAACAGAGAAAATTAATTTTTCTGTTTGGGCAGTTTGTTTCACGGGTGTTGAAGATAATCCCCAAAATTAATTAAATAAATAAATTTATTTAATTTCATTTAATGAATTTTGATTTATAATTTTAAACTATGGAAGATTTTAATTCAAATATTTTAGAATATTTAATTATGATATGATCTCTTTGGAAGAATATGAAATATTATAAAAGAATTAATTAAATATTTTGGAATATTTAATTATGAATGGTTATTGAATTAGAGGAATTAATTAAATATTTTGGAATATTTAATTATGAATGAATATTAGAATCGAATTAGAAGAATTAATTAAATATTTTGGAATATTTAATTATAAATGATATTTAGAAGAAAAGAAAAATATTTTAATCTTTATTTGAATAAAATATTTCAAACTAAGATTATATGATAATTAATATAAATAAATTGTAATGTTTATTTAATTAATTAAGAAATGAATATGAGAAGATGATTAAATAAACTTATTTATTTAATCGAAATGAAATAATGAATAATATAAATAAATTATTTGAATTTATTTATACATAGATAGAATTCAAAGATTTAATTAAATATTAAAAATATTTAATTAACTACTAGACAATGTGATGTGACCATTTTTAGATGTATACATTTTGCCCCTCAAGTGATGTGTTTTACATTGCTTCAAAGAATTTTGAAATTTGCCCCATGTTGACTGTCAGTTTATTGATAGGTATATGCCTCCAAACGATAACCCATAATATTTTGAATTTTTGAGAATTTTTTGATTTTTTCAATTTTTAGGAATTTGAAGATGTCGATTCATCGTTTGAAACTAATGATTTGAAGAAAATTGACCCGAAAAGATGTGAAATGAAAAATTGATGAAGAAATTGCCCTTGCTATGTTAAAATGTGGTAAAAATGCCCCAATTTTACCATTATATAGGTTAAAATGTCATTTTCCATGTCATTTTCAATTTTAACCTAGTAAAATTTACAAATTTTGAGCTCTGAGTTGATAATTATGGCACTTCCACCAATTTCTCACAAAGACGCTTTGAGCGATTCTATCGACATCACGTTGACACTATGGACCTCCTGTGGATGTATCTCAGAATCTCGCCAAAAAATTCCGTCAGGCGCACTTTTTCAATGTTTTGATGTAGAAAAATGTGTTTTAGCCTTGATGTTTTTCGTAGGCTTTGATAGGATTCTCTTGTGAGCTGATTAATTTTACATAAAGGCTTAATTGATTTCAGAGACCTTAATAGATTTCGTGAGCTTAAATTGATCGGGCTTTATAGTGCATAAGGATTTTAATAGCCGATTTTAATTGATTTCATAGCTTAATTGGATCAGTTTTATAACGATACGATATAATAGCATATGATAGTTTTTGTAGCGCTTTTGATGAGTTATGTAGCGCGATTAATTCTATAGCGCCGATGATGAATTTTATAGCGCATTTAACCAATTTTGTAGTGCCTTTAATCATATGTTGCTGTGACCTGATAAATTTGTTCCCAAAGTTGTTGGAAAACAAATAAAAGTTGATAGATTTGCTTTTAAAGTTGTTAAAAACAAATAGGACAGATAAGTTTTCTTCTAAAGTTGTTAGAAAGAAACGTGATGTTGCTTATTTGCTTTCCATGACGATGAAAAACAAATAGTTTGATTGATTTGTTTGCTTCTAAGGTTGTTAAAAACAAACATGATTTTGATATTATTCGTATTTCATGATGATGATGAAAAACAAATAATTTGATGTTCAGTTTTGGAGTGATACGTTATGATGATTTGATATTGATTTTGCTTTGATGATATGTCAACAGGAGAGATTAGGTGTTTTGCAGTTACAAGAGACATTTCCGAGCACATGGACATTGATTCCACATTTGTTACAGTCAGATAGAGATGTGATTGATGCATGTGGATTGAGTGCATTACTTGACATGCCTGAGGTTCGCCTCAACAGGGCTCTATTGACAACACTTGCAGAGCGGTGGCATAGTGACACCAACACATTTCATTTACCGACGGGCGAGATTACAGTGACCCCTGAGGACGTATATCGCATCCTACAGATCCCAGTGATGGGAGAGATAGTTGTTTTTGATAGCTGAGAGGTTGGAGGCACTGATGCTTTGAGACGTATTTTCTGAGATGATCAGATTGCTGGATACTTCATCCCATGGGGCGAGATTACAGATACATATCCACCTTTACCAGCTGTACTTGCAGGATTTATTGGAGGTGTGTTGTGCCCCGACCATAGGTCGAAGGGGTTTGCGATCGGATGGGGTCATGTTTTGGAGAGTATGGTGATGCAAGGGACACGGTATGCGTGGGGTACATGCATGCTAGCCCACTTATATGATGAGCTACATCATATTGTATATGGTAGAGGCCGGATTTTTGCTGTTGGGTGCTCATTATTACAGATATTGGCATGGGAGCACTTTGTTGTTTTACGTCCATTGACTCAAGGACAGCGACCAGCCGGTCGATCATACAGATGGAGATATGCTCACATTATTGCTCAGCCGAGACTGGGCAAACTAGTGCATTGGCAGCGACTATTGGATAGTCTGGATACAGTATGCTGGAGACCGTATTTAGATTGTGAGCCATGGCCAGAGGATGCGAGGGAGATGCCATATGTATGTACTTCCAAATTTTTGATTGGGCGGACTCCATGGATTATTGAGATATTTCTTGCTGGACGAGTATGTCGATAGTTTGGTCAGATTCAGGGTATGCCTATGGGTTCAGCCATTTATGCACAGCGATAGCCAGAGCTTACAGTGTGGGGTCCACGGATTTCATATGAGACAGCGGTGGCAGAGTTCACCAGTTTGGGAGCAGTGATGTGGGATTACCGAGTGGATGTCCTTGACGCAGGGACAACACCAGAGTATTTTCAGTATGTCCTAGAGCATCCGGCACCACGTATGTTTGATCCTGATGAGGCTATTGTTCCTATTGTTGCACAGAGACGACGACAGAGAGACTCAACGTCAGAGGATGACGACTCAGAGGACAGTGATGATGATGGGAGTGGAGGAGATGATGACTCAGAGGGAGATGATGGTGGTGATGATAGGGGTGGAGATAGAGGTGGTAGGAGAGGTGGTAGGAGAGGTGGCAGAGGTGGTAGAGGTGGACCACAGATGCGACACACTGACCCATCTCCTTCAGTAGATCCGGCAGTATCAGGTCAGCTCTCCTCTTTACAGAGTACAGTACAGAGTTTGCAGACCCAGCTAGCACAAGCACAGGCCCTAATTACACAGTTGCAGGGACAGTTGACTGCAGTTACTGCTGAGAGGGACATAGCGAGACAGCGAGGTGATCTGGTCGTTGCTTTGGTAGATAGCCTACAGAGAGTAGCATCTAGCACCTTGACTGGTGATATGATGAGAGAGGTTACCAGAGCCACCCGAGAGACTGAGTTTTACCAGACTAGATATCATGATGCGGTTCCACCTGAGCGGAGAGAGAGTTATGCTCAATCACGGTCTACCCATGGTCGGTCTCATACTTCCAGCAGAGGTGTGACACAGCCATTACCTCCAGTAGGACCACCAGGGACAGGCGGTGCAGGTCCATCAGGGGTAGGTGGTACAGGTCCATTAGGGGCTGGTGGTACAGGTCCCAGATTAGCTCCATCAGAGGATAGCACTGCCTAGTGCATTGTAGAGGATATTTTCATGATATTCTGTTGAGACATGTTGTATACACCTTGAGATGATCCCATTTTTGATGATGTTATATCATTTGTAGTTGACATCCTTGTACATTTTGACATTTAGTTTTGAGATATATAAAATGCAGTGATGATTTATGATGATATATGATGTGCATGATATGATAGTTTCATGGTTTACGGTATATATACATGATTTATGAAATGAAATCTATTTGATGAATGAATGCATGATGTATATGATGTATGCTTTGATTTTATGATTTTCTAATGTAAAAATATATGAAAAATGTATAAAATGATTTTTTTTTGTGAATGTCAAAATATACTCAGTCATGTATTCAAAAAGATATAACCATTTGATTCTTTGCCAGCTTTTTGGAAAATTTATGAATGCAAAATGCAGTTTCTAACATGAATGCAATCTATACTAACCATGCAGGACATCCATACAATATTGCCATTTGGAGAGCTTAGTTTTGCTTTTTGTATCATCATAGAGCTTTGAAATGTTGAAAGTTAATACAAGCATCAAAGGGTATGTTAGCACCGATGATGACCTGAGTATTGCTTTCATGATTTTTAATATAGCAAGTTAATACAAGCATCTAGGTATAATTGAACCGAGATGACCTGAGTATTGCTTGCACAAACAGACAAGAGTTAATCCTTTTCTCATGCAAATTCCAAAATGTCATCCATGATACATAGTAGAGCATGTCTCGTGGCCAAGTTGCATAGTACTAATGATTTCCTCACAAACAGCAGACAAAGAAAAATCATACTCCTTCCTTGCTTTTCTAGTTCAGTACATCATTGAATTACTCCAGAGATATGATAGAAAATCAAACAACCATTCAAATCTTGCCTAAAAATATTTCAAACATTTATTCAAATTAAGATCATCCAATTCAATTATCATCATTGATATTCTCATTTCGATAGTTGTTTGGATCATGTTGTTTCGATTTCCATTGGCATTGAATAAACATGTTGTGATTGATTTGATACGGCAACGTTTGTTGTGTTTTGTCTAACTATTTTCATGTCTGTTTGCAATGTTCAAAAAGCTTGTTGCCCCTCTCTTGTTCAGTCTATGTTTCTGCATTTGCCCCCAGTGTAAACACAACCTAAAGATAAAAGATATGTACAAATTTCATCAAGCCATGATGAAACATAAGAATCCCTATCATATGATATGGATATGAAAGATATATACAGAGGATAAATATGGATGGATAATGCCAAAAGTGAAAACAAGACATAAACTAATAAATGAAGGAGCCTATTTTTAACACAAGTAGCGCCTATTTCCCAGTTTTTCACTACTTGTTTTTATTGTACTTTTTCAGGATTTTTCTGATTTTTTTAATTTTTTCAGAACTTTTTATGATTTTTTTTATTTTTTCAGGACTTTTTATACATAGAACTTCTTCAGATGAATACTATTGATCGGTTCTTCAAACAGGTCCCCCTCTGACGTGGATAACTGATATGCACCAGAACCGTATGCTGCAATGACAACAAATGGACCAAGCCAATTAGGTTCAAATTTCCCTTTCTTTTCTCTGTCTTGCTAATTTCGTGGATTTTCCCTTAAGACTAAGTCACCTACTTGAAATTTCTGTGGTTTAACTCTATGATTGTAGGTACGGGACATAACTTGTTGGTAACCTTTCAAATGATCAGCTGCATGTTGACGTCTTTCATCTAACAGTTCTAGCTCCTGGAGGCGAGAAACTCTGTAGTCTTCATCACTTATCAATCCCTTGAGTGAGACCCTAAGCGAAGGTATTTCAACTTCTAATGGTAAAATTGCTTCTGCTCCATAAACTAAAGCATATGAGGTAGGTCTTGTCAGTGTGCGAATACTAGTTCTATATGCCCACAAAGCTGGGTTTAATTGGACATGCCAATCACGACCGGCATCATTTACTATCTTCTTCAATATCTTCAAGATGGTTTTGTTAGAAGCTTCTGCTTGACCATTACCCTGTGGATAGTATGGTGTAGAAAATCTATGTTGGATGTGAAATCTTTCACAAAGTTCATCAACATCTTGATTCTTAAAAGGCCTTCCATTATCAGTAATAATAGAATTAGGAATTCCATATCTACAAATAATGTAATTCAGGATAAATGAAGATATTTGTTTACCAGTCACTGTTGTCAGAGGAACAGCTTCAATCCATTTTGTAAAATACTCCGTAGCTGTAATGATGAATTTATGACCATTTGATGATGAAGGATGTATTTTTCCAACGAGATCAAGTCCCCACTGAGAAAAAGGCCATGTTGAAGTAAAAGGTTGCAATTCCTGCGCAGGTGTATGAATAAGATTCCCGTGAATCTGACATTTAGAACACTTCTTGACAAAAGTAAAAGAATCTTTCTCCATGGTAGGCCAATAATATCCCATTCTAACAAGTTTCTTGGCTAAGGTCAAACCACTCGAATGAGTTCCACAAATACCACCATGAACCTCTTGTAAGGCTTTTTCGGATTCGTCACGTTCAAGACATCTAAGGAGTGTACCATCAAGACCACGTCAATAAAGGATATTGGCAATTAAGGTATAACGGGATGATTGGCGAATGAAATTCCGTTTTTGGTTGTGGGATAAATCCGAAGGTAAGATATTATCTTTAAGATAGGTATAAGTCTTGCCATATAAAGGTGAATCAGAACCGGTTAAATGACATATGACTTGGGTCTCAGGATTATCATAGGCGGGAGAAAACAATTGTTCCACCAAAAATTCATATTTGGTTTGATCTTCTGAAAGTTGTAATAATGAAGCAATGGTAGCCATTGCATCTGCAGCTTTATTATCAATCCTTGATATTTGTGAAAAATTGATTGACACAAAATACTTCTTATAATCATCCACCATGTTCTTGTAAGGTAGCAACTTATCATCTTTGGTTTGATAATCATCATTAATTTGATTAATGACAAGCTGTGAATCACCGTAGACTTCCAGCTCTGTAATCCCCATTCCAAAGCTATTTTCAATCCTATGAGCAATGCCTCATATTCAACTATGTTATTTGTGCAAGGAAACATCAACCGATATGATCATGAAATGGTATGTCCTTCAGGTGTAACAAAAAGAATCCCTGCCCCTGAGCCATATTGTGTATAAGATCCATCAAAGTACAATGTCCATTATTTCTGAATTGTTGCTGTGAAGACATCTGCATCAGGAAACTCAATGTACATTGGATTTTCTTCTTGTAAAGGTGCTTCAGCCAACTGATCTGCAATGACCTGTCCTTTAATAGCTTTTCGATCCACATAGTGAATATCAAACTCACTTAAGATCATTACCCATTTTGCAAGTCTTCCTATTAAATTAGCTCTGCTTAATAGGTATTTTAATGGATCAATCTTTGTTATTAGCTTAACTGTATGAGCCAACATTTAATGTCGCCACTTTTGAGAAGTAAACACCACTGCAAGGCAAGTTTTTTCAATGAAACTGTAGTTTAACTCATGTCTTGTTAAGGTTCTGCTGATATAATATATGGCCCTTTCTTTACCTGTAGAATCTTCTTGTGCTAGCAAAGCTCCCAAAGATACTTTTGTTGCTGAAATATAGAGTATGAGTGGCTCTCCTGGAATAGGTGGAATTAAAACTGGTGGATGCGTAAGATATTGCTTGATTTGATTGAATGCTGCTTCACATTTGTCATCCCATTTGAATAGGACATTTTTATGCAATAAATGTGTAAATGGCAAGCTTTTGTCTGCCAGTTAAGCTATAAACCTTCTGATAGACTGTAATCTTCCTTGCAATGATCGAAGTTGACTTATATTTTGTGGTGGCGGCATGTCCATTATAGCTTGTACTTTTGTTGGATCAACCTCTATACCCTTTTCAGAAACAATGCATCCTAGGAGTTTTCCAGATGTAACGCCGAAGACACATTTCTTTGGATTTAATCGAACATTGAACTTCTCCATTCTGATAAAGATTTTTGATAAGATTTCCAAATGTTCTTCTCATGTATGAGATTTGGCAAGTAAGTCATCAACATAATCTTTCAGGAATGTATGCATCATATCATGAAAAATAGTTGTCATTGCTCTTTGATAAGTAGCTCCAGCAATAGGTACCCCAAGGACATGTAAACACTGTTATATCTTGATCCTCTGGTGCAATTTTTATCTGGTTGTATCCTGAAAATCCATCCATTAATGAATACATCGCATGGCCAGCAGTTAAATCAACAATCATATCTATGTTAGGTAAAGGAAAATCATCTTTGGGGCAAGCTTTATTTAGATCTCTGAAATCTGTACAAACTCTGATCCTTCCATCTGACTTTGAAACAGGTACAATATTGGAAATCCATTCAACATAATCAATAGTTCAAATGAATCCAACATCCAAAAGCTTCTTTAATTTTTCTTTGACCAATAATGCAACATGTGGATGCATTTTTCTGAGCTTTTGCTTCACAGGTTTTGCCCTAGGTTTGATAGATAAATGATGCATTATCAAATTAGGATCTAGCCCTGGCATATCAGCATATGACCAAGCAAAGTTAATTTGATTTTCCTTCAAGAATTCCATGAATTTCAGGACTTCTTCAACTGTTAATGATGCTGCAAGTTGCAAAACTTTTGGCTGCTTTACTGTACTTATGTTGATTGATTCTATTGGTTCGATCAAAATAGAAGATATTTCATGATAATACTTGGGAAGAGTGTCAAGTTTCTCATCCTTTAGTGCCTCAGAAAGGTTTTCACTGTCAGATTCGCTCTTTATTTTTCTCTTGTTTTGATCTATCACTGCCATTTTTCAGTTTTCACCAATAGATCCATCTTTTATTTCATTTATTTTGCAGCTAAGAGACTTGACACCCTCCTTATCATGAGTATGAAATTATTGAATGAAACAATTGTTTTCTCCATTTGAGGAACAAAGGAAATTTATAATATCCTCATCATCATTAAATGTAGGAATATGGATAGATGCGTCAATGTCCCAATCAATAAGTTCTAGATAAACTAAAGGCATAGGATCATTAGGTTGGGTAAGGTTTTGAATTGTCAAAGTCATGATATGGTTATCATCCTCATGGTAGAAAAGGTCTATGATGGTATTCTCCTGTTGATTGTCAATCTCGTTAAAATCTGATTCTTCCTCACTTGAGTCATGATTGCTTTGTAAAACATAATCAAGTGGAGGCCTTGAGCCTTCTCCTTGTATGAGAACAGGTGCATACTTGTGTATGGTATCAACTTGTTTGTCTCTCCAAAATTCATCATTATAAATGGTGTCCCATTCATATTCATTAGAATCAGTATCTGAACTATTCTGCAATTCTGCAATTGGAAAACTGATTCATGAGGTCTATCTGACACTGATCCTCCTTCATGAGTTGATTGTATTTGCTGTGAAGTAGAGTCTTCTTTATCTTTGCCATATCCAAGTCCTGTTTTATCACTTGAATGCTTTGAAATAGGTTGAATTGGTTCCACAATTCCTTCTCTTCTTTTCCCTATAGGACCATTTCCTTCATAGCCCATCTTCTGCATGATAGCGTACCCCTTACCATATTGTTCTTTAGGTAACTTAATGTGCAAGAGAGATTCATCTTCATCTTTTTATAGCCAATTTAGGATGTCCCTATCTTAAGCTTCTTCTTTAGTGGTGTTAGCTCTAATAAATTTTCCATCAAACTTTGTGATTGGCACAGAAGCTTGAGATGTAGAAGCTGTTGCAATCTTTTGATTTGATAAGGTAGGCTGCCCATGTGACCTCGGAGAAGGAGGTAAGGTAGAAAGAGACAGTGAATATTCACCTACCCCTTTGTCTTTAAACTTCAGCTTAGTATCAAGATTCTTTGTCAATTCTTGCAATTGGACTTGTAGTTTGGAAGAAGAAATAGCAAGAGCTTCCCTATTGTGTGGTACAAAGACATCTTGAGTTACTCGAAGATTTGAACAAGTTTGGGTACTATTGTAATCAGCTTGTATAGTTATTTCTTTTCCATCATACGAAAACTTGATACATTGATGATATGTTGATGGTACTGCTTGCATATCATGAATCCACGGACGACCCAAAAGTATGTTATAAGAAAGATCCCGATCTAGAACCTGACAAAATGTATTCTTCACAATAGGTCCCACTCTGATAGGCAACAATATCAATCCTTTAGAAGCTCTTTCTTCATCATCATATGCCTTGATAGTTATTTTCCTTCGTGGATCAATTTCATTTTCTGAAATTCCCAAGGCATTTATTAACTTTAAGGTACAAATATTCAAACCAGCTCCTCCATCTATTAAGACACGTCTAATTCGATGTTTATGGATCATGACTTCAAGATAAAGCAAGGAATTATGTGGATGTGTCATGGAAGCATCATCTTTATCAGAAAATGAAAGACAAGTGGGGGAAGACAAATGTCCCACCATGGCTTGAAATCTGTTTACATCTAGATCAGTATCAACAGTTGTATTTACAAGAGCTTCTTCTAAAATATTCTTGTGTATGGGAGATATTTTGAGAAGTTCAAGGATGGAGATTTGAGCTGATGTTTTTCTCAGTTGATCAACCAGATTATACTGACTTGGAGGAGAAATAGTTGTTTTAGATGAACTTCCTTTTAGAACAACCTTTGCTTGACCTCTTGTTGTCACATTAACTTGTTGATATTCTTGTTTTCCCTTGATTTTGATAACATTAACCCGTTGATCATCTGGGTAGATGTGACGGATTATATTGTCTTCAACATTATGTATGCTTTTGGCTTTGGTATCTGACGTTTCCCCCTTTTGCTAGTTTGGTAAAGGATCTTTAAATGCTTGATGATCGTCATTGGTATGATGCCCTTCGATTGTAATGGTGCCATTGTCAATTAAATCTTGTACTAGATTTTTTAAAGCTTGACAATTGTTCGTTCTATGACCCTTACATTGATGATAATTGCAATAATATGAGTCATTCCATGATGGAGGTTTGACTCGTGGCTCATAATCTCTTTGTGGTGGTAAGGTGATAACCTTATTATCAAGAAGCTCCTTGAGAGCAGACTCAAGAGATTGACCCAAAGCGGTAAAATTCCGTCGATTTGAAAAGAATGAAGGTCTGGACAGATTTGATGTTTGGGTATTGCCAAGATTATTATTGAAATTACCATGATTTTGATTGGTATTTTGATTGGTCATGTTTTCTTGCTTGGAGGTTTGTCCTTGTTGATTGTTACTTCCTTGTTGAGTTGTATTTCCTTGTTGATTTTTTCGTGGAGCACTTGATAGATTGAAAACAGATGGTCTTGTTCGTAAATTATTTGCATCCACTATACCATCATTGACAACATTTTTGTTTCTGTTCCAAAACCTTGTTTTATCATTGTTGTTTTGATTTGATGTACTTGGATTATCAAGTTTTATCACTCCCCTTTTAACCAAGGCCCCTTCAATGGTGATTGCGTTTTCAATCAATTTTTCAAAGTTATGAGGACAATGAAGGTTAAGCCTATAGCTTAATTCTTGATCAAGGCTATTGATAAAGATATCCATTTTTTCCTTTTCAGGAATAGGATGGGAATATCGTGCAAATAACCTTCTCCACCTTTGCAAGAACGTAGTGAAGGGTTCTCCTACTTTTTGTTTCACTTTACAAAGATCAAGCATTGTTATCTGGTGTTGAATGTTGTAGGAGTATTGTGATATAAATTGATTTATTAACTCCTCAAAAGTTTTGATAGGTGGAGTGATCTTTGAAAGCCACTCCATGGATTGTACACCTAG
Organism: Sequoia sempervirens; assembly: GCA_007258455.2. Lineage (NCBI taxonomy): Eukaryota > Viridiplantae > Streptophyta > Pinopsida > Cupressales > Cupressaceae > Sequoia > Sequoia sempervirens. The sequence goes on from VDFB02000017.1 coordinate 176,156,489, forward strand.
ACTTCGTGGAAATAATCGCATCAAATAGGTATCGTCATAGGAAAATTCTAGACTCATGTTTCGAAAATCCCTTACATGGTCAATGGGATCATTTTTTCCATTATACCTATCATACTTAGGAATTTCGCACTATTTTGGAAATGGGATCATTTGAAGACTCCTATCAAATGGATAAGGAGATATGTCTTCCAAAACATATTTCTTTGTTGTACCCCCTTGCATTTCTTTTATTTGCCCTTGTAATTCTTTTATCTGTTGATTAAGAGCACTAAAGTCATTAGGAGTTTCAGGACTTTGTTTAATCCCTTCTATGTCGAAATTGTGAGGTAACTTAGCTCCTTGATTAGCTAATGAAAGAAAGTATCGTTCTTTCTTTCGTTCTAAAATCTTTTCCATAAGAGTATGGAACTGAGGATCTTGTTCTGCTTCTTGAAGCTTTTCTTCTGTTAACTCATCAAGATTAAAGGTTTCCTCTTCTTTTTCAGTATGGTCACCCATTTTACTTGTAGTGATTTCTCCCTCGTCTTTTTCCATTTTTTTTTGAGATCTCGTGAAGACAGGCATAGGTTTTGCTCCAAGTTCTACTCACTTTTGATCAAAAGAGTGAAATAGTGCAATTTATGTGATATATATGAAAGTCAGGATAGAATGAAGATTCTATGACTTACACAAAATTTCTAATCTTTAGCTTGTGTTGTTCCCTAAGTGGAAGGATGAAAATCCTGTTAGCGGGAATGTAAGCAAAAGATCAAGAAAAGGATGATTTTGCACTTTATGAAGTTTTGATCATGGCTTTGTAAAAGGATGGATTTTGTAATAGATGCCTAATGTATTCTAAGTTCTCTATTGCAAAATTTGATTTGGACGAGTAGAATATTCGATTGCAGGTTGGGGAATATAATAGAAGTGAATGCATTGACTATGGTTATGCCTTTTAGAAAGGGCTCTTCTTTGAAAGTAAGCTTTCGAATACAAAGGTTCTATGGCATAATCATCTGAAAGACCTCTAACACAATCATGATATCTATGAAGAAATGTTCTATATTTGAGTAAAACTTTTCGGCTTTGATACAAGAATCGTTGCTTCTTCAATAGTTTCTTGTGATTGAGGGGTTTCTTTGGCTTTTTAATCCTTTTGAAAACGGATTTCTTTACAAACGTTGTGGATTTCCAATCTCGTAACATGAGATTAATCAATGTGATAGTAAGTGTTTTGGATGATCTTATCTGAATTAGTGTATTGAAAACACATCAAACAATTTGTAAAATGGTTGTCTTAAGTCCTATGCTAAACATCAAGTGTATAATCAAAATGTTGTTCAAAAATTGTTTTAACAGGTTTTACACATGATAAGCATTTCAAACAAACTCACTCTTAATTCTCAAGTAGGTCATCATAGCAATCAACAGCCCACATCTTAAAACTGCGTCGACTCACACAGCCATGTCACCCCCAAAAGGGCGCCCGTGTTTTTGTCTTTTCCAGGTGCGTACTCAGAGTGACGGAAGTGGATACTGGATCCCCTGAGCAAACAATCCTTGGCAGTTATATGGTGAGTATCTTGGGGGTAGATTCTTCCCTCCCCTGCACTGTGATTAATATAATGTTCGGAAACTGACTCAGTAAGATACTACACTAAGTTCTTAATAAGGGTTTCCGTTCGGTGCGGCAAATGATAGACTCCCTCGAGAGACCTCCCTACCTTTAGAACAAAGGCTTTGGGGATGGTTATCAATGCACACTACCGTCAAATGGGATTTTCATCAACCATCCACATTTGATTATAGTGGGTTGGAAAACTTGGCTTTAGTTGTTTCCACTTAGGTCGTTCCCGTAGGGTGAGTACTTTTTCCCACTACGGCAGGCCTTCTAAAAGGTGCTAATAAAACAAGAAATTGCATGAAGGGAAATAGGTGAGTTTGGCATTTTGATCACCCAGTTAAGGGGAGAGCATAGGCCTATCACCAAAAACAAAGAAAACAATAATGTATTTTAAGCCCCAAATAAAGATTTTCTAAGCTAAGTGAAGATGTTCCTTCACACAAACAGAAAATTCTTTTTAGCCCAAAATAAAGTGTGAAATGTCTATCCTAGGATTGCTTCTTTTTACCTTTAATGTCTACCCTAGGATTGCTTCTTTTTACCTTTAAAACTACTAACTGTCTGCGGTTGCGTCGGATTCAGTTAAACTATATTAAGCTTACATATTACAATATAATGCTTTCTAAAAATTGTGCTACAACAGACATTATAGGCGCTGCAAAAGTTGTCACGGGCGTTGAAAAATCTCTTACGGGCACTGCAAAAGACCTTAAATGCGTTGCAAAAAGTATTTATGGGCGCTACAAAAGACCTTATGGGCACTGCAAAAGACCTCAAGGGCGCTGCAAAAGTCCTCAAATGTGCTGAACTGGGTATTGAAGTTTCGAAGATGTGTTTCCTGCGCTATTCCGCTGTTTTTGTCTGTAACCTGTCCAAAAAAAAACTGCAAAAAGATATGAGAAACAGGGGCAAGTGCCCCACAGTGGGTGCCAAAAATGTGTATTGTTAATATATGTAATCTAAATTAAAACAAAAACACAATTAATAGAACATTATACTGAAGAAATTGAAACAAAGAAATAAAGATAATTCTCAAAAGTGTTCTATCTTCCTCTATCTCCAGAGATTCGAAGCTGCTGCTCTCAGATTTTGTATAAGCTCTGCTTCTCCGAATGGCAACCTGTAGAACGAGTATGCAAAAAGGAAAATGCTTCTCTATCCTATATGTTGATGGAATGAAATTGCTGATACGGATATGGATAGGGGCTGTGGATTATGCACAGGGGCTGTAAACGAAATATGTCATGATTCTATGTTACTATTGCTATGATTCTATGAAAATACTGTAAAGACTATGGATGCTTATACTACTTGCAATTTGACTATAATTTTCCTGCTTAAAACTTCTATATGATTTGGAGTTCCCGGCAGTCATATTTATAGATTTTTGCAGGCACAATCCCGGCTGGCAAGAATCTACGGCTGTGAGATTGTCTGGTAGAATTGAAAGGTGAGAGATGGAGAAGTTGAGAAGAAGATGGAAGAGGTTGAGAGGTTGGAGAGAAGGATGGATTCCTGTCTTCAACCCACGGGAACAAGCCTGCACAGAAACAGAGAAAATTAAATTTTCTGTTTGGGCAGTTTGTTTCACGGGTGTTGAAGATAAATCCCAAAATTAATTAAATAAATAAATTTATTTAATTTCATTTATTGAATTTTGATTTTTGATTTTTTAAACTATGGAAGATTTAATTAAATATTTTAGAATATTTAATCATGATGTGACTTTAGAAGAATATGAAATATTAGAAGAATTAATTAAATATTTTGGAATATTTAATTATGAATGAATATTAGAATCGAATTAGAGGAATTAATTAAATATTTTGGAATATTTAATTATAAATGATATTTAGAAGAAAAGAAGAATATTTTAATCTTTATTTGAATAAAATATTCAAACTAAGATTATATGATAATTAATATAAATAAATCGTAATGTTTATTTAATTAATTAAGAAATGAATACGAAAAGATGATTAAATAAACTTATTTATTTAATCGAAATGAAATAATGAATAATATAAATAAATTATTTAAATTTATTTGTACATAGATGGAATTCAAAGATTTAATTAAATATTAAAAATATTTAATTAATTACCAGACAATGTGATGTGACCATTTTTAGGTGTATACATAGAAGACTATAGAGTTTCTCACCTCCAGGAGCTAGAACTGTTAGATGAAAGACGTCAACATGCAGCTGATCATTTGAAAGGTTACCAACAAGTTATGTCCCGTACCTACAATCATAGAGTTAAACCACGGACATTTCAAGTAGGTGACTTAGTCTTAAGGGAAAATCCATGAAATCAGCAAGACAGACAAAAGAAAGGGAAATTTGAACCTAATTGGCTTGGTCCATTTGTTGTCATTGCAGCATACGGTTCTAGTGCATATCAGTTATTCACGTCAGAGGGGGACCTGTTTGAAGAACCAATCAATAGTATTGCTCTGAAGAAGTTCTATGTATAAAAAGTCCTGAAAAAATCAAAAAAATCATAAAAAGTTCTGAAAAAATTAAAAAAATCAAAAAAATCCTGAAAAAGTACAATAAAAACAAATAGTGAAAAACTGGCAAACAGGCGCTACTTGTGATAAAAATAGGCTCCTTCATTTATTAGTTTATGTTTTTTTTTCACTTTTGGAATTATCCATCCATATTTATCCTCTGTATATATCTTTCATATCCATATCATATGACAGGGATTCTTATGTTTCATCATGGCTTGATGAAATTTGTACATATCTTTTATCTTTAGGTTGTGTTTACACTGGGGGCAAATGTAGAAACATAGACTGAACAAGAGAGGGGCAACAAGCTTTTCGAACATTGCAAACAGACATGAAAACAGTTTGACAAAACACAACAAACATTGTTGTATCAAATCAATCACAACATGTTTATTCAATGCCAATGGAAATCGAAACAACATGATCCAAACAACTATCGAAATGAGAATATCAATGATGATAATCGAATTGGATGATCTTAATTTGAATAAATGTTTGAAATATTTTTAGGCAAGATTTGAATGGTTGTTTGATTTTCTATTATATCTCTGGAGTAATTCAATGATGTACTGAACTAGAAAAGCAAGGAAGGAGTATGATTTTTCTTTGTCTGTTGTTTGTGAGGAAATCATTAGTACTATGCAACTTGGTCGCGAGACATGCTCTACTATGTATCAGGGATGACATTTCAGAATTTGCATGAGAAAAGGATTAACTCTTGTCTGTTTGTGCAAGCAATACTCAGGTCATCTCGGTTCAATTATACCTAGATGCTTGTATTAACTTGCTATATTAAAAATCATGAAAGCAATACTCAGGTCATCATCGGTGCTAACATACCCTTTGATGCTTGTATTAACTTTCAACATTTCAAAGCTCTATGATGATACAAAAAGCAAAACTAAGCTCTCCAAATGGCAATATTGTATGGATGTCCTGCATGGTTAGTATAGATTGCATTCATGTTAGAAACTGCATTTTGCATTCATAAATTTTCCAAAAAGCTGGCAAATAATCAAATGGTTATATCTTTTTGAATACATGACTGAGTATATTTTGACATTCACAAAAAAAAAAAATCATTTTATACATTTTTCATTTTTTTTTTTACATTAGAAAATCATAAAATCAAAGCATACATCATATACATCATCCATTCATTCATCAAATAGATTTCGTTTCATAAATCATGTATATATACCATAAACCATGAAACTATCATATCATGTACATCATATATCATCATAAATCATCACTGCATTTTATATATCTCAAAAATAAATGTCAAAATGTACAAGGATGTCAACTACAAATGATATAACATCATCAAAAATGGGATCATCTCAAGGTGTATACAACATGTCTCAACAGAATATCATGAAAATATCCTCTACAATGCACTAGGCAGTGCTATCCTCTGATGGAACTGGTCTGGGACCTATACCACTGGCCCCTGATGGACCTGTACCACCTGCCCCTAATGGACCTACACCGCCTGTCCCTGATGGTCCTACTGGAGGTAGTGGTTGTGTCACACCTCTGCTAGTAGCACGAGACCGACCATGGGTAGACCGTGACTGAGCATAACTCTCTCTCTGCTCAGGTGGAACCGCATCATGATATCTAGTCCAGTAAAACTCAGCCTCTTAGGTGGCTCTGGTAACCTCTCTCATCATATCACTAGTCAAAGTGCTAGCTGCTACTCTCTGTAGGCTATCTGCCAAAGAAACGACCTACTCACCTCGCTGTCTCGCTATGTCCCTCTCAGCAGTAACTGCAGTCAACTGTCCCTGCAACTGTGTAATCAGGGCCTGTGCCTGTGCTAGCTCGGTCTGCAAACTCTGTACTATACTCTATAAAGAGGAGAGCTGACTTGATACTACCGGATCTACTAAAGGAGATGGGTCAGTGTGTCGCATCTGTGGTCCACCTCTACCACCTCTGCCACCTCTCCTACCACCTCTCCTACCACCTCTATCTCCACCCCTATCATCACCACCATCATCTCCCTCTGAGTCATCATCTCCTCCACTCCCATCATCATCACTGTCCTCTGAGTTGTCATCCTCTGACGCTGAGTCTCTCTATCATCGTGTCTGTGCAATAATAGGAACAATAGCCTCATTACGATCAAACATACGTGGTGTCAGATGCTCTAGGACATACTGAAAATACTCTGGTGTTGTCCCTGCATCAAGGACATCCACTCGGTAATCCCACATCACTGCTCCCAAACTAGTGAACTCTGCCACCGCTGTCTCATATGAAATCCGTGGACCCCACACTACAAGCTCTGGCTATCATTGTGCATAAATGGCTGAACCCACAGGCATACCCTGAATCCGACCAAACTGTTGACATACTCATCCAGCAAGAAATCTCTCAATGATCCATGTAGTCCGCCCAATCAAAAATCTGGAAGTACATACATATGGCATCTCCCTCACATCCTCTGGCCATGGCTCAAAATCTAAATACGGTCTCCAGCATACTGTATCCAAACTATCCAATAGTCGTTGCCAATGCATAAGTTTTCCTAGTCTCGGCTGAGCAATAATGTGAGCATATCTCCATCTGTATGATCGACCAGCTAGTCGCTGTCCTCGAGTCAATGGACGTAAAACAGCAAAGTGCTCCCATGCCCATATCTGTAATAATGAGCACCCAACAACAAAACTTCGGTCTCTACCATATACAATATGATGTAGCTCATCATATAAGTGGGCTAGCATGCATGTACCCCACGCATACCATGTCCCCTGCATCACCATACTCTCCAAAACATGACCCCATCCGATCGCAAACCCCTTCGACCTATGGTCGGGGCACAACACACCTCCAATAAATCCTGCAAGTACAGCTGGTAAAGGTGGATATGTATCTGTAATCTCGCCCCATGGGATGAAGTATCCAGCAATCTGATCATCTCAAAAAATACGTCTCAAAGCATTAGTGCCTCCAGCCTCTCGGCTATCAAAAACAACTATCTCTCCCATCACTGGGATCCGTAGGATGCAATATACGTCCTCAGGGGTCACTATAATCTCGCCCGTCGGTAAATGAAATGTGTTGGTGTCACTATGCCACCGCTCTACAAGTGCTGTCAATAGAGCCCTGCTGAGGCAAACCTCAGGCATGTCAAGTAATGCACTCAATCCACATGCATCAATCACATCTCTATCTGACTGTAACAAATGTGGAATCAATGTCCATGTGCTCGGAAATGTCTCTCGTAACTGCAAAACACCTAATCTCTCCTGTTGACATATCATCAAAGCAAAATCAATATCAAATCATCATAACGTATCAATCCAAAACTGAACATCAAATTATTTGTTTTTCATCATCATCATGAAATGCGAATAATATCAAAATCATGTTTGTTTTTAACAACCTTAGAAGCAAACAAATCAATCAAACTATTTGTTTTTCATCGTCATGGAAAGCAAATAATCAACATCATGTTTCTTTCTAACAACTTTAGAAGAAAACTTATCTGTCCTATTTGTTTTTAACAACTTTAAAAGCAAATCTATCAACTCTTATTTGTTTTCCAACAACTTTGGGAACAAATTTATCAGGTCACAACAACATATGATTAAAGGCGCTACAAAATTGGTTAAATGTGCTACAAAATTCATCATTGGTGCTATAGAATTAAAGGCGCTACAGAACTCATCAAGAGTGCTACGAAATCTATCAAATGCGCTATTAAATCAATTGCGCTACAAAAAACATTAAGAGCGCTATCAAATTTATCAAATGCGCTATGAAATCATATGCGCTATGAAAAACATTAAAAGCGCTATAAAAACTATCATATGCACTACGGAATTGAATGCACTACGAAAAATATCATATGCGCTACGAAAACTCTCAAAAGCGCTAAAACACACTTTTTTACATCAAAACATGGAAAAACGTGCACTAAACGGAAAATTTTTGAAAAGCAAGAGATTTACGGGATACATAACGGAGGTCCATAGTGTGCTGGCCGCTGATGTCGTCGGATACGCTCAAAACGGTGCTGGTGAACAGGAAGTGCCATAATTATCAACTTAGAGCTCAAAATTTGTAAATTTTACTAGGTTAAAATTGAAAATGACATGGACAATGACATTTTTAACCTATATAATGGTAAAATTGGGGCATTTTTACCACATTTTAACATAGCAGGGGCAATTTCTTCATCAATTTTTCATTTCACATCTTTCCGGGTCAATTTTCTTCAAATCATTAGTTTCAAACGATGAATCGATATCTTCAAAATCATAAAAATCGAAAAACTTCATAAAAATCTAAAAAATCAAAAAATTCACAAAAATTCAAAATATTATCGATTCATCGTTTGCGGGGGCATATACCTATCGACATTTCGATAGTCAACATCTGGGGCAAATTTCAAAATTCTTTGAAGCAATGCGTAAAACACATCACTTCAAAGAGGGGCAAAATGTATACACCTAAAAATGGTCACATCACATTGTCTGGTAATTAATTAAATATTTTTAATATTTAATTAAATCTTCGAATTCCATCTATGTATAAATAAATTTAAATAATTTATTTATATTATTCATTATTTCATTTCGATTAAATAAATAAGTTTATTTAATCATCTTTTCGTATTCATTTCTTAATTAATTAAATAAACATTACGATTTATTTATATTAATTATCATATAATCTTAGTTTGAATATTTTATTCAAATAAAGATTAAAATATTCTTCTTTTCTTCTAAATATCATTTATAATTAAATATTCCAAAATATTTAATTAATTCCTCTAATTCGATTCTAATATTCATTCATAATTAAATATTCCAAAATATTTAATTAATTCTTCTAATATTTCATATTCTTCTAAAGTCACATCATGATTAAATATTCTAAAATATTTAATTAAATCTTCCATAGTTTAAAAAATCAAAAATCAAAATTCAATAAATGAAATTAAATAAATTTATTTATTTAATTAATTTTGGGATTTATCTTCAACACCCGTGAAACAAACTTCAGCTTAGTATCAAGATTCTTTGTCAATTCTTGCAATTGGACTTGTAGTTTGGAAGAAGAAACAGCAAGAGCTTCCCTATTGTGTGGTACAAAGATATCTTGACTTACTCGAAGATTTGAACAAGTTTGGGTACTATTGTAATTAGCTTGTATAGTTATTTTTTTTCCATCATACGGAAACTTGATACATTGATGATATGTTGATGGTACTGCTTGCATATCATGAATCCACGGACGACCCAAAAGTATGTTATAAGAAAGATCTCGATCTAGAACCTGAAAAAATGTATTCTTCACAACAGGTCCCACTCTGATAGGCAACAATATCAATCCTTTAGAAGCTCTTTCTTCATCATCATATGCCTTGATAGTTATTTTCCTTCGTGGATCAATTTCATTTTCTAAAATTCCCAAGGCATTTATTAACTTTAAGGTACAAATATTCAAACCAGCTCCTCCATCTATTAAGACATGTCTAATTCGATGTTTATGGATCATGACTTCAAGATAAAGCGAGGAATTATGTGGATGTGTCATGGAAGCATCATCTTTATCAGAAAATGAAAGACAAGTGGGGGAAGAAAAATGTCCCACCATGGCTTGAAATCTGTTTACATCTAGATCAGTATCAACAGTTGTATTTACAAGAGCTTCTTCTAAAATATTCTTGTGTATGGGAGATATTTTGAGAAGTTCAAGGATGGAGATTTGAGCTGATGTTTTTCTCAGTTGATCAACTAGATTATACTGACTTGGAGGAGAAATAGTTGTTTTAGATGAACTTCCTTTTAGAACAACCTTTGCTTGACCTCTTGTTGTCACATTAACTTGTTGATATTCTTGTTTTCCCTTGATTTTGATAATATTAACCCATTGATCATCTGCGTAGATGTGACGGATTATATTGTCTTCAACATTATGTATGCTTTTGGCTTTGGTATCTAACGTTTCCCCCTTTTGATAGTTTGGTAAAGGATCTTTAAATGCTTGATGATCGTCATTGGTATGATGCCCTTCGATTGTAATGGTGCCATTGTCAATTAAATCTTGTACTAGATTTTTCAAAGCTTGACAATTGTTCGTTCTATGACCCTTACATTAATGATAATTGCAATAATATGAGTCATTCCATGATGGAGGTTTGACTCATGGCTCATAATCTCTTTGTGGTGGTAAGGTGATATCCTTATTATCAAGAAGCTCCTTGAGAGCAGACTCAAGAGATTGACCCAAAGCGGTAAAATTCTGTCGATTTGAAAAGAATGAAGGTCTGGACAGATTTGATGTTTGGGTATTGCCAAGATTATTATTGAAATTACCACGATTTTGATTGGTATTTTGATTGGTCATGTTTTCTTGCTTGGAGGTTTGTCCTTGTTGATTGTTACTTCCTTGTTGAGTTGTATTTCCTTGTTGATTGTTTCGTGGAGCACTTGATAGATTGAAAACAGATGGTCTTGTTCGTAAATTATTTGCATCCACTATACCATCATTGACAACATTTTTGTTTCTGTTCCAAAACCTTGTTTTATCATTGTTGTTTTGATTTGATGTACCTGGATTATCAAGTTTTATCACTCCCCTTTTAACCAAGGCCCCTTCAATGGTGATTGCGTTTTCAATCAATTTTTCAAAGTTATGAGGACAATGAAGGTTAAGCCTATAGCTTAATTCTTGATCAAGGCTATTGATAAAGATATCCATTTTTTCCTTTTCAGGAATAGGATGGGAATATCGTGCAAATAACCTTCTCCACCTTTGCAAGAACGTAGTGAAGGGTTCTCCTACTTTTTGTTTCACTTTACAAAGATCAAGCATTGTTATCTGGTGTTGAATGTTATTTTTGTTTCACTTTATAAAGATCAAGCATTGTTATCTTGGAGGAGAGACTAGACCTCATGACCTCTTGCCTACAACAGGATGTTTTAACCAATCAAGCTAGGCCCCCCACCTTGGGGCTCTCTCTTATTAAGAGTAGAGGAGAATTTGGAGATTTACAATAAATTTTATGGGAAAAAGCATAAATCTATGTCACACTTTTGGCCAACTAAATAATTCTAATTAAAAAAAAATTCTCTAATAGTTTTGGGAAAAATAGTTTTGCTCGAAACTATGTGGCCTAGATACATGGCACATAAAGTCTCAGGTGAAACAATTTCACCTGAAACTACATTTTTTTCCTTTATCAATTTAAAACCTTACTCAATTTACATGTATGTTTTTGACTAAAAGGGTTTCAGATGAAAAGGTTTCGATCAAAACTATCTATGTTGTATCCTTGTTGGTAACCAACTCATCTTTTTTTAGAAATTTCTAAAACTTTCCACTTGAACATGATATTTCTTCAATGAATTTTTTTTTTTCAAAAAACAAAAAATACCCTTTTGTAGAGCTTGGAGTCAGAATCCAATTTTTTTTTTGATATTTTTGATATTTTTTAAAGAAATGCAAATAGGTTGTTAAAATAAAAAAATGAGTCTGATTAGAAATTAAAAAATATTTGAAAATTTGAAAATATATGGTGCACTAGAGGAGAGAATTCTCCCTAAAAGGGTATAATTTATTTTTTGAAAATGATTAAAAAAAAAACAAAAACAAACTAGACAATAGTTGATATCAAATGAAAACTATGCATTTGACTTTAACCCATTATTAAGAGGAAAATATAAATCAAATTGTTTATTTTTATTTTCCATGCACTAGATATTGAAGTTATTTATTTGGAAAAAAAATAGAGGAAAATAAAATTGTTTTCTATTTTTTTTTATGTCAACTCAACATCACTTTTTCTTGAAATTCTCAGCAATTCAAAATCTACTCTTAAATTTATTAAAAAATATCAAAACGGTTTTTAAATTTTTAAAAAATATCAAAACGGTTTTTTAATTTTTAAAAAATATCAAAACGGTTTTTTAATTTTTTGAAAAATTACAAGAATAAACTTATCAAGAGTTCTACATTTCATTAGTTTACATCATTTTGATATTCAAAAAATAAAAACCATTTTTATGTGGTCAAAGTTGAGAATTTTTATTTGTGTTAGTTGATTCCTTTATAAACGTGTGACACAATTTGTACTTTTACCCTTATCACTATGCACATGACGTATTATTAGCCTTGTGGAAGTCTAGAGAAATTTCCCCCAAGTTCAATATATTATAATAGACCAATTTTCTAAGTGTTTTACAATCAAATGATGCTTTATGGGGTTTCTTACCTAAAAGGGTTTTCCACATGTATATGTTGTGTAATGTGTTAAATCTATGCTTGTATAATTCTTATTTTATTTATTCTTTCATTTTATTTATAATGATTAGTATCTTAAGGTCCTAATTTCTAATATTTTCCCAATCAAATATTGATTTCATAATGGGATACCTACTTGATTACTCTTTGACTAAAAAAAATAATCACTGCAAGCACATTAAGGAATAGGCATGTTAGATTTTTTAAATTATATTATACAACTAATTAAAAGATCAATTTCACACAAATATAAGAAAATAAAAGCTAAATGGTCCTCACAGGAAAATGTTGTTGGGAGATTATTTGATATTGTTGATGTGTTTTTGATATGTGGTTGTCATTGATGTCAACACTATTAGCATTTGATGAATCTATTGTTGTATATGTAGAGGATATTGAGAAAATTATAAGAAAAAGTGTTCCAGGTTCCTTGTGGAACTATGTAGGTCATGAAGGAGTTTTGTTCTGTACGTAAAAGATTAGCTGATGTGGATGAAAGGGTTTATTGTTGGATGTTTCTAGATCATCTACCAGAAGTTTTAGAGGTCCATGTGAAGTTCTATGTGAGTTATGGTCTAACAGTGTTCCTAAATGAAGATTGTGTGATTCTGGTTATCTCAGTTGTTTCAGATGCTTCTCTATTGTTTCTTGGTGTTCTTAGATGTCTCTAATTCATTCTCTATCTTTTTGGTACATCCACATTACTCGATGAGCTCGTGGTTGAAGATCTTTTTGTGCATGTTCAGTTTTTCATGTTCTTGGCCAACATGTTGGTGGTAGTGTGTTGTAGATCTTCATGGTGAAATTAATTAAAGTATTTTTGTGTTGGAGATATTAATTTGGGTCCCACTATGTTGTGGCTGACCTTGGTGGATACACATTAAAAATCTTATTTGTAAATTTGGGCCTACAATGAAAATATATTTTATTTTCTAGTCGACTAAGTTGTGGTGAAATCTCCTATAGCAGATATATGAGAGCGATTGTGTGATTGATGGAAAGTATGCTTCGTGTTCTCCTATGTGTGTATGTGTGAATATCATTACTAAGCAGAGTGTGAAGAAGTATTGAGCTTAATTGGAACAGTAATCAGGCTTGAGAAGAAGCTATTTCTCAATTCACATCTTGGATGGTTTTAATCCAAACCCTATTGTTGGACAGTGAATCCTCTTTTGTAATTGAGCAGTGATCCTGAATGCATGTGCAGTCCCCTTATTATTTCTTTTATACTTCTAACAGAGTATAATCTTGTGGACTAACATCCACCATGGTTTTTCCCCTAATAGGGTTTCCATGCAAAAATCCTGGTGTTATTTGTCTCTCTGATGTGTTAATTGCTTGTGGTTAATTGCTTATTCATTAGATCTGAGATTAAGGATAAGTTAAGTTAGAAAAAGTTTAAATTTTTGTGACAACTGATTCAGCCCCTCCTCTCAGTTGTTTGTCCTTGTTTTTCCAACAATTGGTATCAAAGCTAGTTCCTCTTAAGAAGTTTAATAGCTTGAGGTGATCCAGGATGGCAACCTCAACATTCAAGAAGGGTAGTCCTAGATTTGATGGTACCAACTACTCACTATGGAAAGTCACCTGATGCAATTTCATCTGCAGTGCATTAGTGATGCTTATTGGAAGATTACAAGAGATCAATATACTATTCCTTGGAATGGTCCCTCCTTTGCTGATGAGAACAAAGATGCTGAAGGTAATACCAAAGCTATGGAAGCATTTGTGAGCACTCTAACAGATTCAGAGATGGCTAATGTGATAGGTCTACAGACAGCTCATGAGATCTGGACGAAGCTGGAAACTTTGTATGAAGGACATACACAAGTGAAGATGGCTAAGCTATAGAGCTTAAAAGGAAATTATGAGAATTTGAAGATGGGTGAAGATGAAAATATTACTTCTTTTATGCAGAGAATAAATGAAATAGTGCTAGGTATTAAATTTTTTGGCGGTTCAATGAGTGAGGATGAAATTGTGGCTAAGATACTCTGATCCTTGCCTCCTTACAAAATGAAGGTTCATGTTATTGAGGAATTTATGTATGTAAACAAGATGACAAGAGATACACTGAGAGGGAAGCTTGCTACTTTTGAAATAAGTGAATTTGGTGAATCTACACCAAAAATTGAATCTACATTCAAAGCTACTGTATCCAAAAGTTACAAACCTAGATATAGTTTGGGAGAGAGCTCTAGAAAGATATCTAAATATGATGAAGAATTGACACAACTCGAAGACAAGGAAAGAGAAGTACAAGAATTGGAAGCACTGATTGCAAAGAAAGAAGGAAGATGAAAAGATAAGTATGAAGATGTATTGCCTATTAAATGTTTTTCATGCAGTAAGATAGGTCATTTTGCATCAACATGTCCTGAAAGAGTTCCTAGGTCTAAACCTAGAAAACCTAGATTCCAAAAGAAATGCTACTTTGTTGAAGAAGCAGTAACTGGTGATGAGTCTGATAAAGATAATGGAAATGAAGATGATTGGGCTTTCATTGCTACCATTGAAAATAAACCTGTGCCTACTAAATCTACTAAAGATAAGAAAGCTCTTGCAGCCCGAGTTGAGGAGAAAGATGAATGGGTCATTGATAGTGGATGCTCACATCATATGATCGGTGATAAAAGCAAGTTTGTGAGTCTAGAGAAGTATGATGGTGGGGTTGTAATATTTGGAGATAACAATGCTTGTGTGATTCATGGAAGAGGTTCTATTAGCCTTGGTGGTAAGGAAAATATTGATGGTGTTCTCTATGTTGAAGGCCTAAAGCATAACTTGTTAAATGTTAGACAGATGGTACACAAGGGATATGATCTATAGTTCAAGAATGGAAAATGCAAGATTTGTGGGAGTTTTGAAAACATGATTGCTACTGGTGTGCAAACTAAAGGTAATATTTTTCACTTGAATACTACTAGTGGAAGTTGCTTAATTGCTCAGATAGATGAAAGTTGGTTGTGGCATAGGAGGTTGTGTCATGTAAACTTTGACAACATTATCAAGATAAGTTCTACTCAAGCAATAAGAGATCTACCTAGGTTAGTGAACCTTGCTAATGTAATTTTCCAAGAATGTTAAATGGGTAAACAAACTAGAGTCTCCTTCTAGAGCAAACAATTTCATTCAAATAATGTGTTGGAATTGTTACATACTGATCTTTGTGGTCCCTCTAGAGTTAGAAGTATTCATGGAGAAAGGTACTTTATGTTGGTTATTGATGATTACTCTAGAATGATTTGGGTTTCCTTTTTGAGAGAAAAGTGTGAAGCATTGGACAAGTTCAAACGTTTCAAGGCCATGGAAGAAAATGAAAATGGTTTGAAAATAAAATGCCTGAGATTTGACAGAGGTGGAGAATTCATTTCAAAAGAGTTCAATTCTTATTGTGAAGAACATGGAATTAAAAGACAGTTATCTGCTCCTCGAACCCCTCAACAAAATGGAGTCGTAGAAAGAAAGAATAGAACAATTTTGGATGTTTTCAGAACAATGATGATGGAAGGGAATGTGTCTCAGATGTAATGGAGTGAAGTGATAAGTAGTGTTGTATATACTTTGAATTGGGTAAATGTGAATGGCAATTCTGGTAAGACCCCTTATGAACTATGGTTCGGTTACAAGCCTATTGTTAAGTATTACAAGATCTTTGGAAGCAAATGTTATATCAAGAGAGATGATGATGTAGGAAAGTTTGATGCTAGAAGCAATGAAGGGATCTTCCTAGGTTACTCCATAAAGAGCAAGGAATACTGATGCTATAACAAAAGACTGAGAAAGATTGTTGAGAGTGCAAATGCCAAATTTGATGAGGACTCTGTCAAATCATCCAGATGATGCAGCTACGATTCAGATGAAGACAACACAAATCAAGGGAAGAACACTCAAACACCAAATCTACTTCAGATTATTCCATATGCTCTGGTGAAGCAACCACAAGCTGTTCCAACAAATCAAGTTACTCAGGAAGCATAGACAAGTGCAAGTGTAGAAGAAAGTTCAGAAGATGCAGAAGTTTGAGAAAGTTCCAATACTCCAAGGTATGTAAAGTTGAATCACTCTGATAGTCAAATCATAGGAGATAAGAGCAAAGGAGTGCAAACTGGAAGAAAAATTACAGAAGAATATTGTCTAATTTCCAAGATTGAACCTAAGAGTGTCACTTAAACTTGTCAAGATGAACACTGGATGGAAGCCATGAAAGAAGAACTGACACAGATTGAAAAGAATGATACATGGGCACTGGTTCCTAGGCCCAAAGACAAGAATGTGATTGGTACTAAGTGGGTATTCAAAAACAATTTGAATGAGGAAGGTAAAGTGGTCTAAAATAAGGAAAGATTGGTATGTAAAGGGTACTCTCAAATGGAAGGTATTGATTTCTAAGAAACCTTTTCCCCTATTACTAGAATTGAGGTAGTAAGATTATTTATTGCTTATGCTGCTTATAAGAACTATAAATTCTATCAAATGGATGTAAAGTCTACATTTCTGAATGGGGAACTAGAAGAAGAAGTGTAGATTGAACAGCCAGATGGATTTCAGCTAACAGATAAGGAAGATATGGTTTGTAGATTGAAGAAAGCTCTGTATGGACTCAAACAAGCCCCCAAAGCCTAGTACGCCAAATTGGACAAATATCTATTGAAGCTTGGATTCACTAAAGGTATTGTTGATAGTAACTTATACTTCAAATTAGATCATGATAAGGAGTTAATCATAGAAGTCTTTGTTGATGACATCATTTTTGGTGGAGATGATAATCTATGCATGAAGTTTGCTAATGAGATGAAGAGTGAATTTGAAATGAGCATGATTGGTGAAATGAAGTTCTTTCTAGGATTACAAATTACACAATTGGACCAGGGGATATTCATATCTCAGTCCAAATATGTGAAAGAGATGTTGAAGAAGTTTGGTATGGAAGACTCAAAACCTGTTGGTACTCCCATGGTAACTAGATATAAGTTGACTTAGAATGTTGATTCTCTAGGAAAATCAAACAAGGTATAGATCAATGATTGGTGGATTGCTCTACTTGACTCAGACTAAACTGGATATTATGAATGTTGTATGTATGGTCACTAGATTTCAAGCTGATCCAAAAGAATCACATTTGATTGTTGTCAAAAGAATCTTTAGATATCTAAAAGGAACAATTGACTTTGGACTTTGGTATCCAAAGGATGATTATCTCACTTTGTGTGCATACACTGATGCAGATTGGGTTGGTGATGTAGATGAGAAGAAAAGTACTAGTGGTGGTGCTTTCTTCCTAGGGAAGAAGATGGTGTCCTGGTTAAGCAAAAAATAGAATTCCATTTCTCTATCCATTGTTGAAGCTGAATATATTGTTGCTACCAATAACTGCACTCAAGTGATATGGATGAAACAAATGCTGAAAGATATCAAGGTGGTATATGAAGAACCTATTGCCATATAATGTGATAATTCAAGTGCAATAAATATTTCAAAGAATCTGGTGCTACATTCCAAGACTAAACATATATCAATCAAGTTTCATTTCTTGAGGGAAAAAGTAAATGAAAAAGAAGTCAGACTAGAGTATGTTCCTACCAAAGAACAAATTGCAGATATATTTACTAAGCCATTGTCGAAAGATACTTTTGAGTATCTCAAAGGAATGCTAGGGTAATTACCCCTCCTAATAAGAACTAAATGATGCATTTAATTTCATCAATCTGTGAGCCTTATTGCTATATTATGATCTAGATTGATGTTTTTGTGGCTGCTACTCAAGGGGAGTAGTTAGATGTGTAGATATGTGGTTCAGAGCATATGGAAAGGTCATGGTTACCTTTGAAATTGATTTCAAAGGGGAAGAAGTGTAATGTGAAAATATTTTTCAAGAGAATAAGTGTAGGAGAAGTCAGCATGTTGGGTTGATGGTATTTTTCACATCATGTGTTGCTATCAATGCCAAAGGGGGAGATTGATGGGAGATTTTTGGATGTTGTGGATGTGTTGTTGATATGTGGTTGTCACTGATGTCAACACTATTAGCATTTGATGTATCTATTGTTGTATATGTCGAGGATATTGAGAAAATTATAAGAAAAAGTGTTTTAGGTTCCTAGTGGAACTGTACAGGTCATGAAGGATATTTTTTTCTATACGTAAAATATTAGCTAATGTGGATTAAAGGGTTTATTTTTGAATATTTCTAGATCATCTACCCCAAGTTTCAGAGGTCCACATGAAGTTTTGTGTGAGTTATGGTCTGACAATGTTTTGTTGGTCTATGTTAGTGTTCCTGAATGAAGATTGTGTGATTCTGGTTATCTCAGTTGTTGCAGACAATTATCTATTGTTTCTTGGTGTTCTCAAATGTCTCTAGTTCATTCTCTATATTTTTGGTATGTCCACATTACTCAGTGAGCTTGTGGTTGAAGATCTTGTGTACATGTTCGGTTTTTCATGTTCTTGGCCGACATGTTGGTGGTAGCGTGTTGTGGATCTTCGTGGTGAAATTAATTAAAGTATTTTTTGTTGGAGATATTAATTTGGGTCCCCACTATGTTGTGTCTGACCTTGGTGGATACGCATTAAGAATCTTATTTGTAAATTTGGGCCAACATTGAAAATATATTTTACTTTTTGGCTGACTAAGTTGTGGTGAAATCTCCTATAGCAGATATATAAGAGCGATTGTGTGATCGATGGAGAGTATGCTTCGTGTGCTCCTATGTGCGTATGTGTGAATATCATTACTAAGCAGAGTGTGAAGAATATTGTGCGAAGTGTGAAGAAGTATTGAGCTTAATTAGAACTGTAATCAGGCTTGAGAAGAAGCTATTTTCTCAGTTCACATCTTAGATGGTTTTAATCCAAACCCTATTGTTGGACAGTGAGTCCTCTTTTGTAATTGAGTAGTGATCTCTAGGAAGTGTGCCTGAATGCATGTGCATTCCCCTTATTATTTATTTTATACTTCTAACAAAGTATAATATTGTGGACTAATATCCACCGTGGTTTTTCCCCTAATAGGATTTCCACACAAAAATCTTAGTTTTATTTGTCTCTTTGATGTATTAATTTCTTGTGGTTAATTTCTTATTCATCAGAGCTAAGATTAAGGATAAGTTAAGCTAGAAAAAGTTTAAATTTTTGTGACAACTGATTCACCCCCACCTCTCAATTGTATGTCCTTGTTTTGCCAATAGATGGATCCTTAACCAATAAATTTAATCATTATTTTATTCAAGAACATACTAAGATCTATCATCAATTACATACAATTACATTATGAACAAGCATGAATGCAAGGGTTTTATGGAATTCAAAATGAGGTATAAAATCAAGTATAATCATCAACTCTAGGGGTAAAAAAGAAAAAAAAATAGATTTTCTTTCATCCTAATGCCAACACTTAATAAAAAATAGTATGTAATCCCTCACTATAGTTTTTAAGTGACTTCTACCCATACACCACATTTTTGGGTCTAAGAGTTTTGGAAATAAGTACTAAAACTTTGTAAGTAGCTATTTTAAGGCCCTAATTCCTACATGATAGTTTTCATTGGGTTGTGACAAGCAAACAATATTTCTTTCCAATGGAGGACCATTAAATTTAAGGTCAAACATAATAACAATTTGAATCTAAAAAGTGGATGAATAAAATTGCAATCCATATCACAAATTATTTAATGGTTGAAATCAAACTTCAAGCCATTGATCATGTAAAATATGTAATTAAACTATGAAATTGACTCTTGAAGTTGTCTTCTAATTATTGCAAACTACAATAAAGCTTCTTGTGGATCTACATTTTGACCAAAATATAGCAAAATAAAACTTTCCAATTCAACCCAAGAATGAAAGGATTTAGGTGGGAGACTCCCATACTAATGACATGTGGCATCTCCCAATGTGTTGACAAATAAATGGCAAGCAACATCTTCATCAAAGATCTAATACCTTATTATCAAATCTTTGCATATCTTCACATATCTTGAAGTACTCTATCTAATGTGGAGAAAAAAAAGGAGGAAGCCAATTGTATGCATTCTAGGAATATCATCAAAATGGCTAGCCATTGAAACTAAACCACAACTAGGATGCGGCTCATCTAGCTTGTCTACACTATCCACATAACAATTCAATCTTCAGAATTCATTCAAACCTCCTTCTAGTGTTAATTTGTTGATAGGTGATATGACACACTCATCAACTCAAATAAAGTATTAAGTGTACCTCACCTCTCTTGAAAGGAAATGAAACTCTTGGATGAAGATTAACTATCCCAAGGTATATATCACACAGTCACTCAATTATCTTGCATGGCCATGATCTAATGATATAAAACTTAAGGTAGTTAATTTTCATCCAAAAGATTGATTTCATTTCACAAGAACTGAGGTACATCTAGTACTTTACTTGAGTTAATGAGAATCTTAAAACACCCATCAACAATTAGACATGTGAGATTAATATATTTTTAATTAATAATTACTATTATTTTTTTAATTTGATGTAATTATTTACTTTATAAATTATGATTTATCCTTTTATTATATTTTGAAAGACATACTCTTTAAATTATATTCACTAATCAATAAAAATAATTCATTATAATAAATAGTTAGTAAAGTCAAATAATTAAAAAACCCATGAATCATTTACTAACTTTCAAATTATTAAAAACAAATATAGTTAAAGGGTATGTGCAGGATCATCATAGAAAAAACAAGCCCTTAAGTGGCAAAAAATTCAGAAAAATCAGTGTTAGGAAACTTGACGTAAAAATTTGAATAAGTTATGTATATTATTTCAAAAATATGTAAGAATAGAATCTGTAGAAAATTGAATGTAGTTTCTAAACTACTAGGTTTATTTAAAAATAAATAAAATCTATTTGGTGAAATTTGAAATTTCAATGTAGTAGTACTTGAATTTCAGGGAAAAAATAAGAAGTAGGTGTTTGTCTGACCACCCTAAACATAATAAAATGATAATATTTTTTTATAATATTTTATATATAAGTAGAGGACTCGTGTCCGGATGTGATGCATATTTTTTTGTAATTTTTTTCCAAGTAAATAATTAATTATGAACTTTTTATTACAACTTTTAAAAAATATAAAAACTCATCTGTCTAACCACCTTAACTTGGTCAAAAATTCATGAAATTTATTTTTTCTTTTTTTAATCCTATATTATGTGAAGCATAGAATGTGACACATGTTTCAGATTCAAAAAATGTGATACCATCTGAAAGTTATAGATGTTTTTCAATCAGCCTATCGATCAAGACTTTAGTCGTAATTCTAATAGCAAATAAATAATAATTATTTATTAAATTCAAATTAAATCATAATTTATATTGGTGGAAATTTGAGAATCTCCTCCAAAAACCCTTTTCGTTTCATCGATTTTGGGTGAAAAAAAAGTTGTCAGCCACATACCCTACAAATACCCATAATATTGCCACTTTTTGGCCCATCATGATCCTGCACATACCCTAAAATATTATAAGCAAGTATCCTCACAAGATCCCATTTTTCTTAAGACTTTTTTGGATTTTTTCTTTTACGAATCTTCTTTCCTTTTATTCGAAAACCTTATTTTGTTTTTTTCAAAACTTCTTTCTTTTTATTCCAAAACTTTTTTTAAATCTTGTTAACAAAACTTTGTCTGTTTTCTTCACCGGATCTCCAACAAGATGGGTAGGCCAAATCACTCGTTGGATGCAAAAATCTCTTAAATTTTTACATTCAAAGCAAACAAAGGGTGCAGATTCAAACCAAAGCACATAAAATCTAAGTGAAAACTGTTCAGAGAAGAAATATGTGCAGTTTGGAGAAGCACAAGAATATATTCATCCTAGGATGACAGGCGATGGAGAGCGTCGCTTCAACCTTGAGTGAAAAATCTCTTTGTAGGATGACTCCCCCCTTCTCCTTGATATTTGGTTTCTTTCTTCTCAAACTCATTATTGGCACACTTTAAGAGCACAAAGGGCCTAATTTCATGATTTGTGGTAGTTTGAAATGCATGTTCATGCACTAGGTCATCATCTTGTTGAATAGCATTAAAAGATGGAGCTTTAAAATGATGCAATACCATGAATTTATCTCAGAATTGTAACTTCAAACTTCTATAATCTCACCCTTCTAACAGTCATGGAGTTATGATTGTCTTTCATGAGCATGGCCACTTTTGACTTCCACTATCCTCTATATTGGATTGTCACTTGTAGACTTCTTTGTTTCCTCGATCCTGCTCTTGTAACCCCTTGAAAGTCAAAAAAGCTCATCCTAGCTCTTCCCTTTAATTATGTATTAGTTTCCTCAATGTTATTACAAGATACATCCTTGATCCATTGTGCTCTCTATTGTACTTTGGGATTATCATGTCTTTGGGATGGTGGTTTTCTCAAATTTTAGTGCCCTTTCATGATATTTTTATTTTATACACTCTTTTGTCATAATGGTATTGTCACTTCTTACAATGTCTATGAACTATCATTGTTGAGTGTGTAGGTTAATATCTACTTTGACAATCAATAACCTTTATCATTTAACTTTACTCATTATATCATTTTCTTGTCATTTTTATTTAAAGAATGCATGGATTGTCATGCCTCTAAAATATTCATATCATTGCATTATCCTATGTTATATTGTGCTCCACTAAATCTTCAAAACAACTTTTATGGGTGCCAAATTTTTTATTCTTTCATTGACAACTTTGTACCTATCCTTGGCAACCAATGAAGTTTCATGAATTTTTTGATTCCTTCAAGGTTTAGGAATATTGTCCCTTTTATGGTTATTGTACAGTTCAATAACCCTTATTTCTTGAAGCTAGGGTTGTTACCTGATTTGGTTCAAATTGTCACCTAATTGTAACCATTGAAACTTTTCCTTCTATACCATGATTCTTAGGGCTTAAAGAAAACCTGGTGTAGTGGCTACCCATGAAATGATTTGATGATGATATCAAAATCTAACCAATAGGAGATTGTATACACAGATTTATTCTCAATAGTGAGGTTGATACACACCATACATAAGTGTTCGTAGAAGAATACACTTGAATTCCATTCCCTTTTACTCATTCAACCATATAGTCATAAAACTATGATCTTCTAGCAAAGGTAGTCCTTAAATAATGTTGCCTTTGTCACTTTTCTCTAAGAAACTCATTTCCATGGCCTTCTCTTAACCTTTCAAACTTTTTCATCTAATGTTTGTAGTTATGAATGGTCTCTAGAAGTCTTTCTAGGAATTATACCCCATAATCTCCTTGAATGGTTTTCAATCAATTATTCCAAAGGACTTAATGAGGGTATCCACATAAATATTTGGCAATTCAAATAACCATGTTACAAGCCATTGATCATCATTTTCATGAATGTAGAGGTTTTATGGAGTGAAAAGCTCAACAAACATATGCATAAAAAGGTAAATGCAAAAAGAAACATTCCAAATGGAAAAAATGGACCTTCCTCTTCATGAATGCAATTTTTTTATGGAAGAGAAACAAGAGACTTGGCTTAGGTTGATTTCTAACTTTTGTCACTGATCAAGGTTCTCTCATCCAAAGAATCATCATCTATATGTCATATAGTACTAATTGATTGAAATTTGACTAAAGAGTTGTGTAAGGATAATTATAAGTCATTCATTTGTATAAAGGACCAAACTTTGACTATTCTAACCCAAGAAATGATGTTGTAGTAGACTAATCTAATTTATTGCACATGATGATTGTAAATTCAATAGATATTGGCTATCATAATTGACTATATTAGGCATATATAGAACTATTGATTGTTGATGGATGAAGATGTTTGTGGACAACTTGAAAGTAAATGTATATTAAAACCATATTGTTAATTGATTTGAATGTTTGTAACACATCTCAATTGTTCTAGGTAATCATTTATCTAATTTGACTTTCCAACTAAGTATCAATCTCTCATACATAACGATCTTTTGAAATTTCAACACCTATGGATCTATGATAAACCTCAAGACATTGATCTTGTAAAATATGTAATTAAACTATGGAATGGGCTCATGAAGTTTCCTTCTAGCCATTGCAAACTGCAATAATGCTTCTTGTGGATCTACATTTTGACCAAAATATAGCAAGAAAACACTTTCTAATTCACCCCAAGAATGAATGAATTTAGGTGGGAGACTCCCATACTAATGACATGTGAAATCTCTCAATGTGTGGACAAATAAATGGCAAGCAACATCTTCATCGAAGATCTAATACCTTGTTATCAAATCTTTGCATATCTTCACATATCTTGAAGTACTCTATCCAATGTGGAGAATAAAAGAAGGAAGCCAATTGTATGCATTCTAGGAATATCATCAAAATGGCTAGCCATTGAAACTAGACCACACCCAATATGTAGCTCATCTAGCTTGTCTTGACTATCCACATAACAATTCAATCTTCAGAATTCATTCAAACCTCCTTCTAGTGTTAATTTGTTGATAGGTGATATGACAGACTCAACAACTCAAATAAAGTACCAAGTGTACCTCACCTCTCTTGAAAGAAAATCAATCTCTTGGATGAAGATTAACTATCCCAAGGTCTATATCACATGATCACTCAATTATCTTACATGGCCATGATCTAATGTTATAAAACTTAAGGTAGTTGATTTTCATCCAAGAGATTGATTTCATTCCACAAGAACTAGGTACATCTAGTACTTTACTTGAGTTGACATGAGTATGTCAAAAGACCCATCAACAATTAGACATGTGAGATTAATTATTTTTCAATTAATAGTTACTATTCATTTTTTAATTTGATATAATTATTTACTTTATAAATTATGATTATATCCTTCTTATTATATTTTGTAAGACTTATACTCTTTAAATTATATTCATTAATCAATAAAAATAATTCATTATAATAAATAGTTAGTAAAGTCAAATAATTAAAAAACCCACGAATCATTTACTAACTTTCAAATTATTAAAAAAAAATATAGTTAAAATATTATAAGCAAGTATCCTTACAAGATCCCATTTTTCTTAAAGACTTTTTTGGCTGTTGTCTTTTACGAATCTTCTTTCCTTTTATTCCAAAACCTTATTCTGTTTTTTTCAAAACTTCTTTCTTTTCATTCCAAAACTTTTTCTAAATCTTGTTAACAAAACTTTGTCCATTTTTTTCACCAGATCCCCAACAAGATGGGAGGCCAAATCACTTGTTGGATGCAAAAATCTCTTATAGTGCGGTCCTATGGAGAGGGGCTTCCTTAAAATCCGGAGTAGATTTTTCTTAAGTTTTAAGCAGAATTTTTTTTGGCTGGTGGTCCCATGAATATTTGCAAGTTTCAATTTTTTGGCAGGCTGGTGGTGGAACGGTGGTGCTGTCAATAAAAAATTAATAAATAAACAGCATTTCCCTCGAAAATTGTGACAAGTGGCAGGAAAGTATTGTTAAGCAGGTGGAGCAATTTCTAGCAACCCCTCCAATCCCACCCGCTGAAATTTTCAGCCACCTGCTTATTGGGCTGAAAAAGATTCCATTTAATCTGTAGCAGATTTTTTTTCCTCATGGAACCACCTGCTTCTGTGAAAATAGGAGCCCAACCCCCCATGGGACCATACAATTAAAGTTTTACCTTCAAAGTAGACAAATAAATGGTGCAGATTCAAACCAAAGCACAGAAAATCTGAGTGAGTTATGTGCAGTTTGGACAAGCACAAGAATATATTCATCTTGAAGATGACAGGCGATGGAAAGCATTGCTTCAACCCTGAATTCATGGACTCCATTCTTTCTACAATTTCTCACATAAACCTCAATTTTACCCGTTGAAATTTGTAGTCCTAAAAAATAGGGGCTGCTATTTTTCAGGAAAAGATTCCAATTAATCCTATAGCATAATTTTTTTTCCTTCATGAGACTGCTCGATCCATAAAAATAGAAGCCCAAACCCCATGGGACTATGCAGTAATACTATGATTCCCCTATCTACTAGTGCTATAGCCATGGTCACTGTCACCATTCCGACATCAGTCCGCTGGTATAAGCATTGGCACCATCAGCTTGAATGAAGAGGTAGGGTTTGTATGTAAAATATGTTCTACTTTTGATTTTACTAAGAGAATAGAACGGCGTACTACTGGAAAATGACTTTCTCTTTGAATATATTGCTCTAATAATGCTTTACTGCTATTGTTTGCCGTACAATTATTAAGGTGGGTATTAGCCTTGAATTTTTGGTTCATAAATAACTTTTGTTGTTGTTCTCTTTGAGATAGAAATGAGAAAAATTAAGAACAAGGAACTTATTTGCATCAAACCAGAGAGTTTAGATCAATGAACTTTTCATTCCAGACAAAATTGACAAACTGAAAGCAGGATATAATATTTCTTATAAATAGAAGAATATTAATCTATTATGCATACAGTATTGATGGTAGAGTGACGAACTGGTAACTAGCAACTTAGAGTAGAAGGATCTCGGTCAGTAAAGGGAAGAAGAGTGAGAAGGTCAATCCTCATAAACTAAGTACGCCTGAAATGTGGAAGTTTATTATTAAACTTGGGAGCCAACACCATTGTTCTCTGATGTTAGATTTATGCCAGTTTTCTTAAGCATGCCTGAAAAACAACTTATCATTATGCCATTTAAAATTTTAGGGGATAAAGATACATTATTTTCCTGCCAATTGATAATGATATGTGTCTTGAAATCACTATTTTATGCTTAAAACTTCAAATATAAACAACATTACGTTCCTGTCAGTATGAGTTTTTCCTCCTTTCTTCTTGTAAAACAAGAGCTGCAAACCAGCGAAGTTTTTGCCAAAATGTTCAAGAATAGTCGTGTTTAAGATTGTTTTGTTTGCTTAGTGTTAGCAACAATGTTGATAATAGAATAACTTTATATTAATCTTGAAATTTGTGAAGTTTTTGAAGTGTCCCAATTTTTTGAGGATGTTGTATTAGAGCTTACCAAATGATGTCATATCAAAGAACAACAAAACTCAAGTGGGTGGAAGGGAGAGGAGTAAAGTTTTGCATAAATTTATTAACAATAATATAATTGTGATGTTCAGATTGAAACTTATCTATTATAAGATAAAATGCTAAAGAGACATTTGATGGATAAAATATTCTAAATTTGAATACCAAACTACAAATAATGTAATTTAAAGTGCTGATGTAATGGTGCTTCCACATTATAGGTTACTGTGGTATGGGAATTACTTGTGTGGCAGATTTGGCTGAGCTCAATACAATAATAGTAGATACAAGGCCTATACGGATATAATAGAGTGGACCGTACCATTTAGCCCAATTTGAACCATGCTTACCCCACATAGTCTTCAAGGGGCCTATAATCTTATGAAAGATTTACTAAAAAAAAAAAAAAAACTTGTAAATTTAGGAAAGTTCTTCCACACTCAATTTTCTAAGTTTTAGAAACTTCTTTTTGGAGGTAATAATTTAACATATTCTTTGTATATCTTATCTTTATAAATAATTTTATATAAATTATTTAATTTATATGGTAAATAAGCTAGTTTTAAATATATTAGTTTAAAAACTTATTGCCTCCCATTGCCTCAAGGGACCAACCATGCATGAAGGGACCATCCATGCCCGAAGGGCCCATCCATATTATGCTGCAAAATCAAAATATTATGTTACAAATAAAATTAAAATTAAATAAAATATAAAATTATAATATTATTATTTAATAAATTAAATTATATTTTAGATGATATAAATGTTACATATATATTGTATATATATTATAATATTATAATGATGTTAAAATTATATATTAGATATTATATATGTTACATATGTATTATATAGTGTATATATTATAATATTATAATATGTTGTTAAATTAATAATATAATATATTAAAAATATATTATTTATTTGAATTTGTTATTAGATTATTTTATATATTTGAATTTAATAGAATGGAAAATATAATAAATAAATATGAGCATAAATAAATATATATTTATATTTAGTATTAAAAAAAATTCACATGTATTATTAAAAAGAATGTTGTAGTATTGTAATGGATGCACATTAATCGTTCTTATTAGGTAAAAGTTTTATGTCAATCGGATTGAAAGAAAAAATATTTTTCAAATAGCTTATGTTATAATATTTGTATCTATATATTAGCAATAGCTAAATATTTTTTAAATAAAAAACTATTTCAGTTCTTATTGTTGCAAATAGAATTATTAATAAATAGTTAAAAACACGCCTCGCCTACTTGAAGCAGTTATAATTAGTTATAATTAAACTTATTGGTAAATCTCTTGGAAAATTCATTCTTGCCACTATTACCGGCACTACAGTAATGGAAGCGCATTAATCGCTCTTATCGGGTGAAATTTCCCAGCCAATGAGATGGAAGAGAAATAATTTTTCAAAAATGTTTTGTTATAAAATTAGCATCTATACATTGACAATAGCTAAATATTTTTTAAATAGAAAAGCTAATTCAGTTCTCATTGGTTAGAAAAGGAATTATTAATAACTAGTTAAGAATAGGCCGGTGCCTATAGTTTCCTTGACAGAAACTAATAAAAATGGAGAGATGTGAATTTCAGCATTAAAAAATGGTGGCTATGGGTACTTTTCAAAACCACGTTCCCACCAGCACCCGGATTTTGGGGTAGGCCGCTAAGACGTGGACTTAAAGTCGGAGAATATTTCGGTGGCTCCCTCCGCCGGAGGAAATGACACATTTAATCTTCCAGCTTAAATGTGTCGTCCAGCTTTAAGATTTAGTCCAATAATAGTTCAACTGTATTATTCTTACACACAAACTTGGAGAGGAGAGGATCTTCTGTGTACAATGTGCATCCTCTTTCCTTTCCCATTCTTATGTACGTCCTCCCATTCTGATTGGACTACGACACCTGCGTTTAGATTGCTCCTGCTGTCTGCCTGCGAATTTAGGATATTTTCTACACACGGAAATTTACTATCACAATCAATTCTCCAATAGATAAGTGCCCAAATTTATAATTTGGAATTATGATCAGTCCATGATGTGCTTGCTTCTTCAATTTTCTTTTTATAGACAGTAAGCATTATATTTGTTTCTTTTTTCATATTATGGTTCTAGCTGACAGAGAACTCATGTTGCAAGTTTGTTAGCTTAGAAGAAAAGAAAATGAGATTATAAGTGAGCGAGCTTGATTGTAGGGAAAACTCCATAGTTAAATGTACATGACCTTGAGATGGCGACGATGTCTGGAAAGACAATTAGAATCTTGATAAATAATGTGGTATTTCTCTTTTCTAATTCACTTCATTCTCAAGATAGATTATGGAGTATGATTAGAAAATTTGATGAAAGCAGTTTATGTAGTCAAATCTAAAAGTTTCAAAAAGTTCAATATCACTACTTTTTTATTTTTACTTAACCAGATATGAATATGCATGTATTCAGAAATTTCCCAATGAGAAAGTTCCCATTAACATTTCTGCAGGTTAGTTCAAATTCTACTTCCTCTCCAAAAGCTGCAAATTATAAGAGCGAGCTTGCTGGAAATCGGGCTTACATTCCCACAAACCCTCGAGAACTGCTAGCATGTCATCCTTCTTCAATTAATAATTTAGATTCAACATCCAACATACCTCCAGGCTCCTGGCCATGTCCGTATGAGTTTTATGCACACATCAAATCTCATGTATGTCTGTTTAATTTAGGGCAATCACAGGCATTTCAAAATTAAGTTCCACTGTTGAAGATCTTATTGACTCTTCTGAAATCATGATATAACAGATTTTTTTTTTTTTAAAACCTGGACGACATGAATTTTGTTTGAAGTGTTTTGAATTGCTAGAGATATTGCCTATTCTTTCGTACATCCTCTTAGTTTGTAGGAATATTGATGGCAGAGTGAAGAAATATTAAAATTATCTGCTTAAGAGTAACTTGAGGTATGGAATTTGAAACATCACTGAAGCAAACCTTGTCCCCAATGCCATTATACAAAATAGAAATAGTTCGAACTTCAACTCTGATTTAGTGTTAGGCAAAGTTATGTCAATCATAGTGAATTAACAAGATGCCTGGATTCCCTGTTTTGTCCAGACTTCTAAGATATCTTAATGGGATGCTAAAATGGGGAAATGATTGGCAGCATGAGTTCACAGTTAGTCCAAAAACTCAATAAGTCAAATTAACTTTGGTACATGACTCTGAAATTCTAAATTTTATTAGTATGATGCGCTATTGAAAATGATAAAATGAAATCTGAAACTGAAACAACCTGCTCTACTGGTCTCTTTTCTAACCTTCTTTATGCATAAAAGTGATAAATAATCACCCTATATTTTAGAAATTCAAAAAATTTCTTTCACAATTGAAATATTTATTTAATGTTTTAAAAAAAATATCTTTGATTTGTATGTTTATGTGATTTTGTTATGGAAAATGTGAACTTCAATAGAATCAATGAATAAAAACATACACAATCAAAATAAAAAATAATTATACACACTACTTCAATGAACTGTGAAAAATTCATACCAACTATTCCAGAAGAAACTCTTATAATAGATTTTGTTAAATCTTTGTTGATGCCAACGAGGATAAGCTGTTCAGTGAAATTCAAAATGAAGTCTGTAACTTTGAAATGACCATTGAGAACATGTTTCATCTGATTTTTTCTCTTAAGACTTTATTTTCTTTTGTAGATCCATAGAAGCCGTATTTCAATGGTAGAACTGTCTGGATTGTAAAAGGAAGCTTTCATTATAGTGGATTATACTGTCTTTGTCCTATTCTTTATTATTTCTAGATTATTCATATTAAGATTCTAGTTCACTATGGGATATAACTTCAAATATTGTTGTAATCGCTAGAGAGTGCTTCAACTAGAACGAAAATTTTGTTTCCAAGAGTTCCAAGTATTTCATATTGATCTAGCAAACATGTGAAATTGAAGGTATTGTTTGCAGTTCTTTTTAATTGAAAAATTATAATTTGCTGGATAGTGTGTTTGATTGATGTATGCTTATTTATCTCAGGGTGAACTATCTCCCATACTTCTTGAAAAGTGCTTTATTCAAGGGTTTTCTTATATTTTTAATCTAGCTTTTTGTTTTGATTTCAAGGTTAGTATAAAGAATCTAGCTATTTAATGTTTATTTTTACCTTGTATCTACAATATTGCAACACAAAACTTCTTGATGCTTCTTGTATAGGATTTTCACTAAGCTGATCCTCACATGCTGTGTTTCTGTATTGTCTGTGTCCTTAATAATACCAGTCTTCTACATTTTTGTTCCCAAACTAATTTACAAATTAAACTTATTATTTGGTTTTTCTTAGAATTTTCAGAGTTTGTTGTTGCTGTTTCATTAATGTTTATTGTTGTCATTTCACAAATTTGGGGCACCAACATCACAAGGAGCTGTGAACCAGAATTAGAGCCAATTAGGGAGCTTTTATACATCATTTATTGCATTTTTTGGTATGTGATCGGCATTCATAATGAGTGCACCAACTTGGGAGGCCAGATTCAACACAATTTATTCCTGATCAGGCTTTGTCCAGCCTTTGCTCTAGCTTTACAGTCCTGCTACAGCTGTATCACTTCACCCTAGCCGTAATAGCAGCTCTACAGGTCTTTTGGGCGTATTTTAGTGACCATACAAGTCTGATTTTCATCATCATTGCCTACATCTGCTATCTATAAATCTATATAGTGTCTTATGGGACATCAATAAATTGTTCAAGTCTGAAATTTTGTTTCCAGCTTGTCTATCAGTCAATATATTTGTTCCAGTTGATGCAAATCAAGTAGAATCAGTTTTCAGAAGGTTACAAGTTGATATTTGATTCAGATCTAACTATTTTTGACAGCCTAGAGTTTTATACTTGCTAATTAAATGCAATAAAACGATATAAGCAAACTTGATAATTATAATATAAAGAATACTGAAATCTATCTGCATACACGCTTAGATTAAAGTTTCCCAATGCTGATGAATTATAAATTGAACAAAGAGAAGCAAAGGTAATACAAAAAAGTAAAAAACCCTTATTTGTTAGACTAAAATTATTACCAAATACTTTTAGCTAAATAATGAAACAAGGATTACAAAAAAAGTTGCTAAAATGTATGAATAGAAAAATCAAACTGACTATTGGACTAAAGCTACATAGCCACAAGGAAAACAGATATGTAAACTTTTAGGTGAAAATAAAATTACGGAAGAATCAAGAAAAAATGTATTTTATACCTACACTTTGACACCATTACAATATAATACCTACACTTTGACACCATTACAATATAAGTGGTTGCCTCTCGTTGTAACAGTTATGCAGTTCAACGAAGCACTCACTCATTATTATGGACCATACAAATATCATGTCTTTGATACACCATTCCATATAAATATACTTAAAAATTGATATTTATATAAAGCTTCCATTTTTGAAAGTGAACCATCACCCCCAAAGCAATAAACATCTAGCTGCACAACACAAAAACCTATAAACTGCAGCTCGTTTAACTAGGGTACCACAAATCCACTTGCAAGAAAAATGTAAAATAGTTTTAGACTAAACTAAAAAAAATTAAAATAGAACTTAATGCCAGCCTCATAAAAGGAAAACCTTAAAAGGTTTTGCACAAAAACCAAAAGGAAGTTCTTAGTAATACCAAGCGACCAACCAAAATGAAAATGGCTGCATTTGACAACAAATATCACCAAAACATTTTTAAAAGTCATCAAAAACAGTGAAACAAATTCCAGCAACATAAGATTTGCTTCAAGTTTTTCCCAGTCGTCATTATGGGGGAGAATGAAAGAATAAATCCCAAGTGCAAATTCCATGTATTGTTAAATTTAGTTAATCAACACATTGAATGTATTGCTAAGTTTAGTTAATCAGAACATTGCATATATTGTTAAGTTTAGTTAGTTAGCAGTTGCATGTAGTTTTTTGTTCAATTTACTCGTGTAATTTTTTATATAAAAGACAAATTCCCGTCATAGTATATAGAAGTTGGAGATTTCCATATTTATGCTGTGTATGATTTGCAGATCATTATTCTTTGTTATTTACATTGTTGCTCTATTCCTTTGACTTGGTCATATTACAAGAAATAAAGAAGAAGACACCAAAAATATAGATTTACCTCGTATACTTATTGAAGTGGTCAATGGTTTTGTCTTTTTGCCAGCTACCATAGGTAGAAGCCCATGCAGGGAGAAAACTATGGAAAAGAGTCAGCATTACACATAATCCATGAGTACACACTCTTTCCACAAACCATCTGTATTGATCCAATGCTTCTTGATTAATCTGCAAGAGCATGATGAATAGGGCTTACTACAAGCTAAGTATAATTCTAAATGTCTATGTGGGGACACATACAAATAAAATATAATTGTTATCCATATTTGAAAATGCATCCAAGAAATGAGGTTATCTTTATAGGCCTACAGAAACTTACAGCCTCCTCAACACCATCTAGGGGTTCTTTTGGCATTATCCTGCTCCACTCAATACCCATGCGAAAAACTATTACATTTATCTCTTTAGCCAAATGTAGCTCTTTATCAGGATTGTACCAGAAGCTAGTCATTTCCTCTCTGCATGAATGATTAATGTTAATTAAGTCTACTTGAAAATTTGAATTTATAACCCTATAAATGAAACAAATATAAGAATAACAGAGCAATTAGTGTTTAGAGAACTTACAGACAATGAACATTTGTTTGAGGGACTGTTTCTTTATGCACCATTTTAAGGTTTTCAAATCCCTTAATCAAGCCTTCAAGAGTTGGATCCAATAACTTTTTAGCTTGCCCTACAACACTACCATGAAGCCCAACATGTTGATCACTTATTTTATGCAGTTCTTTTCCACCACCCAAATCTATATTATCTATCTCTACTTTACTATGAAATCCAGAAATCTATTCATATGATTTCTGCTCTTTATTTGCTATCTGCTCCATACTTAAAAGCTCCCACTCATCTAAAGAGGATTCATGACAATCTCTATAATGACTGCAACCGTCCTCCTTTTTATAGTTTTCTGATGTCTCGTCTATATGTACAGTTGATGCATTTCTAAATTTTTTGCATAAATGTTTATCTTTGTTCTCCGTACCTTCATTCAATTTCTACTCACTCCCATCTTTGACATTCAAATCAGTTTCAGATTCAAACAAATTCAATTGGCTTCCATATTGTGACCCAGATTCCATGCCTTATTTATGATCGTTGTCCCCAACCTTCTTAAAACAGGGGCCATCTTCACTTTTAACTAGAAACAGGGGCCATGCATCCTTTTCCAGAAGTTTCAAATTTGAACTGCAATGGCCAAAGAGAAGCCATCATCATCCACTTCCATACCCACAAAGTTTAAATTGGGAATAATTTTTTGGCTTGAAAGGGATTGTTCAGCTTAAATATGCTTGGCAAGCTGAAATTGATACAAATTTTTGACTATAATAGCTCAGATTATATAAAATCATGTTCTCAAATTAACCAATAGGCAACATCCATTATCAGTACCTCTTGATGTTTTTACATCCATCTACCATCTCATGCTCAAGGTATCGATAAAAACTCTGTTCTCGTCATTTATCCTTCCAGACATACAACAAGGCACATCATATATTACAGTTTTGATGTCCTAACAGATAACAGTGGCGTTTAAGTTAATCATTTGCTTCCCACTATATATAGTTTCAAATCACCAATATTATGTTCGCAGAATTTTGAATGAAAAAGAAAAAAGACAAAAATGTAGAACCACCACTAACCAAAGTTTTAGTGACTAGATTTTTCTTGCTAATATTAATCTGTTTTGATTTGTTTCTCTACAGCTTTTGCTTTATTTATATTTTATCAGTTTCATACTCTTAAACAAAAGAAGTTTAATATGCATTATCTAGAGATTGAATACACATACATCATGTAAAAGCATAGTTTAGCATAATGGAAATTTAGTTTTTTTATCTTTATTTATAGTTAAAAATTTGTTTTAGGGATTTTGTTTGTTGATTTTATTTTACTAAAAAACTTGCAAGGCTACGCTGCCTACAGACAAATCCAACAACTACGACCATATCAATGTCTTATTGATCTAATTTAAACAAAACTAGAAGCAGTACAAATTCTAAGTTTAGTTACCACATTTTAATCTGGTTTCTCCTCTGAATCTAAATGCATTACGCTTTCCAGCAGGAACTCGACGCTTGCGGCACTTGTTTATATTGTTTTTTATCTTCTTATCTGCTTTCTGAATGCTGCCCATATGATTATGGAATATGTCTTCTTACCACCCAAACTTGTTTTTTGAATATATGTATATTTATCTTTAATTAACAAATATGGACGTCTATTCATTAAAAAAAAATACCATTTACTTCGGTAAACTAACAACCATCTTTGATTGCATTTTGTATTGATTATTATATTAATTTTTGGCCCGGAAGGAAAATTTTCTCAGATATGTTAACCATTTAGGAAATTTCCCCTCTCAACATTAGACTAGGATTTTCTTTCTAATGTAGTATATCCCAATTCCATTTTTAAATGGCCACAGATCCATTCGAGCACAGTTTTTGGAACATCCAAAGTCCAAAACATCAAACGGCGGACTACCGTTTATACTTTTAAACCCAGTAGCAGTTCATGTGGAGCTTCAATTTACAAAATCTTAATGGCGGCTCTTAAAAACGATTATAGTCTTTAATAACCAGGGGTTTTATAAATTCTACAGCAATAGCCATTGCTTATAAATTTTTATAAACAAATGGTTTTCGTAGATTTTATGAAGTAGTTACAATTTAGAATTTAATTTGTGGAGCTTGTGGCTCAATGAAGATTTATTTATTTTGTTTATTTTTAAGCAATCATTTTAAATTTATATTACTAGTATTAATATTAATTTAAGGAATTAAAATTTGAAAGAAAAAAAATTGGAAGTAAATATTTAAAAAGAGGGTAAGAAATTTTTGAAGCATGTGGCAGTTGCTGATTATTTTCAGCACTTACTTTTCTTCACAACTTATTTTCAATTCCTAGACACTTAAAAGCAGTTGCATGGGGAGAGGGTTAAGAGTAATTTAGAGGGCTGGTGACCCCATGAATATTTAATAGGCAATCATATTAATGTATGAATGAATAATATCAATAAATATTTTTTTTAGATAAAAGGGAAAAATTAAATGTCATTTTTCTCAATATGTAGCTATTGTTTCTTTCCAACACCCCCTTGCCCCCCTTTAATTAGTAAACATTAGCTTCTCCACTAAAATTGGAAAGATTCTAAATTCTAAATTATCTTTTTCCCACAATTTTATATTTACATGGGAACACTCCAACTTCTTAAATTTAAGCAAAAAATGCACTTAAAGGAGTGGCAATAAAAAAATTAATAGTGATTGGGTTAAAAAACATAATTGAAAATATTTATAAGTTGTCAATCTCATGATTTGTTTAAAATTTGCAATAACATCGATTATAAATATATATGATTTTATATAAGAATTTTAGCTTCAATTTTAATTTTTATAGGAATGGACTTATCACACTATATATGTTTGCATCTATTCCCCTATTTTTTCTCATTTCTCATAAAAGAGCCCAAAGCTTTCAATTGCACATATCCCACATACAAAATTTGAATATTGTGTAAACTTGTAAAATAAGACAGTAGAGGTTGATCAAAAATGAAATATATTCTATGGTTGAAAAGCTCTTTAAAATAGACTAGGAATTATACATTGGATGTTGCAAGTTGATACATATGCTCAAGGTTAATGCAAATGTTGTAGGTTAGTAGACTTCACTAAGTTACTACAACAAAATATATTAAATTTGAAAATACAAAAATCTATGCTAAACCAAAATAAAGGCCCAACTACAATCCACCTTAAGTGGGCACTTGCTCAAGTAAAACCACACCTTTCTCTCTTTCTCTAAATAAACTATTGACTTTATCAATATTCTTGTAATACTCATGACACAATGAAAGAAATTATAGAATAGAAAACACAATCTTCTATTAACTTGACATAATCTATGAGATATTCTCAAATCTACTACTGATGTATATTCTATATTGGTCAACTATATTTATATTTTTATTATTGGTGTCCGTGATATTTTACACATCAATTTTGTTTATTATGTTATGAAATTATTACTGCATCTATCCAAAATCCTTCATCATAACCTAATTATGACATACGGCTTTATAACCATGTGAACCCATCCAAGTCTACCTAGAAAAAATAAAGTAAACCTTGCCAAAGATCATGATCATATAAATATGAAGAATGTAACACTCGCACCTTTTGTGAGCATAAAATTTAATAATGTAAATAGTGAGACATGTGACCATCTCTAGAACCAAGACCTCTAAAATGTATCACTTAACTAAAGTTACCACTGATAACCCATAACTACTTAGGTGTAACATATATTGTTGAAATACAATAAGACCCCAAAATAAAATGAAGTTAGATCATAACCTATAGGATACCCAAGAAAAGTGAATGAAATCCAATTAAGAATGAAAGCACATTGTATCTTGATCAATGTCAAGCATACACGAGAATCATGGTCAAAGCTAACTAATCAAGAACCATCAAACATAAGAGGCTAAACTGTTAGTGTAAATAGGGTTATTTCACATCTAATTAGCTTATCATCCTTTCTAGGTTGACTTATTCACACTAGCTAAGTCTCCACTTAGGTACTTTATCTTTTTGTCTCACTTCATCATTTTAGACACCAATTTCATGTACACTTGAAACATGCTCACACTTGTCATATCAACTTACATGTTATGTACATTCAGAGGGGAAGTCAATTGTTTAGTCCTACCTTTATACCTCATCTACCTTTCCTATATATGCAAGCCTCTAATTATATATTAATATATTCACATATTATATGATAGACATGATTGTGTGCTTATTTTTTCACTAGTGGAAGGCTATCTTGGTGTTGAATTATGGTCTTGGCATCCAACACAAACCACATAGGTTATAAAAAATTCAAGACATCACACTAGATAAATGTTTTGTTAGCTTATGTTAAGAATATACACCTTGTGCTAAGCTTGACCAAGGATCTCCTATAACCTACCTAAGAATCCAAAAGTGAAGTTATGCAAATAAGGCCAGAAATATTGGAGAAAACCTAATCCAAACTTGAAGAATAAAATGGGGTCCACGTTTTTCTTAAGAAAAGTAGTGCATTTTGTGTAAGGCACAATAAATGATGAATCTACTAAGAAATGCCCCTAAGCATTTCAAGGAAAAATAACCAATTAGTGAATTACATAGTCTTTTTCAAGACAACCATATAAAATATGTAAATATGATATTAATAAAGAGAAAAATAATCATAGTACAATATTAAGTGTCTCAATAACCCAAGTGCATGACAGTGTGAATTTATTACCTTCATTAGAGCCTAATAAGACCTACCACTGTGAAATGTAAGGGAAAAGAGGGGACACTAATAACACTCTTCTCCCCTACAATCATTCATTAATGTCCTAAGAGCCCTAATTGGATTGACTATCAACCTCACAAGGTGAGTCAATTCTCAACTAGGATGACCTAGGAGGGGGCTTTTTCAACTTTTAGGGGTTCACCACCAACCAAATGTTTGGAAAAGACAAATGAACATCCAACTCAAAAAACCTAACTATTAATGCTAAATGAGAGATGCAAATAATGAAAATATGCAACATGGAACTTTAGGAGGTATTTACCTAGGAACTCTCGAGATGTGAGGATTTTGGAAATGTAAAGAAGCTACCAGAATGTGCTAGAGAGGACTAAGACGCCTTTACTGTTGTCTTAGTCTCGCTACTATTTTTCAAGGCAGATGCAAAATCATTGGATATCAGAACTAGATCTGGAAGAATTTTTGAAAAATGACCTTAGGAGGACTAAGACGCCTTTAATGTTTTCTTAATCTAGTTCTGAATTTCTAAAATCTCTAAATGTGGTCTTGAGGCTTGATGTATGCACTTTCTTCTTCTTTAATCTCAGGTTCTAAAACCTTCATCTTTGGCTTGTAGGTGAGTTTATGTAAAGATGACAACTTTGTAAATGCAACTTTGCACTCCAAATGATCTTCAAGTCTTCAACCTAGATCTGAAATCACAAATATGCAAGAGGAGAAAAGGTTGTTGATTCTTAGTGAATGGGGGTTTTCCTTGGTCAAACCCCTTGTTGGAAATTAAACCTTGAAATGAAATAGAATAATGAAGGAAATGATGAATGAACAACGTGCAATGCTACAACTCACCAAACCCTTATTGTAAAGTCTACAAACTTGGGTGAAATAGCTGCAATGGATATGGATCTTGAATCAAAGGAATGCTTGATAGATCTTGTTTGAATTGCTTGCTTGAATCAAAACCCTGCATCACAAATGTTAGCACAACAATACACATGATGCAAGAATATCTTTGAAATGATGCTTGAATCTTGATGATGGCTCCAAATGCTTGATGAATTGCTCTTGAATGCTAGAATGCTTGAATGCTTAGATGCTTAGATTGCTTGTTGTGAAAAATGAGTGAAGGAACCTTGTATTTATACTTATTATATGCTTAATATCCTGAAATTGCACAACACCAAGCCGACATATGAATTCATTAAATAAAGGAGGCTAAATCCCACCAGAATTTGAAATTAAATCTCAAAAAATAAGCTGAGGACTAAGATGCCCTAGGTGGGCTCTAGGTCCTGAGGCTCAAATCTCGGGGCACATACTCCAAAAAGGGACCTATTCAGGTACTCTCAAAATCAGGGTCCCAAGATTTTTGGGGAACAAAGACACCCTAGGTGGCATTTTAGTCCCAACCCAAAAATCAGGGACACTCTGATGGCATCATTAAATTATAATTTATTCATTAGAGAATGTCGAGATTAGCCAGAAAAAGATATAATTAATAAAGCTTGTGGATGTAAAATAGGACCAATTAAGACATAAATAGGGATAAATAAAGCAAGGTAGGCCTAAAAAAGTGTGAAAATGCAAGGGTATGCATTTTACTACACTACATTTAGCCCCCACTTTAGTGAGAGGATGAACTTGCTTCAAACTCACACCAAAGTAGCCAACCACACAATCAAGAGGGGTTCAAATGTACAAATGATAGTAAGATAGGATGGAAATAATTGAGAGGGTGGCCAAGCCTCCAGGATCAAGATCCTATGGAAAACCAACATAAGCACAAAGGAACACACATGCTAATGATATATGAAGCCATAACCACATCGCAAACATACACCATGAAAGATAGAAAAAGAAAAAGTCAAGGGAAAAAGGAAAAAAAATGCATCAGATCAAGCTTTGATTGGCCATCCAATGCGGTGGACCGGGTTTAGGTTGAAAGAGATTTACAAGTGGAACGTGTTGTCCACTATGTAAACAAAACACATGCTCACAAGGGCCAGTGAAGCTAGGTGTCCACTAGGTGAGCCCCAAGAGGTCCATATCAAATCCATACCCCCATGACTTTAATAAGGACAAAAGAAAGAAAATGCACACTCACAAGGGCTAGTGAAGCTAGGTGTCCACTAGGTGAGCCCCAGGAAGTCCATATCAAAGCCATACCTCCATGACGACATGATAAGGACAAAAGGAAAATGCATGCTCACAAGGGCTAGTGAAGCTAGGTTTCCACTAGGTGAGCCCCAGGAAATCCATATCAAAGCCATACCTCCATGACTATGATAGGGACAAAAATAAAATGCAAAAAGAAAGAGGGATGTTCGAAGGGACTTTGCTTAATTCATGCAAATTCTTAATCTTAGGGGATATCATGCCTAAAGTCTCCAAGTGAGGACCAATTAAAGGATAAAATATTCACAACTTAGGGAATGCAGTGTGTTGCATCATCACTAATAGGAATATAATATGCTAAGATAGATCAAGCTCTTGAAGGACATTACTCCCAATGTCACCACAAAGAGAAAAACACATTGTATGAAGCAAGAAAATCACATCAAGGAACATGAACTTATTCTAAAATAATGCCAGTGTATGCCCCCACTTTAAAGGAATTGCTAACACCATGCTATGCGAAATTACTTTAAAGTAGCCAAAAATGAAAAAGAAAAATGAAAAGAAAGGGTTTCCCCTAGAAACATATAAGGGATCTATGGATTCGAGGTCAATATCTTTCTTTGTTGCAATGATATCAGAGAGGTCAAAACTGTCATCATTCCCCAAATACACATAGAACTAGAAGAATGACACAAAGAGAGTGAAAAAAAAGGAGAAATATTTTGGGTCAACATGGAAGAAACATGAATGTCTTGACACCTTGCATCATCCCCAAAAGGAAAACACAAGAAAAAAATGAAAGGGAAAAGAAAAGATAAGGAAAAATATTTTGGGTCA
This sequence comes from Sequoia sempervirens, assembly GCA_007258455.2. Classification (NCBI taxonomy): domain Eukaryota; kingdom Viridiplantae; phylum Streptophyta; class Pinopsida; order Cupressales; family Cupressaceae; genus Sequoia; species Sequoia sempervirens. Next base: position 176,198,290 of record VDFB02000017.1, read on the forward strand.
ACATGGAAGAGCCATAGGGTATCTCGATGCCTTACGTCATCCCCAAAAGGAAAACAAAAGACAAAATGAAAAGAAAAAGGTAAAAGTAAAAGATTAATGAAAAGGAAAAAGTATACGACACATAGAAGAATGAAGGTACAAATAGAGGAATGCACATCTAGAGAGAGGGAACATCAAATAGAACATCACAGGGGATCACATTACACACATGTATTCAAAAAAGTGAAAAGGAAGCAAAAAGGAAGGAAAAAGGAAAATAAAAAGAAAAGACAAAAGAGTAGTAAGCACATGCGAGTCAACCATTGAGCATGTCATTCACTAGCAAGAGGGACAACATCAAGTGTTGTACTAGGAGAATCACCAAGTTAAACACGAGGTGCATCACTCAGTTTAGGAGGATCATCACAGTTGTTATCATTTAAGCTCATGGAAGAGGAAAATATAGCAAATTCAACTCATTATGCACTTGCTCATCAATTTTAGCAATTTCCTCATCATCATCCAAGTTAACCACAACAGGAGGACAAATGATAATATCCATAGAAGGTTCTGGTCCTTATTGTGTTGGAGACATAAATTCTATGTGTTCTAGTAAGAGAGGAGGGAAATCATTTATTGCTTCTGTCAAGTTCAGATTTTGATTTTCAATGTTTTACTCATCATTAATCTTTCAAGCAATAGCACAACATCTACACCTATGCTCTCTAGCATTTATGTTCCTTTTATTATGGCTTTCAAGTTGCGTTTTTGTAGGAGTGGGTTTGTCAACCATAGGTTCCTTTTCTTCTTGTGAAATAGGCAAGGGATTTTGCATGGATGGGTCTTGGTTTGTTGGAAGAGCTTTAGGTTCGCTATTGTTCTCTTCAAGGGGTGAAGGTTCAATCATGAATGGAGGCAAGTTCTCAAGGAATAATCTAGCTATGCATTTTTCTTTGAACTTTTGGTATGAAAGGAAAAGGAAGTCTTCATGGGGTCTGATAGGTTCCATAGGCTTAGGCCAAAAATAATCTAAGGAAAATTTTCCATGAGAAGACGGGGGTCTAAAGCCACTATGGTTTATAGTAAATATTTCATTGCCAACTGGAGACTTTAAGCACTTATGGACAATGGATGGGACTGCCTTCATGGAGTTAAGCCAATTGTAGCCCAACTTCACATGAAATTGGTTTGAATTGGATATGAGAGAATGATATGTTTAATTTCTTCCATCCTAATTTTAAAGGGAGTGTGATGAATCCCATCATAGCACAAGAAAAACCATCATGCATTTTAATCCATGCTTTCGGTTTATCATATCTATCTTGAGTAAGTTCATGCACATATAAGAGTTCTTATGTGATCACATTCTCTCCATAGACAAGATCAATTAAAATCTTAGGAGTGGGCTTGTTATTGATTTTGTCAGCTATGTAAAGAGGACCATCAGGTGCATATTCAATTGTTTCTTCTAAAGAGAAAGCAATTTCAGTGGGCATTATGGTTTGCTATTTATGAGGCTCAATGTCAATCACTCCTATCATTGTACTAATAGGACTTTGGTCATTAGTATCCATAGGACTTTTTTTATCATTATTCATAGTATTTTCTTTGTTATTGTTCATATTCTCATCATCTATGTCAACATTCTTTATGTCAGGCTTAGTCTCACTAGCCTTAACAAATGAAATATTATGGTTGGGCATGGGATTGGTAAAGATTTGCAAGTTTTGGTTGGGAGGAGCTATAGACTTATTACCTTTTCCATTTACACCTCTAATTTGGATATGATTAGAATCAATGAGGTCTTGCACAAGATGTTTAATATTCTTGCAATGTTTTGTATCATGTCCTTTTTATTGGTGATAAGCACAATAGGAATTGTGTCTAAAGCTCGAGGATAATGGCTTCCTAGGGTCAAGGGGTTGAACGGTAGGTAGGGTAAGCATATTTTTTTTTAATAGCTGGGTCATAATGTTGTGAAGTGTGTGGGGTAAGGGTGTAATTTTTCTTTGTGGATCCTCGAAGATATCAGGATTACTCTTCTTTATAGCAGCTACTTGGGTATCAATTGGTTGGGTAGCTTGAGAGGTAGAATTTAGCTATAGGAAACTTTTATTTTGTCTTCTAAAAGGTTGGTAGGTGTTTTGGCTTGGAGCTTCAGACTTTTCAAGATGGGTAGAGGTGTTTTTTCAGTTCACTTCTACCTACAGAATTTTGATAATCTCGAAGGGTAGTGCACAAGTGCATGAAGGAAGGGAATTTCATCATGGTAAGCTTATATCTTATCTTACTTTGGAGATTTTATGTGAGCATATTTTGAAGGTGGGAATCAAGAATATTCACACTAATTTGGGAATAAAGCAACTGGTAGTGTGAAATAAAATCAATGACTTTTTCACCCTCAATTTGCTTACATCTCATCAAATCAGCTAATGTCATTTCAAGAACCATATGCACCTGGAAATGGTTAATAAAGGCCTCAACAAGTTCATTGAATGAACGAATTGAGTTATTCGGTAACACAGAAAACTAATCCAAGGCAATGTTTTTCAGAGATCAAGGAAAAAGTTTAGCCAAAATTTTGTCTTCAAGGATAAAGTCACTACACAAAGCAGTAAATGCATTAACATGATTAGTAGGATCCCCCTTTCCTCCATATTTATCAAATCTAGGGATCTCTATACCTTGTGGCACTAGAGTTCTCAATATCTCCAAGGATAGTGGGTTACTTTTGACATAGTATGAAGGTGGACCCTTTTGATTTTGATTTATGGTGGAAACTTGATGTTGAATGGATGAAAGGATTTGTAAAAGGTGGTTAATGATAGGATCATTGCTTATGGTTTGCGATGGAGATGAATATGGTGGTGGTGAGTATGTGTTGGAAGGACCAGTGAAGGGATTGCTTACGGGAGGAGATATAAGATTAGATGCCACATAATTATAAGGAGAACTAGTCAAAATATTCAAGGTAGGAAGGATATTTCTAGTTGGTTGCATCATTGTGGTCACTTGAGGATTGGTATGGGTTGGAATGGATGTTATGGTTGAGGGAGGATTTTGATTTCCTCCATGTCCTTGCACATTATTTGAAGCTTGATCACCATTGGTGGTGGAAGGACAGTGTTTTCCAAAGATGTGAGCTATATTATGCACAACTTCCAGTCCTTCATCACTTTCCATCATGCGTTGAATACTATCTATGGCAGGTATAACAATGTTGGAAATGTTTTCAGTCTTCACACTATCTTGTAAATGCGCTAGATCTTCATGCATTTTCATTATGTTTTCTTGAGGGATATGGTCAACCATTGTTTGAACACTTGGCATAGCAAAAGAGGTATCAAAGGTGTGGTCCATACCTAGTGTACTAATACCAACACCAGAAGTAAGAGATCTTGATAACCCAAGATCTACAACAAGTGTTTTATTGCAAGATGCCATGAGTATCACACTACGTCTAACCACAGTATTAGAAGTAGGACACCAAGTACTACATCTCATACAAGGGATAAGCCAAGGAAAGTGCAAAGAACATAATATCCTATACTTGCAATTATGCTTGAAATGAAAGAAATTAGAATAACAACAATTCTACGAACTAAAACAAAGAACTGAAAGCAACCAATAGAAGCACATAAAAGTAATTTTAGAGCCTAAAAACTAGAAAGTCAAACTTAACAAGGACTAAGACACCAGTAAGGGAATTTTAGTCCTACTGGTGAAATTTTGAAGTTCTAGGGACTGAAACAGACAACAAACAACAGAGAAAGGATTCTAAGAAAGAAATCCTGAGAGAGACTAAGATTCCAGGAAGGGAGTTTTAGTCCTAGCAGAGGTTTTCTTAGAAAAAAAACAAATGTTGGATATTCTACACTGTTTATAGATTGCCTATTCAGGATGCTAATGTTTAGAAACAAGAAAATGTGCAAATGAATGCAAGGAAAAGCAACTAGGAACAAGCAATTGAATACAAAGATAATTTTTTTCAATTTTGAATGCAATAAGAATCCAATTAGGATTATGAACAATGCATTTTTCAATTTTTGAATGAAATAAAATGATGTAAGAAAGAAAAAATGCAGCCTATATTCACTTTCACTAATGCAAATATTAGAAACCCCAAATGCAATTTCACTAAATATAAAAAACCCTAGATGCAACTTCACTAATGCAATATGCAATGCAAGAATGAATGCAATCTAGATCTAGAACTTGAATAAACTCCAAATCAGAAATTGAATGCTCAAAAGAGTTGGGTTCACAAAAATGAAACACATGGGAAAAGAGGAGGCACTAATAGCACTCTTCTCCTTTACAATTATTCAATAATGTCCTAAGAGCCCTAATTGGATTGTCTATCAGCCTCACAAGGTAAGTCAATTCTTAACTAGGAGGACCTAGGAGGGGACTTTTCAACTTTTAGGGGTTCACCACCAAGAAAATGCTTGGAAAAGACAAATGAACATCCAACTCACAAAGCCTAACTATGCAAGCTAAATGAGAGATTAAAATAATGAAAATATGCAACATGGAGTTAGGAGGTATGTACCTAGGAAACCTGGAGATGTTGTGAGGATTTCAGAAATACAAAGAAACTACCAAAATGTGCTAGGTAGGACTAAGATGCCTTTACTATTGTCTTAGTCTTGTTGTTGTTTTTCAGGGTAGATGCAAAATCTTCAGTTGTTAGAACTGGATCTGGAAGAATTTATAAAAAATGGCCTCAAAAGAACTAAGATTCCTTTACTATTGTCTTATTCCCATTACAAATTTCTAAAATCTCTAAATGTGGTCCCAAGGCTTGATGTCTACATTTTCTTCTTCTCTGATTGTAGGTTCTAAAACCTTCAAATTTGGCTTGTAGGTGAGTTTCTATGAAGATGACAACTTTGTAAATGCAACTTTTCACTCCAAATGATCTTCAAGTCTTCAACCTAGATCTGTAATCACAAATATGCAAGAGGACAAAAACTTGTTGATTGTTAGTGAATGGGGGTTTTCCTTGGTCAAACCCCTTGTTGGTAATTAAACCTTGAAATGAAATAGAAGAATGAAGGAAATGATGAATGAACAACATGCAATGCTAAAACTCACCAAACCCTTATTGTAAAGTCTACAAACTTGTGTGAAATAGTTGCAATGGATATGGATCTTGAATCAAAGGAATGCTTGATAGATCTTGCTTGAATTACTTGTTTGAATCAAAACCCTACATCACAAATGTTAGCACAACAACACACACGATGCAATAGTCTCTTTGAAATGATGCTTGAATCTTGATGATGGCTCCAAATGCTTGATGAATTGCTCTTGAATTCTAGAATGCTTGAATTCTTAGATGCTTAGATTGCTTGTTGTGAAAAATGAGTGAAGGAACCTTGTATTTATACTTATATATGCTTAATATCCTAAAATTACATAATACCAAGCCAACATATGAATTCATTAAATAAGGGAGGCTAAATCCCACCAGAATTTGAAATTAAATCCCAAAAATAAGCCAAGGAGGACTAAGACGCCCTAGGTGGCCTCTTAGTCTTGAGGCTCAAATCTCGTGGCACAAACACCAAAAAGGGACCTATTCAAGTTCTCTCAAAATCAAGGTCTCAAGACCTTTGGGGGACAAAGACACCCTAGGTGGCATTTTCATCCCAACCCAAAAATTAGGGACACTCTAATGACATCATTAAATTATCATTTATTCATTGGAGAATGACGAGATTAGCCAGAAAAGGATATAATTCATAGGGCTTGTGGATGCAAAATAGGACCAATTAAGACATAAATAGGGATAAATAAGGTAAGGTGGGCCCAAACAAGTGTGAAAATTCAAGGGTATGCATTTTACTACACTACACACTGTAAACCAAGCATCAAGCTACTAGATGCTTTCACCTTTAAATGATCAAGGGTGTATTTGAATACATGTATACTTAAAAGTAGACATGATCATTGATCAACTATATATATTTTTTCTATAAACCAATAATCTATACCCCAAATGGAGATATATCTTATCCCACTCAATGTATAGCAATACTACCAACCAAACATCTATAGCCCTAGTAAAGGTTACTTGAAACACCTAGCTAGTTGATTTCTTCTAATTTTCTAATTTCTCCTTTTCTCTTTCCTTTTTATTTTGATTGTATTTTCACTTTTTTCCTTTCACTATTTTTATTTTATTTTCAAATCACTCTTTTGAATCTTTCTCAACTCACAAGAAATTAAATGTATGCCTAGGTTGGGATCACAATGGTAATAAAAATATAAAATATTAAGATTTTTCAATTGATATTTAGCTACAAAACTAATCTCAACACACAAAGGAAGCATTAGCATTTTCCTTTGGTCTCCTTGTGTTGTGCAATGCAGTGCTCCATTTCATGACATGGATTAATCACCTCCCATGGATTCATTAACTTTGGCAGTTGTATCGGGCATTAACAGGTCAATCGTTTGGTGAAACAACAACCATCTTTGCAACAATTGGTATCAAATCCTAGGTCACAAGTTCAAACCCCTTGCTTGTGCTGGGGGGATTGTTGCAAGGTGTGCACACTTGGTCTCCTTTTGTTGTGCAATGCAATGCTTAGGTTCATGAAATGGCTTAACTACCTCTCATGGATTCATTAACTCTAGAATTTGTATCAAGGATTAACAAATCAATATTTTGGTGTAATGGCAATCGTCTTTGCAACACTTCTATGTGTAAGACAAGACTAACCTATGAAATCACTAAATTTTGAATGAAACCCTCTTTAGCACTATTTTCATGTATGAAATTAGGAGAAGTGGCTTTATCATGCACCTCTTTATCACTTGAACTTTGAATTTCCTCTTGATTGTTATCTACAATTAGTAACTATATGTGAGGTATAAGGCCTTTTAAGATCAAATCAATTCTTATAAGGAGGGTGGGGCAATCAATATCCTCATTTCTCATAGTGCCATGTAATATAATAAGGTGACTAGAAATCCCATCTCTAACAAGTCCTTTCATGAGTTCAATTTCTATTTCAAATTCTTTATTGTGCATTATGATTGATAAGAATACTTAGTCTCATCATTGATATTATATGTGCATGTTGAAGGACTATAATGTTCATCATATATATAGGTATATAAAAAATTTATTTTTTTAATTTTTCATGATTGGAGTCTTTGAACAACATTCTATATTTGTACATGTCTTCAAATTTTTCATTTTTTAAACATTTATCTAGGACTTTGTTCATTTTGTTTTGTTACTATCCATGTAGGAACATTCATATTTGACTGAAATTTCATATTTTCTTTATTCTTTTTATTCTTAGGTAGTGAAACAAAGAAAAATAGGTTGAGAGGATGAATCACAATGGAAACTATGATACACCTATTCTTCCTAGTTTCATTCAATATAGGTGTAATAATGTGTATTCAATTTATAGAAATCAATCCTAACCTAAATACCAATAAAAAGGAAAGTTTTAAGAGGGTCAAATGTTGTGTACTTGCTGCAAAAAGTGTTTTTTGGGCCTCGCTAAGAACTCATTCGCCCTATAATGAATGGGTCCTAGCTAGGGCTCTGGAAAAATGGTTTCTAGGTTTTGTTCTTCAATATCTGCACTTCCAGAGCCTAGTTAGAAACTATCGGAAAACTAAAAATAAGTTTTGTAGCTTAGTTTCTGTGATCTTGCAAGAAAGATGACAACTTTGACAACTTTGAAAATTTGAAAACTTTGACAAATTTTGTTCTTCAATCTTCAATCTGAAATCTGCAATCACACATTAGAGAGGAGAAAAATGTTATTTTGTTAGGGAATAGTGGTTTTCCTTGGTCAAACCCCATTTTGGTAATTAAACCTTGAAATGAAACAATGCATGAAAGGAATGATGAATGAACAACAATATTTAACAACTCACTAAACCTTTTAATCGAATCTTGGATTGTAGATATGCAAGCTAGCATGAAATGGACTTAATGGACATAGATCTTGATCTTGAACTTGAAATGAAATAATGCTTGAATTGGATCTTGAATGATACATCACAACATTAGCTCAATAACATGCATGATGCACTAAATCTTTGACATGATGAGAGGACTCTTGATTGCTGCAATATTCTTCAATAATCTTCCCTTGAATTCCTTTAGAAATGCTCTTGTGAAATCTTACGATGCTTGCATACAAATTCTTAGATGAAACTAAATGAAATAACCTTGTATTTATACTTAAGATTAAATCCCACAATTCAAATATAACAAGCCGACATCAGATCTAGGATTTGAAATCATCAAAATGCCACCAAAAACATATTCTAAGGAGGCATGTGCAAGATCATGGGTGTCCAAAAAGTGGCAATGAGGAAAAAAACACAGTTTTACTTTTCTGAAATCAGACCAAAAAAAAAATGTTGAATTTTTGTATGGGTCGGGTACAATATCTGTTTTGGTTTGGTAACACTAAACCAAAACAGATATCCATTTCTAACGGATATCTATTTTGAAATAGATATCTATTATTTAAACAAATATCAATTTTAAAATGGATATCTATTATAAACGGATATTTGTTTCCCAAAATTAATTTTCATCAATTTATGCAAACAAAATGGATATCCATTTCATATATGTTTGAAACGGATGTTCTTTTTGAAAATCCCAAAAAGAACACTTCAGTAAAATGGGAATAACTTTTGTGTTATTGATCAAAATTTTGGTTTTTATAGGCATTGGGAAGGTGATTCATAGCTCTACGCAATGGATAAGATTATTTTGATAGATTGAGCACAAAAAACTAATTGTAATCATTTTGAGTTCCCCCTTAATTTTTAAAATTTTAAATGCTCATAATTCTTGCATACAATGCAATAATCATCCTAAATGACTTGAAACATTAAAGAAGTAATAAATAATGAAAAAAATATTTTTTACTAAGGAGAGTAAAAATTCACATAAATCATCATGGAAGGCCTCCTTGTTGTCTTTCATCCTATGCATACCTTTACCTAAGTTGAACTAGGAGAACATATATATATATATATCCCTCTATCTATTTAGCTATTTCTCCCTCTCTCCCCCTCTCCTTCATTTACCCTCTCTACCTATCTCTCCACTTTTCCCTTACTATGCCTTTATCTATATCTCTCCTCTCTCTCTCTCTCCCTCTCTACCTAGCTCTCTCACTTTCTCTTCCCCTCTCTTTCACAAGTTATATTTATATATATATATATATATATATATATATATATATCTACATATATCTCCCTCTTCCTAGCTGTATCTCTGCATCTCCCTCTGTCATGTCCTCCATATTCTCTCTCTCTCTCTCTCTCTCTCTCTCTCTCTCTCTCTCTCTCTCTCTCTCTCTCTCTCTCTCTCTCTCTCTCTCTCTCTCTCTCTCCCTCCCTCTATCTATTTATATAATCTACATTTTCATCAAGTTATCTCCATTACACCCTATTTATGCCTCCATAAATCTATCTCTTTGTCTATGTCCCTCTCTCCCTATCTCTATTACTTGTCTCTATCACCTCCTTTCTCTCTCACTCTTTCCCATATATATATATATATATATAAAAGAGGGTGTAATAGAGAGATAGAGGTAGAGAGAGAAGAGGAGGGGAAGAGATCATGTATACCAATATATAGTGGGAGAGGGAAAGAGGGAGATATAGAAAGATAGAGAGATAGGGAGATAGAGGCATAGAAATATATGGATAGAAAGGGATAGGGAGAGAGAATCTATCTCTTTGTCTCTCTATTTATATCTATCTATATCTCATTATCTCTACCTCTCTCTCTTATTCATTCTCTCTCCCTATCCCTTTCTATCCATATATTTCTATACCTCTATCTCCCTATCTCTCTATCTTTCTATATCTCCCTCTTTCCCTCTCCCACTATATATTGGTATACATGATCTCTTCCCCTCCTCTTCTCTCTCTACCTCTATCTCTCTATTACACCCTCTCTATATATTTCCCACTCTCCCTCCCTCTATATCCCCCTTCTCTATCTCTTCCTCTTTATCTCTACCTCGTTATCTCTCTCCTTTTCTCTACCTCTATCTCTCTATCTAGGGTACTTGGAGAGATAGGTAGGGAGTGGGAGAGACCTAAGAGAGAGAGAGAGAGAGACATAATAGGGAGAGATAATTAATAGGGATAGATACTTAAGAGGGAGAAAGAGGGAGGGAGAGAGAGATAGAGATAGAGGGAGGGAGGGAGAGAGAGAGAGACTTGAGAGGGAGAGAGGGAGTGAGAGATAGAGAGAGGGAGAGGGAGAGAAACTTGAGAGGGAGAGAGGGAGAGAGGGAGAGATGGAGGGAGAGAGATGGGGGGAGAGAGAGAGACTTGAGAGGGAGAGAGAGGGAGAGAGAGAGAGAGACTTGAGAGGGAGGTGTAAAGTGAGTGAGAGAGAGAGAGATAAAGTAGAGAAAGCAAAGAGAGAGAGGGAGAGGGAGTAGTAGAGACTAGAGAGAGAGGCAGTGGGAGAGACCTAAGAGGGAGAGAGGGAGATGGAGAGTGAGAAGGAGATGGAATGGGAGAGGGAGAGGGAGAGGTAGTGGGAGGAACCAGAGAGAGGGGGGAGGGAGGGAGAGATGGAGGGAGAGGTAGAGACCTGAGAGGGATATGAAGAGAGAGAGAGGGAGAGACCTAAGAGAGAGACATAAGAGGGAGAGAGAGAGTGGGTGAGACCTAAGAGAGAGAGAGAGACCTAAGAGAGGGAGAGGTAGAGGGAGAGAGATAGGGAGAGGGAGTGGGAGGGACATGAGAGTGAGGGAGGGAATGTGTGTGCATGAGAGAGAGAGAGAGAGATAGAGATAGAGACTTGAGAGATAGACCTAAGAGGGAGAGAGACTTAAGAGGGATATGGAGAGAGAGGGAGAGGGAGAGGGAGATGGAGAGAGAGAGGGAAAGGGAGAGAGGGAGAGGGAGTTGGAGGGACCAGAGAGAGACCTAAGAAGGAGATAGAGAGTGAGAGAGAATGAGAGAGAACGAGACTTGAGAGGGTGAGAGAGAGAGAGAGAGAGGGAAGGAGGGATGGAGAGATAGGTCTAGAGCTCATGGAGAGAGTGAGAAAGATAGGTCTAAAGAGGGAAAAAGAGAGGAGGGAGGGAGGGATGGAGAAGTGGATAGTTAAGTCTAGAGTTCAATATATTGATATGGAGAGGTCTAAAGAGGTAAAAAGAGAGAGAGGGAGGGAGGGAGGAACAAGTGGAGGGATAGGTCCAAATATTAATGGGAGACATAGTGAAATATAGAGGGGTAGAGAAAGGGACAAAGAGATATGATGATTTATGAAGATTTGTTCATCTCCTTACTACAAAAAATATAAATATTTTATTATTGATTACTTTTTCTAATGCTTCAAGTATTTTGAGATGTGTGTTACAAAAAATTCATGAAAAAGACACTTTTCATGCAAAATTAGTGAGCATTTGATGTTTCAAAAATGAAATATGAAGTTCAAATGATTATAGTTAATTTTTGTGTACAATATAGAAACACTGCCTATTCCATTGCATAAATCTCTCAATCGCCTTTCCAACGCTTGTAAAAAATCAAAAATTTGATAAAACATAAAAGTTATGCCCACTTTACTAAAGAGGGTTTTTTAGGTCTTCAAAATGGATATTAGCTTTATTTTTCAAAATAGATATCCATTTTATTTTTAAAAATGGATATCCGTTTTGTTTTTTAAATTGGATATCCATTTTATTTTTCAAAAAATGGGTACCCACTTTCCAAAATGAATATACATTTTGAAACAGATATCTGTTTCAAACAGATATCCATTTTGTCTGACAAAACTTGCAGCCTTAGGAGTTCCCTCGGGTTTTCCTTGGTTTTTGGCTTGGGATTGCCAAGCCTAGAAAGTCAACTAAAAAATGTGTTTACAAAATTTCCTTAGTTTTTCGAAGTTCACCCTTGTCGCTGATGACTTTTTTTTAATCTGAATTTCATGAAATGAAAAGATTTTATAGAAAAAAATGTGATCTTTCCAACAATATAAGTTATGCCTTATTTTGAATTTAATAAACAATTATTATTGATTTTCTACATACATTATGACTAAAGTCTTGATTGATAGGCTGATTGAAAAACTTCTATAACTTTCAAACTACTTAACATTTTTCAAACCTACTAGATGTGTCACATTTTATGCTTCACATACTATAGGATAAAAAAAAAAATGAATTTCATAAATTTTTGACCAAGTTATGGTGGTCAGACACACACATTTTAATAATTTTGAAATGTTCTAATAAAAAAATGATAACTAATTATTTACATGGAAAAAAATTACAAAAAAATCTGGCACATCCAGGCATGTTTACTCTACATATATTGAAAGATTCAAAAAAATATATATTATTTTTTCTTGTACTTAGGGTGGTCAAGCATACACATGCTTCTTATCTTTTTCTTGAAAATTTAGTACCACTGCATTGAAATTTCAAATTTTCACAAAACATATTTACTTTTTTTCCAAAAAAGGACTAGTAGCCTAGAAACTGCATTCAATTTTCTACAACTTTTATTCTTACATATTTTTTAAATTATGTTAATAACTTATTCAAATTTTTATGTCAAGTTGTCTAACTCTGATTTTCTAAAATTTCATTGCCACTTAGAGGCCTAGTTTGGACCCCCATGGTCCTACAATGACCCAAGGGGGGGTCCTAAGTCTAAGTGAGGACTCATTCGTCATGTGGTGAATGGGTCCTAACTCACTTAGCTAGGAAACACTTCAGACAATGTGAAAGATCATGTGAAAATAGGGTCCTAGGACCTAGTGAGGACCTATTCGCTAGGTGGCAAATGGGTCCTAGGTCACTAACCTAGGACAAACACCTTGTAAAATTAAGTGGTGTAATATCTGTGAGCCTATATCCTATACCTACAAGTAAACAAAAAATGAACACACTAGTAAGATCAAATGCAAGTTAGGATAGAGATTCCCCATAAAATCCATTAACATGATTCGAAATAGGAAATGAAAGAAATAAAAGAGATTAATCATATTCAAATAATGCAAACCCTTGATCCTATGGGAGAGTTGGTGCCAATTTGATGTGGAAATTGGCTCTTTCCCAACTCCTAAGCAAGCTTGATGAAGATTTGATGATTGTAATCCACTTGGTGATTGCTTCAAATGCCTTCCATGGAGAAAACCTGTAATAACCTAGCTACAATTAATGAATTTGATGCAAATGCTAAAGCTCTAAGATGAAATTGAAGTATAATAACTTTGCTCAAATTTTAGATGATAGAAATAAAGGATGAGCTCTCTTATTTATAGAATGTCGAATTGAAGAGATGCCCAAAATGGAGCAATGTGGGACTAAGAATCAACAAATGGCAAGATGCCACTTGTCAACATGTGAATGGATGGAGGATGTACAAGTTTTGAAGAATGTTTCAATAAATGCATATATTTGAAATTTGAAATTGAAGAAGTGACATGTTTAAGGGGGATGAAAGAAGAGTTAATTGCCACTTGGCTTAAGGCAAGGACATGTAAGATATTTTAAATGCTTTGTTGGATGTACAAGTCCATTTGGGGGGAGATTTCAAATTTGAAGAATATTCCTACTTGGATTCCTTTTTGAAAGTAAATAGAGATTTAATAAATCAAATAAATTGATTTATTGTGCAAGTGGGAAAAGCTAGAGGATGTGACATTCAATTAGATTAAACTAATCAGGTTTTGATCAATTTAAGAGGAGATTAGGTGATTTGACTAATTGATTTAGAATTGCGGGTTGAAATAAAAAAAAAAGAGATGGAAATGATTAAGACCTAGTTAAATAAATATTTTGATTTATTTAACCAAAGGGTGTGATGTTTGATTAAATTAGATAAATGTTTGATTTATTTAATTCAATAGAGGAACTATAAAGATTTAATAAAATGAATTGTGGATTATTTAATAAAATGAATTGTGGATTATTTAATTAAATAAAGATAGGAAGGTGAAATGACCTAGCTAATTACACGGAGACAATGATTTAATTAAATTGAGGGATTTATTTAATTAAAAGGGGAATTATGATGACTTTCATCAAATAAGGCTATTCGTTTAAATGGTTAGACAAAGGGATAATTTAGGATGAAGCGATGTTAGTAGATAAGGATTGAGTGTGCGATATCAATCTATATATTTTACATGTCTACAATATCATTTATGAATGTTAGGATTTATCCCACAGAATCTGCAATAAATTAGGTTTGGATTTGAATTAAAGGGGCCAATTAAGGAAAATTAAACCTTAATTAATTAATAAATCCCTAGATTAATGTGAAAATGTAAAGATACACTTTACAACATCCTAAATAAGGCACCATTAAGTTCATTTAGTTAAGAAGGGCCCTAAACCTAATGTGAATGTGTAAAACACATTACAACACTAAATCAAGGTGATATTAAGCTCATTTGATTATTAGCTATTCATTCCCAAACTAATGAAAAAGGGATAATTTTTCCATTACTATTTTCCCCAACTTGAGTGAGAGTATGACCCCATGTCAAACTCACACTAAAGTAGGCATTCAAGACACTTATGTATGCAACAATAACAAAGATACACAATCATACAACATCAAAGACCAAAAAGAGATCAAGCCTAGATTGTCCAACGTGATGTGGAACACATATAGACTATTGGTTTTTTTGCACTCACTCTAGGGTAGTGGAACCTCAGGCCATCCACTAGTTGAGTATCCTTCTAGGAAGGTGGATTAGTGAGAAGGTCATACCTATGTGTTGGCTCTCACTGTACTTACCATACCAAATCTATCCCTCTAATAATTTTGATAGGGTGCCACTCACATTCTTGTCTCATGCTTAACAAGTTGTGTTATGCTAAGCACCAATGCACATGGCAAGGCTCCACAAGTAATCAAGGTGTGTTATGCTAGGTGGCCTTGAATCAGGGTTTCGAGATACACAAGGTTAGCAAGTTGTATTATGCCAAACAGTTATGAAAAATATGTATGTAGGTTTTTGTTCAAGGAGATCTTGCTTCATTTGTGTGAGGTCTTCTTCTTAGGGATCATCATGCCTAATGTCTCCAAGAGAGGAAAAATCAAGAGTAATAGATTGCCTCTTACGGGATGCCTAGCATCACATCAAGCCACTAAGAGGAAATTCATGCTTAAAAAATATCACTCTTGGAGGAAATCAAACCCAATGACACCACCAAGAAAAGGATGCATCACAAGAAAAAAAAATACAAAATTTCAAAAGATCGATGTATGCCCCCACTTTAAAGGGGTTACTAACACCATTGTTGTGAGAAATTTCTTTAAAGTAGCCAATGTTTACTCCTAAGACATGAGAGCTTTCCTCAGAAAACCCTATGCCAAATCATATGTTTCTAAAATAAAGCTATGTCACGAAAAAGGAGGGAGGGGTTGCCCTAAATAATGCATAAGGGATCTATGGATTTGGGGTCAATATGCCTTTGCTAAAATGTTGATTTAGAGCTTGAAAATGTCATCATTTCCCAAATACTCATAGAACAAGAAGAATGACACATAAAGAGTGAGAAAAAAAGAAGCTTTTTGGGTCAACATGGAAGAGACATAAATGTCTCAACGCCTTGTGTCATCCCTAGAAGGAAAACACAAAACAAACAAAAAGGTAACATGTTTAAGACATATAGAAGAATGTAGATACATATAGCAGAATGCACAAAAAGAGAGAGATAAATCAAAAAAAAAGCAAGGGGGATTGCATTGCATACATGCAATCACATAAGGAAACATGAAAATGAAAAGAATGCAAAATACTAGTAAGGCACATGTGAGTCAACCTATTAGTAGGTCATTTGAATCCCGATCTTGTTGGTATATATAAAAGGTAGACAACTAGCCAAAGGGACAACAACAAGTGTCAAACAACGACACACACCAAGTTGAACACTCTTTTTATGAGAATTTTCATTTCAGCTCATAGAAGAGGAAAACAATGAATTCAACTCGCTATGCACTTGGTCATCAATCTTTGCAATATCAATGTAATCATCTAGATTAATAACAACATGAGGTTGAATGATAATGTCTCTAGAAGGTTCTTGTTTACATTTTGGTGAGGGTATAGAGTCATTATGCATTACTTTAGGAAATTTCATATTTTTTATTTTCTACGTTTCTCTTTTCTTCTTTAGTTTGTAACATACAAGCAATAGCACGTCTACACCTACACTCTCTAGCATTTTAGTTTCATTTCAATCTGTTGTCAATTTTTGTTTGTGTATGAATGGGTTTGTCAATCATAGGCTTCTTCTCTTCCCTTAGGGAAGGGACCATAGGAGGATGTTCAACCACTTTCTCTTTGACTTTGTTAACTTGTTTAACTTTAGGAGGCACAACAAGATTGTTTTGGTTATCTGGTGGTCTCTTAAATGAAATGGTAGGAGAAATTTTCATAGGTTGATCTTGGATATTTGGAAGGGTTTTTTGTTCAATCATGGCTTCGTCAATGATAGGTGGATTAATCATGTGTTGAGGCATGTTTCTAAGCGATAATTCTACTATGCGCTTTGCCTTGAACTTTTGATATGATTTGAAAAATTAATCCTCACGAGATCTAGGGTAAACCCACAAAAGTGGTTTACAATTCGAATGAGGAAGGAAAACTTGTAAAAATGACCACATACCAAAAATTTTCATTCTGGGGGTTCGAATGAACTCATTGGTTCGAGAAAACCCATTTAATGTATGCACAGACAAAAAACAAATGAAAACCCCTTTTGGGAAGGGGGTTCGAATGAACCAAGATTCGAATGAACCCTGGTTTGCTCAAACCCCCTGGTTCTAGTGAACCCCCTTTTTCCTTAATTTTTGACCTTGTTCGCCAAAAAAACCTAAATTTTTATGCTTTGAAGCTCAGGTTGAGGATGAAAATGGAGGAATCTTCACAAACACAACTAGAATCAAGTAGTCCTCGGAACGAGCTATCCAAAAAATATAATTTTCATATTTTTGGTTTTATTATGTATTTGTTTTTTTTAGTTTTATTAAACATAGGTTTTTCATCAAAATGAAGGTCTTTGTTCTGCACATGTGGAAAAATAGCAGATTATCAAAAAAAATTGAATTTTGATATATACAAAAAAAGTTACGCATTATATAGTCACGCTATGTCTAAATTGTAATTGGTTTGACTTTGAAACTTGATTAAAGAAAAAACATTCAATAAAAAACTATCTTACCAAGTGGAAGCACTAGATATCAAGTTACAAATCTAAATTCAAAAGAATTGGAATTTTATCCTTCATGGAAAAAAGTTATGGGTTATACGGTGTGCGCCACTTTTTAAAAATGTTGTTTTCTAAAAAAAACTAGTTTTCATGGGAGATGGAAAAAGAACTACAATCTGATTCCAAAAATTTTGAAAAAAATATTTTTAGAATCTACAGACAAAATGTGACGAGACTCTAGTTTGCATCATCTTCAAATTCCTCACGGTTTAGTTGCTATAGGTGTCTGAATGTGAAGATTTAGTTAAAAATAATAATTTCAGTGTCTAGTTTGGCCAAAAATTGTAAACCACTATTGTGGGATCACCCTCTAATAGGTTCAATAGGTTCGGGGCAAAAGAAATCCAATGAAAAATTCCCTCAAGAAGAAATAGGATTAAAGCCACTATGGTGTATGGTAAAGATTTCATTGCCAAAGGGAAAATTTAAAAATTTATGCACAACTAATGGGAAGACATTCATGGAGTGAATCCATGGGTAACCTAACTTCACACGAAATCGGTCTGACAATGGGATGTTTGTGAATGAGACAATTAATGTTTTCGATCTAACTTTTAGAGAGATATTTATTGAGCCCATCACAGGACAAGAAAAACCATTATGTGTTTTGATCCATACTTTTGTTTTGTCATATATATCTTGATAAAGTCCATGCACAAATAGGAATTCTTCAGTAATCACATTCTCTACACAGATGAGATCAATTAATATCCTATTAGTAGCTTGTCATTGATTCTTCTAGCTATGTAAAGAGGACCACCAGGTGCATGTTTAAGTATGTCTTTTTGTGAGAAAGCAATATCAAGGGACATTTTGGTTTGGCCCATACGAGGTTTAACTTCAATAAACGACACCATTCTAATCAATTCATCCTCATTTTCATGTTTTATATTTTCATCATTCGTGCCAACATTCATCACATCATTTTTTGTTTCACTAGCTTTGACAAATGAAATAGTATGTTTCAGCATAGGGTTTGTAAAGATTTGTAATTTTTGGTTAGGATAAGCTATTTACTTGTTACCTTGTTTGTTTACAGCTCCAATTAGAAGATGATTAGAATCAATGAGGCCTTGCACAAGATGTTTAAGAAACTTACAATATTTTGTATCATTCCCATTTTGTTAGTGATAATGGAAATAAGAATTTGGTCTATAGCCTGCAGGTAATGGTTTGTTTGGATCAGGAGCTCAGAAAGGAGTTAGAGATAGAATATTCTTTTCTATGAGTTGCAACATGATATTGTGAAGGGTGTTGAGTAGAGGGGTAAATTTTTTATTCCTATCCGTAAAGGCATACAATTTTTTTTCATTTTTATGGCAGCCACTTGGTTATCAGCTTGTTGATTTGGTTGAGGGGAATTAAGTTGTAAAAATATCCTATTTTGTTTCTTGAAAGGTTGGTAACTATGTTGAAGTGTGGATTCAAACTTTTTAGGATGCCTAGGAGGATTTTTCACATCACAAGCATAAGTCATTCTAATAATCATGAAGGGCTATACAAAACTATGTAAAGGATGGGAATTCAACATCTCAAGTTTGTTTTGGGATTTTTTTTGTAAATTGGCAATAAACATTCATTAGAGATTAGCATCAATAATATTAATGTTTATTTGTTAATAAAGTGTTTGGTATCTTGCTATGAAATCAACCACTTTCTCATCATCCTTTTGTTTGCATGTCATTAAATTAACTAGGGTCATCTTGGGACCCATGTGAATGTGGAAGTGGTTGTAAAAGGCATGGGTTTGTGCAAGATAATGGGGGTCCAAAAAGTGGTGATGTGAAAAATATGGAATTTTTAACTCACCAAAAACATGAAATTCTACTTTGACTTTTTGTAGGCTTGGGTGGAAAGTACTAGTGTCAAACCTAATACCAAACTGAAATGGATATCTGTTTCCAAATGGATATTCATTTCCAAACCGATATTTGTTTAGTTTAAGTCAGATTTTTTAATTTCGTCAAGTCTGGGCCCAACCAATTTTTTTATTTTATATATTATAATAATATTTTAATATATTTATCATACAACATATGGAAATTAAATTAAAAAACATTATTATAATGTTTTTAATTTAATATTATATAATAATATATGTAATATATTATAATATTATATTTTATTATAATATTTATATAATATTAAATTTATTATATTATATGATTATATAATATTATATTATAATATTATATTATATTATATTATATTATATTATATTATATATTATATAATAATACATATAATATAAAATATTATAATATATATACATATTATATTATAATATATATATGTATTATAATATAATATAATATATATAATATGTGGGTGGCGGGGAGGGCACCACTTCATCTCATTCATGTGTGCATGAAGTGGCCGAGTGGCAAAGGTTTGGGGTTTTGGGTTGAGTTGGCAGAAAATCACATGGCTAAGGGAATAATCTAGAGTAGGCTTCTCTCATAATTTCCTATCAACATTGGGAGTGGTGTGATGTCCTTCACCAGACACTTGCCAGCCCACTCGCATTCATTGTTGTGCATGCGAGGATGGGTTCGATGGTATTGAGTGGTGTTTAATATATTTTTATGTTGTGGTAGCACGCCATCCTCTCATCGCTGGTTCTACATCTCATATGGTCATGAGCAGATTTACCTTGCTAGTCTCAGTGCAAGAGTTGGAAATAGGTGGCATGGTCACCCTTCTAGAGTTGAAGAGTTCTAAATATTAGATGGCCTTTGAAGGCCAGGTCACAAAACTCCAACTGCAACGTTTGATAAGGCACCAAAATTATCTCACATTTGTGGCAATCAAATGCGTTGCAGGGAAAGGTTTTATGGAGAATGTAGAAGGGTATTATCTTGATTCAAACATTTCTTCCCATGTTTTAGCTAGTTTGCTAGATGTTGGTGTTTCAAAGGCCAATTCTTGGGTTATTATGAAGAGACTCTTCCACAAAGATATGTTGGTGGGTTTGGAAAGGACATTGGTTGCAGTTTCCATGGGAAAAGGCATCCCTCACCCTCGAGATTTGGTTCTCCTCAATGACTTAGAGGCTCTGGTAAGGTTCTATCCATTTATTTTGGACATCTCTGGTATGGAATTGTTGGAACACAGGCGCTTGGCATCTATTGGGGCCGAATTTCTCAGGAATAAATTTTGCCTGACTCTGGTTGCAGAATCATCTTAGAAAAGGGAGTTATGTGTGTTTTCTCAACAGAACATATGGTAAAAGCTTGGAAGGTTGGTGGCTTGGAGTTGGAATGCAAGGAATGTTTTTTAGTAATGGTTGTCTGTAAGTGTACTATTTTTTGTGGCACAGGATGGTAAACTAGTTAATAGTATGTGTTGTCTCCATGTTTAAGTATGGGTTGGATTAGTCAGTCCCGGTATTGTATCAAGGTGTCTCTGTAGTAGCTACAATTTGGTATGGAATGGGTCTATTGGTAGTCTTTGAAATTTTCCCAGGAGGGCCAGAACTTTGTAAATTTTGCTTCTTGAAATTAACACAATATATCTCTCTTACCTATTAAAAAAAAATTATATATAATATATATAATATATTAAATAATATATATATTATAATATATTATAATATTATTATATAATATATTATTTCATAATATAATATATATATTATAAATAATATATATTATATTATATATGATATATATTATATTATATATGATATATATTATATTATATAATAATATATATTATACATAATATAATGTATATTATATTATATAATTTTATATTATAAATTTCATAAAACCACTGCCAATAAATATATGGTCAGGTCCCAGACCTAACCATATATTAAAAAAAGTATAAAACAAGAAACAAATATTTGTTCCCTATTTTATAAAATATAAAACAAAAACCCACGAGCTCATTTTTAGCTCACTACACATGGGTTTCTCTACTTTCCAGCTCGGATATCCATTCCTAGCAAATCATTTTGCTCAAAATCAATTGAATTTGAAAGGTATGTTTGGATTTTTATGTTTTTATTCAATTTATATTATTTTTGCATTGTTTTTTTTAAATTTTAGTCAAAATAGGGTATTTGATAAGTTTTTTATTACATTAAAATCATTGTTAATTTTGAAAAAAATTATCAATTAACAGTCTTAAAATGGCTCAACATGAAAACCCTCCAAATCCTCCTTCACCGCGGCCATTGTTTCCAAACCAAAACGTGCCAACAATACATGAATCTATTCATATAAATTTAGATCAATTAAGAAATGTATGTCGAATCTATGAGACACTCACTGAGCTATCAGACATAAAAAAACAATTTGGAAACAATCATTTCAAATGCTGAAACTTTGGCAACTCAGCACAATAGATTTGCACTATTGCAAAAGGAACAAAGGCAATTTTATGCCGATGGTTTATCATATGATGAGGTGAGGGAACTTGATATTGAAAATTCCCAATTAGCCTAGTTATTCATCGATCACAAAACATAATAGCCCATTAATGTGCAAAAGCCAAAAATTTTAATTAAATGGTGCACCCATAGAGGCATATTAGATCATTTGTAGAGATGTTGGTGGATGGTTTTTGATAAACCACCCAACAACAATCTTGATGTCCCTTAGTACTTTCTCTGAAAATTATATGCTGAACTTTTCCTAGGGAGGCATGTCAATTACTTTGATATGTGATATTTCCAGGGTGTTGGTAGAGGGATACCACAGGATAGACCTAGAGCACATGGAGTCACCCACAGTTCATCCTACTCCACCTATTGTTTCCCTAACTCTACTACCTTACCTTGAGATTGCTTTTGGTGCAGGGACTTAGAGAATTTATGCCTTACATTCATTGAGTGATCATTTAGTCATGCAGAACCATCATGTTGTGTAGCCATTTGACAATGCATCCCATCATGATGGTGTTTCACCTGATACATCCTAACATGATGGTGGTGCACTTACTGCATCATCTCCCATTGGTACACTATCATAAGCTCCCACTAGTACACCATCCTCTTTGGGACATATTTGTGTGCCTCATTACTACATGACATGCAACAATTTATGTATGGGTCCTCTCTAATGGTCCACTAAGGCTTCCATAGACACATTTGACTATGAGGTTCATGATATGTTAGATGTAGGAGTTGATAGGACATGGAGTGGACCATTTGCAGGAGAGACATCGACTACCAAGGACGATATGGGAGGAATGGTAAGACTTAAAGTAATTTCATAGTGTGTTTTATGTAAATTCTTTCATATTTTATGAGAGATATTTGTACTAATATATGTTTATGTGCTGAAATATTTAATAGGTGTTGACAGAGGAACAGATGTCGCAAGTGCAAGAGGCTACGTAGATAGCCATTTGATTTTCCCTAGAGAATCAGTATACGATATTAATTAAATTGTTATTTTAGATGTTAATTTTTGAAATCTATTATGTTTAAATACATGTACTACATAGATTGATAGCCTAATGTAATATTATCTTTTTATGCAACAACCTGGTTCTTATACAACCTTGTTGTCTAGGTCTGACCCATTGGATGAAGTTGCACAAGTTTATATTTTTTTGTATTCTCGACATTATGATTATATGTGCATGTGCATTTAAATAGTGTTTCATTTTTGTCATTTTTTATATAGGAAACATCTTAGCTGCTTCATCCACTATGAGCCCATCTAGTGTTGTAGCATCACAATAGGTATGTGTTTATTTTATATTATAGATATTTAAGTTTAGATAGGAGTAGATATATGTTTAGTAGATATGATTATTTTTCAACAATTATATGTTAATTTGTATCATGTTTATTTTACCTGCTAAGTCCTTTGTTCGACTCAACACTGTGACCAGTGTGGAACCATTTCTTTATAAGAGGAATTTCGATCATCCTAAGGGACAATCATATGCAAACTATCTTGTAGAAAAGAGATCAAGACTTAAGGTAAATAAAAATTGCATTATTGATATAATATTAGTACACGTATAGTGATTTTGATGTTAAATTCATAATTTATAAATGATAGTATATAAGTTTATATTTACTAGTCTATCTTGTCAACCATTCACATAATTAATCTAATTTGTGGTTTGAATTGTTATTGTGTAGGAAGCTTCAGAGCAATTAACTTCCTCGAGGAGGCTTGATTTTGATGGTCCAACACAAGATTAGGATATGATATAGATTGATATGTACTTAAGGTTTGATAGATCTTGAGATGACATATATGCCACATTTTGCAAAACTTATTCTAAGTAGGCACATGCCAAATTTGTATATGCACAAACACAATTATTCTACATTTTAATATATAAGAATTGATACTCAATCTAATTCATTCCTCATGTGCATATCTTTCTACTTTAAATTTTCAAAATGGAATGTATAATTATCTTAGAATGGTTTAAAGTTATGATCGATAATGTATGTTATAGATTAACGAAATTGCATTTTAATAGAACTTATGAATTACGATTGGTAATCCATCTATGTTAGTGTTCATTCATATTAAGGTTCACATACATTACATCCCATGAGACCACATTTCTTTGAGTATTTTTTTCAAATAATTCACTACCTTTTCTAGTGTACCACATTTTTCGTACATGTCTACCAATACATTTTTATCAAACACTCAATTTAAGAATACACATGATTTCAAGCTTTGTTGAATGAATTTACATTTGACAATATTTTTTTTTATGAATTCCTATAATGATGTGGGTAGCTAATTTTTATTTCAAACGAAGTTAAAATTAATGAAAAATGGTATGAGAAGAACTATTTATAAATATGCCTCAAAGAATTGTGGTCTCATAGACAAGGAAAAAAAGATGAAAAGAGCACCTTGTGATAGTCTTATGGCATTGATTCTTTCAGATTGATTAAAAAATTCAAACAAATGGATACAACTTAATGAAATATATGCCATTTTATAGTTTTCATTTGAAAGTAATATAATCATCTTGATAAAAATCAATGTCACTCAATGTTCATTCAAGCTTAATAACATGTAAAAGGTATAAAATCATCTTGAATAAGAATCACTATCTTCCAACCATAGGGGTTTGATGAAACCTTCAAACAAAGTCCTTACAACTGAGATACAATAATCATAATCAACAATTAAGACATCACTCAACCATGATGCAACCATTAAAAAAATCAAATGAGTGTGATACTACCATTAAACAAACCAAATACAACTCCATGAAATGCATATTATTTGACCTTCGACATGAAATTTGTATTATTGTAATGCACAACAATGAATTTTGCTAACTATAATGCATCAATAAGCAAACTAGGCATACTATATGGGCTTGATGCACACTACTCATACTGCATACTTCACACAAAACCAATAACACTGATATGATATTGTCATATATGTCAATCAACCTTGACCCACACCAAACTTTCAATTGTTGTCATATATGTCATTCAACCTAACACAGTTGAGGTTTTGTATTTGGTAAGAATTTGTATAGGAAAAAAAAGTGAGAGATGATGGTTAAGGTGGATTTGAACAAATAAATTTGTTGTCCTAAGTGTTGAAAACTCTATCAAACAAAGGGATCTTGTTTTCCTAAGCATTGAAATTGAAGTAAAATAACTAAAGGCTAAAATTAACCACTTACAAAAGGAATGAAAAGATAAGAAGATTTTATCATTAATGAAAGGAAGGTTAGTTTTCTCTAAAAATAGTTCCAATGTGTGTGGATGGGTATGTTTAGGCTAGGAATGGTCCTGTTTTGAACCCAAACATGACAAAACAATTAGAGCTACATTAGATTGACGATATCCCTTAGAGTCCAAAGTGCAAAAAGGAAGCAATCTTTGATGGGCTATTGCTCAGAAAATATGATGCTTAAAAACTCTTCATTTGAGGCTATGGGATCATGTTGCAACCCTCTTCGATAACCTCTCTCATTTTTTCCTATCTCAGAGGCAATTTCCATCGTGACGAGTTTTTAATTGAGGAAAAAGTTGTCAAATGCAAATAGTGTAAAGTTGCAAAGTGGTGCAATTTTTGTTTTGCAACTCATACGACCAAATGGACTATTCCAACACGTTTGAATTGGTACATTTACACTAGGCATGGTCCTCTTCTTCACCCAAGCATGCCAAATCACTTTGAGCTACATTAGACCGACGATTTCTCCTAAAAGTCCAAAGTGCTAAAAGACAACATTCTTTGATGGTCTATTACTCGAAAACCATGATTCAAATAGACTCTTTGTATGAGGGTATGGGATTTTTTTGGAACCCTCTTCAATAACCTCTCTCGGTTTTTGCTATCTCGGAGGCATTTTTCCATGGCGATGAGTTTTCAGTTGAGGAAAAAGTTGTCAGATGCAAGTAGTGTAAAGTTGCAAAGTGGTGCAACTTTCATTCTGCAACTCATATGACCAAATGAACTATTCTAAAAAATTTGGATGGGTATTTTACACTGGGCATGGTCCTCTTTTGCACCCAAACATTCTGAATCACTCCAAGCTACATTGGATCGACAATTTCCCTTAAGAGTCTAAAGTGTTAAAATAGAGCAATCTTTGACGGGCTATTACTTAGAAACCATGATGATTACATATTCTTCATTTGAGGCTACAATATCATGTTGGGACCCTCTTTAATAACCTCTCTCATTTTTTTCTATTTCGGAGGAATCTTTCCATGGTGACGAGTTTTCAGTTGAGGAAAAAGTTGTCAAATGCAAGCAATGTAAAGTTGCAAAGTGGTGCAACTTTCATTTAGCATCTCGTACGACCAAATGAATTGTTCCAAAATATCTAAATAGGTACATTTACACTAGGCATGGTCCTCTTTTGCACCCAAACACGCCGAATCACTCTGAGCTACATTGGACCAGTGATTTCCCTTAAGAGTCCAAAGTGCTAAAAGGCAACAATCTTTGGCAGGCTATTACTCAAAAATCATGATGCTTAAAGACTCTTCGTATGAGGGTATGGTATCATGTGGGACTATCTTCAATAAAATCTCTCAGTTGTTGCTATCTCAAAGGTATTTTCCCATGGTGATGAGTTTTCAATTGAGGAAAAAGTTGTCAAATACAAGTAGTGTAAAATTTCAAAGTGGTGCAACTTTCATTTTGCAACTCGTACGACCAAACGAACTATTTCAACACATCCAGATGGGTATGTTTATGCTAGGAATGGTCCTATTTTGCACCTAAACACTCCAAATCACTCTGAGCTACATTGGACTAATTATTTCCCTTAAGAGTCCAAAGTGTTAAAAGGTAGCAATCTTTGACGGGCCTTACAAAATCTTTGTTTGAGGCTATTAGATTGTGTCGGCACCCTCTTCAATAATCTTTCATTTTTTGGTATCTCAGAAGCATTTTCCCGTGGTGATGAGTTTTTAGTTGAGAAAAAAGTTGTCAAATGCAAGCAATGTAAAGTTGTAAAATGGTGCAACTTTTGTTTTGCAACTCGTATGACCAAACAAACTATTCTAACATTTCTGAATGGGTACATTTATGCTAGGCATGGTTCTCTTTTGTACTCAAACATGTTGAATCACTTCGAGCTACATTAGGCCAGTGATTCCCTTAAGTCTAAAGTGCTAAAAGGCAACAATCTTTGATGGGCTATTACTCAGAAACTATGATGCTTATAGAATCTCCATCAGAGGATTCAAAATCATGGTGAGACCCTCTTCAATAACCTCTCTCAATTTTTTCTATCTTAGGGGGAATTTCTTGTGGTGATGAGTTTTCAGTTGAAGAAAAAATTGTCAAATGCAAGCAGTGTAAAGTTGCAAAATGGTGCAACTTTCATTCTACAACTCATTCGACTAAACGAACTGTTCCAACACATCTGGATGGGTACATTTATGCTAGGTATGGTTATATTTTGCACCCAAACATGTTGAATCACTCTAAGTTACATTGGACTAGCAATTTCCCTTAAGAGTCAAAAGTGCTAAAAGGCAACAATCTTTGATGAGCTATTACTTCAAAGAACGTGATGCTTAAAAAATCTTCATTTGAGGATATGGGATCATATTTCAACACTCTTCAATAACCTCTCTCAATTTTTTCTATCTCAGAGGAGTTTTTTTTTGGTGACGAGTTTTCAGTTGAGGAAAAAGTTGTCAAATGCAAGCAGTGTAAAGTTGCAAGGTGGTGCAACTTTCATTCTACAACTCGTACAACCAAATAGACTATTCCAACATATCTAAATGAGTACGTTTACGCTAGGCATGGTCCTATTTTGCACCCAAACACATCAAATCACTCTAAGCTACATTGGACCAGTGATTTCCCTTAAGAGTCCAAAGTGCTAAAAGCTAGCAATCGTTGACAAGTTATTACTCAAAAATTGTGTCACCTAGAAATAATTTGTTTGATTCTACGGGATCACGTAGGGACCCTCTACAATAACCTCTCTCAATTCTTAATATCTCTAAGGCGTTTGCTCGTGGTTTCAAGTTTTTAGTTTATGGAAAAAGGGTAAGGTGGATGGAGTAAAAGGGTGCGAAGGGGTTTAGGGTTCATTTTTGTCCTTGTGAGTAAGTGAAAAAGTGAATCATTTACTCAAATACACTTAATTCATGAACTACACACATGAATACAAAGTATACACATGAAAACATACATTGGAATACTCATAAGTGACAAAGTATACACATTGGAATACTCATAAGTGACAAAGTATACACATAAGTTGTAAAGTATACACTTGAATACACATAAAGTATACACAATAAGTATGATACTATCATTTAAGAATTGCTATCAAATATAGGATTTATAAAATTCCATGTAGGCATACAACAAACGACCCTAATACATAGTCATTTCCTAGTAGGGGAAGGAAATAGATCACGCGTTGCCTTTGCGATTGGCATAGTCTTCCACAACAGTAGCACATTGATGTTCTAGAGTGACAAACACTTGTACAAACCATCAAGGTAGCAATTAAAATACATACAATAGAAAATATGCATAGAATAACAAATCTGTATTATTCTAAACAATCTAAATGATGATGAAATGGTAATGCAAACTATAAAAGATGCTTAGAATAACAAATTTATATTTTTCTAATCTGTCGCATACCTGTATCAAAGGATCAGAGCTAGCTATTGTTGCAGTAACTCCATGATCAATTGTGCTAGGAACATCGCAATATACTTCGAATGACAAATCTATATGGTCACAATAGAAAAGATGCTTAGACTAACAAATCTATATTATTTTAAACAACCTAAATGATGATGAATTGGTAATGAAAACTAGAAAATATTCTTAGAATAACAAATATATAATATTCTAATCTGTCACATACCTCTGCCAAAGGATCAGAGCTGGCTATTATTATAGTAGATCCATGATTAATTATGTCAAGAACATCGCAATATACTTTGAATGAAAAATCTATATGGTCACAATAGAAAAGATGCTTGAACTAACAAATGTATATTATTCAAAGCAACCTAAATGATGATGAATTGATAATGCAAACTAGAAAATATGCTTAGAATAAGAAATCTATATTATTCTAAATAACCTAAATAATGAACCTTAGCAGATAAACAATATCAAAATGTGATGAAGAATATCATACCTATCCCATACAACAAATGATCCGCTACTCAAGTGTGCCTGAAGGGTCATCTCTTACCTTCAGATTTTCCAATAATGCTTCATGATCAACATTACTAATTGTCCATAGTTCCTTTATTTTTGGTCTAGCATGATGTCTCAATAACTTAGCATTTGTTTCTATAACAAGGTGTGAATACTTGAGAATGGTTTTGTGTTTCTCATAGTCTTCAAATGCAAGTATTTCATTCTTTCTAATCATATATGTTTGCAACAAAGTTTTGAAAACAACAACTGAACTTGTATGATCATAAGTTTTTAATCAACATCTAAATATACTTAGAATAACAAATATATATTATAAGTTAAACAACCTAAATGATGATGAAATGGTAATGCAACCAAGTTTTTAAAATAACAACTAAACCTATAGGATACATGAACCCATCATCATCTGTCATCAATTGTGTTAGCTTTTTATTTCCCTATACCCATCATTCCAACCAATAGTTTGATACCTCTTCATTCCCCTATGATGCTACAACTACATGTCCTAGCTATACAAGATCTGAAAGATGGTCGTAGTTAGGTGAACTTTCCATTACATCTTCTAACAAGGACTATGCTATGGATAAAAGGGTTAGGTACTATGGAATCCATGTATCTACCCACTCAATTGACTCACACTGATCCCAATCACATTGAATACAATTATGACCAAAAAAATCCATCTCTCATGTCCATATGGTCCATGCATCCACATTTGAGCTTCGAAATGAATGCTTCTTTGAAGAATCTCTAATTATTTGACATTCCATTTTGTCTCCCATTGTGCTCTCCTCAACCAACCAAAATAACCTACACACTTGTGAATCAAGTGTCCCTCCTCATGATAGTGCATAACTACACTAATCAACAATACAATTTGCATCACTGAATGTTACACCCCCTATGATCTTCATTTGTTCCTTAACTAAAGCTCTCTTCACAAATGCACCTACACCATCATGCTCACCTTTTCCATGCCCAGCTTTGAAAAAACTCCAAATATGTGGTACACCCATCTCTATATACATCTTTCTCAACCAATAAAACATGTGAGCATTCTTGAATTGTCCTTTGTAGTTATCTGAACAAATTGGATGTTGACCCATTGCAATTCCTTTTTCCTGCAAGAGCTCCAAAAAAATTTCAAAACAATGTTGTACAAACTCAGATGAATCAGATCTATCATCACTCATGCTAAAATGGTACACCCTAATTATCTTCCTGCCCTCTTCTATACTATCAGGGGCATGTCTATATGTTATGTGGAAAAAAATAGCAATTTGAATAGAATTATAATATTGTGATTGCAATGTGTAATTTTGAACAAAATCAACTACAGATACAATAGTTCCAATGGGGAAAGATTCCTTGCACATCCTGAATTTTTGATCCAACCACTATGACCTGTGGCTATGCCTTGCATACTTATAGAAAATATTTTTCTTAAAACTAGAAATAAAATCAACAATACTTACCTCTCTTGCAACCAACTCACATCTAGAACCCTCACCTCCACTCTTCAATGTGTATTTGACTGTCCAAACCTTTTTTTTCAACAATATTGTTACCAAAATCATGATTGCTACCCTCCTCAAAGCATGTTACAAAATTTGATAAACCACCAAATTGCAAACATGTTTCATTTAAACAATCATTTCTATAAAATAAGAAACCATCACCTCTAATGCATAAAAATGAATATAACAACTCCCTAAATGACTTGCGAAGTTGCAGTGCATGACACTCTTTTAAGATTTCGTCAGTATGCATAATAGAATGAATATGGCATAACAATTCATGATACATTGAAAAATCAACATGGTATTTACAACGTGTATTATGAAAATTAATAGGTAGACAATAAAATGGCTTTTAAGACTCTAAATCCCTTTAAGAGATTTGCAAATTTGGATGTTCTTGACAAAATTGTTTGTACAAGATTGTTTGGCTACATTCCAAAAAATGTTTCGGATGTGGTGTACTATCTCAATTACCAATTCATAACTTTAAAACATCCTTTGCATTCAGTGATACTCTAGAGTGAGAATTCCAAAAAAAATCAATTTGTGTCTTTACATTATAGATTATCTTCTTATCAACATGTAAAAGCCTCCCACTAAAAGCCCACGTATCATTTTGAAGAGGACCATCGAGTCTTCCTCTTCTTGAGAGTGTTTTATTCAATGTTTTATGATTTAAGTTTAAATCAATACAAGTTTGTCTCATTAAATGATCCTTTCTCAAATGATGGCTTAATAGTGAGGTTGAGATCACTCTTCAAGCAACCCTTTTATCTTTTTCCTTACTAGTCTTTCCAATAGAGGTTAGAGTATTAAAAAAAATTCTTACAATAAGACTATTTTTTTCTAATTTTTTTTTTGTGGCGAATCTTCAATTTTTTTAACAATGATCTCATTTTGTAAATCTTATGTAATGCACAAAAATTTGGCATTGTTCAGTTAATGTCTTATTAGAAAAGTATTCATAGAACATTTTAGTAACCCACAAATGAACTATTTGTTGTGACCTTTTTCCTTCAAGATTATCAATTATGTTCTCATCTATTTCAACCAACCATTTAGGGGTTCTCTTGTGATTAGGTATTACATAAGGTCCATTTTCAATATTTTCAATATTATCAACATTTTCATTTTCAAGTTCAATGTTATTAAGATTTTCATTCTCACTATTTTCAATATTTTCAACATTTTCAATAACAATTTCATTTTCAACAACATTTTCATTGTCAATAGTTGTAGACATGTAAAATGTACTAATTGACGTTACACATGTGATCCCGATTACTAACACGATTTCATCCTAAATCATCCCTCAATCTAACCATTTAATCGAATACCCTTATTTGATTAAATTCGTCAATTTTTCTCCCTTAATTAAATAAATCATTTATCTGATTAAGTCATTCTCTCTTGTTAATTAAATCAATCAATCTAATCTAATTATCTCTATTTAATTAAATAATTCATTTTATTTGATTAAATCTCTAAAGTCATCTTATTAAATTAAATAAATTAAAACGTTTGTTTGATTTAATCTAACATTCATCCCCTTTAATTAAATAAATCAAAAATCTTCATTTAATTAATCTCTAAGTCATATTTTTCTCATCTTTTGATTTAAATCAACCCATAAATCTAAATCAAATAGTCACATCATCTAATTATCCTTCATTAAATTGATTAACCCTTGATTAATTTAATTCTAATCCATGTCCCATCCTCTAGCTTTTGCCACTTGCACATGAAAATAGATTTAACTCATTTATTAAATCCCTATTCTCTCAACATGGCATAATAGAGGAATATTCCTTCAAATTTGAAAATCCCTCCAAGTGGACTTAGTCCTTCCAACAAGACATTTATTTCACCTTACAAGTCCTTTTGCATTGAGCCAAGTGGCCATTACTCCATTTGACTCTTCATCCACCTTGTCATTTCACTAATTTCAAATTTCAAATAAATGCATTTATGGGCACATTCATCAAAATGTGCACATCTTTCATCCATTCATCTCTTGACAACTGGCATCTTTCCATTGGTTGAAAGTTAGTCCCACATTGCTTCATTTTGGGAATTTCTCCACCTTGTCTTCCTATAAATAAGAGGTTTCTCTCCTCATTTGATCATCCATAATTTGAGCAAACTTATTATACTCAATTTCATCTTCAAGCATTAGCATTTTCACCCATTTCATCAAAGTCTTAGCTAGGTTATGCAGGTTTTTCATCATGAAGCACACTTGAATCTTCAACAAAGTTGATCATTCTTCATCACTCATCAACATTGCATCATTGGAGTTGGGAAAGGGCCAATTTTCACATCAAATTGGCACCAATTCCTTCATGGGATCAAGAGTTTTCTTTCTTAATTAGGAATTCATCTCTTTTCATTGTGTTCTTTATTCTTATTTCCTATTTTGAGCATTGCTAATGAATTTCATGGGGAATCTTAATTCTTACTTGCATATGATCTTCTAATGTGTTTGTTTATTGTGTTTTACAGGTACTAGGATTTGGGTTCTATATTTTGGGCACTAGAGGGAGGGAAAATCTCATGTTTAGATCACGTTTTTATCAAAAAATTTGTGCTTTTTCTCTATTTTTGTGTCTATAGGCAACTGCACTGCTAGCAGACCAGCATCACAATACAAAATTGTTGGCACTCTAGCGTCGCCATATAGCACCACTTCAAACTTCAAATAGTGACGCTCTGGTGTTCCCATCTAGAATTCAAAATTCTATTTGCACTGATAGTTTTATTTTCACACGCTAGAATTTTCAAATTCTAAACTGCACCACTAGGTGAAATAGTGACACAATCACTCTCTGTCTCTACTACAAAATGACGTTGACTGACAAGAAGCACTATATAGTGCCATTGGATTTCTTAAACTACACCACTTGTACTACAGGTTTCACCGCTGAAGTAAAGGAAAAAGTGAAATCTCTATTTTTATGACATGTGCTTGTTTTAATTTTGATCCTAAGGGTTCTTAATTGCTTTCTTGACTTTTGTTTTGTAGTTCTAACTGGTTTCTTGGTAGGTTAGCTTATTCAAGGTGAAGAAAGGAAATCTAGTGGAGGTCTCATAATGACATCATTATCTCATGATACCAAGTGTTTTCTAACACTTTAGTGTTTGTTTAGCACTTAGAGAATTCACAATTTCTCTTAAAAATTTGTTATCTTTCATGTGCCCAGGACCTACTAAATTTCTTTTGGGCTTTAAAAAAAATATTTCAAATTTTTGCTACAAAGGGCTTAAAAAGAACTTTAGGACAAACTCACTAGATTTGGTTTGAGGATTAACAATTCAACAAGGAAATCTCCACATTTCCTTTGGTGCTTAAAAAGAAGTCATTACTGCTTTGTGGGCCTAAAATAAACAAGTGCTACTTTGTCTCTTAATTGCTTACTCAAAACAATACCATCAAAAGGACGCATGCGCTTCTCTAATGCCTCACGGTGATCTTGAGAATCAAAAGGCCTTTTGGTGATCTTAAGTTGGGTAAAGTAATTGCCTCCACATTTCATTTTGGGGTTAAAATTGAACAAAACATCTTGCGAGTGTGAGTGAAGCATATTGTGTACATTCTCTCTCTTTGTGTTGCAACAAAGATTGATCGAGTTACAGATATAGCTTGCTCACTTTTATTTATCTTAGAAGGCCTTCCTTGTGGGAAAACATAATCACCCAAGGAAATGACCCAACCGGTAACACGCCAAAGCCAAATGTATTTCCAGCTGGTATATAAGTGTGGATAATGGAATAAAGGCCAATATCACATGGTTGGTCCCAACAAGAAGGGAAGCAATGGTCTCTCGATGCATGGGTAATCCCTACGAATAGAAATTCCAAATTAAAAACCTTGTTTAGAAAAGGCCAAAATCCTTGATCTATTTGTTGGTGCAAAAAAGATCATTTTAAAGCCGCCCCACATTTTTACGATTTTTTGTAGAAATGGAAAGTATGCCATGGGAATTTTATGGGTGTTGATGCTTGGCTGCCCTGTATAATTGAGTGTTGTGGAGGGGAGCCAGTGGGGTTAAGCATATAACCATTCGCTAAAAATAAGCGTAGCTAGACTTGTCCAAGTGGGAATTCAACAAATACAGTCT
Organism: Sequoia sempervirens; assembly: GCA_007258455.2. Classification (NCBI taxonomy): domain Eukaryota; kingdom Viridiplantae; phylum Streptophyta; class Pinopsida; order Cupressales; family Cupressaceae; genus Sequoia; species Sequoia sempervirens. The sequence goes on from VDFB02000017.1 coordinate 176,232,780, forward strand.
TTTATATCCATAGGGTTGTGCTTGTTCTTGGTTACAAAACACTTTGCTTGTTCATAAAAATTTGGAAACAAACATTCAACATTATCATCAAACTTCAAACTCTTTAGGAAGAAAATATCTTTGACAAGATTCATGTGTTATTTCTTGCCCTTGGGATTATATCCTTAGAGGTTTCTAAACACTTGGATTTATATCTCAATTTACTTGCTAAAGTCAACAATAGGTAACTTTTTCCTTGATTTCATCAAAGTTCCACATAACATGTTTTGTGGGATGAGAAGAAGTTAAGACATTAGACATCTAGTTTCAAATGCTAATTAAGAATTGTTTATGGTAAAAAGAAGTCACTAAGAAAAGCTAAGAACAATTCAACCCAACACATGTGTCTCAAATGATTTCATGCAAGATCAAAATCCAAAAACCAAAGTCAAAACCTCTTAGTCCACAAGAACATCAAAATCATTTTTCAACACTCTACAAATTCAGATGAAGATTACTTTTCAACTTTTATAGAAAAGCTTCAAGAAACAATCTTGGATTGTACTCGTTCTATTATTGTCAAAATCCAAATCTCTTTCGAGAATTTGAACACCTTGTTTAGAGTAAATCATGTTCTTCAAAACCAAGGTCTTATAAACAAGATTCTTTTTAGGTACACATAGGATCAAAATAAAAAAATTCACCCATCTTTTCAAAACATCAATCCAAATCATCTCACCAACAACTCTTGAAAATCTTGAAATCATCCTTCATGCTAGACCTTTTGGCAAATCAATAATCAAAATCCTTGAAATCCTTGAATCAAAACATCAAACCATCTTGTTTAGTTAAGTATATGTAGATGCATCTTTCTCCATATGCTTAATTAAATTATCCTCAAAACATCTTGTTTAGTTATGTATATATAGATGAATCCTTCTACATGTGCTTAGTCAAATTTTCACCAAATCATCTTGTTTAGCTAGGTATATGTAGATGCATCATTCTCCATATGCTTAGTTGAATTATCATCTTATTTGAATAGGTGTGGGTAGATGCATCCTTCTCCCTACACTTACTTAAATTATCATCTTTTGAGAAAGTCTATCCCATAGATAACATCCAACATCTTGGGATCTATTTGTTCATTATCCAAAATCAAAGAAATCCAAAATCAAATCAAGGTCAATCTAAAATTCAAGAAATATAAAATAAAAAATCCAAAACAAATCCAAAAAATAAAAAAATTTCCAAAAGTCTAGCACCCCCTCAAGATCTTCTAAAATTTTTGCCATCGATATCATTCATCTTTCATACATTTCATCATCACACCTTTGATCCTTAAAGCACATCCTAAATTTTCTCTTTTGTACCTAAAGTTAGATCAATCCAAAGAATTAGAGATTCATCTCCCACATTCTTGAAAATTGATCCCTATTTTATGGTGCAAACTAGATCTCAACACAAGAGGAACATGGAAGCCAACAAAGAAACATCCACTTCAAGTGACCTAAGTCAAACCAATTCCAAAATTAATCCCATTGGATCTAGCAATCCTCTAACTAACTTTCCTTCATCATCACAAAATCCTCAAGAGGAAGGTCAAGTGGAGTGTTGTGTAGTTTTTGCACACACGCCCCTGTGAAAGTAGGGAACCTCTTTTGTTTTCGCTCTTGTTTTTTTTGGCCCTCTGAATTTGGGGATTTAAATTGCCTTGGCATAAGTTTAAAGTGTTCATATTTCTTGCCTAAGTGTTTTCCCTAAGGTACATGTTGAAAATCTTAAGTTTTGGGCCAAGCTCGGGTTTTTACCCTGGTTTAGGATTTTCCACCCAGTCCGGATTTTCTTGGATTGCGCTCGAAGTCCGGCTCAGTCTGTTTTACACTGTAGTTTAGAGAATTTGGTTCTTCATGGAATTCCGCCTAGGCTGAATTTTTCCGGAATTCAGTCGTGCCATCGGTTTTCCAAATTTGGTTGATTTTTGAGCTTTATGTCATTATGCTTTATCATTCGCATTCTCTTGAGTTGAAGTTTATTCTTTGAATATTGGACTTGAGTTTGGAATGCTAAGCCTCTAAGTTGTTGGATTTGGTGATGATTTCCTAGGTATTATCATTGTTGTTCTTTGCTAGATGTCATTAAACTATCATTTGTTATTTCTGGGAATCGATTTCCACTTTATCATATGGTATGTGTTGGTGTAATTAATTATTAATTACACTTAGCATAAGTTTACTTAGGATTTATTTAATTCCTAAGATATAGGATCTCATCTTTATCTTATCGAGCTATCTTGTAGATAAGATTAGGTTTAGGCATCTTTTCTTTTATAAAACAAATTATCTCTTGTAATTAATGGGCCTTTTTTCGAATATATCAAATTGCATGTTTCTATGTAAATCTCTTCTTTTTCATTTTCCTCTTCTGTGGAAGGATTATTCTAGTTTGCAATCTGATCTTGGCTATTCTAACATGGTATCAGAGCCTCGATTCGCAGCCCCTTCTCAACTATTTTTGAGGATTTTATTGCAGAGCTCATTCGGAGTCCCTTGAGGGTTTCATTCCTTGAGTATCATTATGCAGCATCTTCGATCAGATCGGGGTTTTCCGTTGGATTCAGAGCACTGGAAAAAGTCAAAAATGACTTTTATTTCATTGATTTTCATCACTGTTTGCCAGATCTGTGAGGGTTGTAAGATCGGTGATTTATCTGTTAGGTCTGGGGGTTGCCTGATTTTCGGAGCACTTTGGGCCCAAACGGACCTCGCCATTGGATTCGTAGCGCCCAAAAACCCCTATTTCCATATAAAATTTTTCCAGATTGAGAAAAATCGTCCGGAGAGGCAAAAAAATTTTGCCCATGGATCGTACGGCCCCTAGGCACGCTTCATGATGCACGAAATTCGAGAAAATTTTAAAAAAATCATTAAAAAATCAAAAAAATGGGTTCAAATTTTGTGCGGCCAGTTCATATCCAACCGCACCACCCCCACACCACCATTTGGCCTCTCCCACCGGCGGCACCACCCGCTCCCAACCGGTCCGCCACCACAGAAGCTCCCTACGCCAACTCTGCCCTTCACCAGGGCCATATGGGAACCGAGGGCTCTGCTATAGGAGCTAGCTCCCCGCCAGGATTTTAGCCCCAGCCCTGGTCACATGGGTGACTAGGGGCCGCGCCAGAGCCCCCAGGCCGCCAACCCCCTGGTCCACCCAGGCGACCAGGGGCCGGAATTTTTTAGCCCCTGAGGGCTTATTGGAGACTCCTTGGGAAATTTCGCGGAAACGAGCGTAACTTGGGCATACGACGTCATTTTTTTGTAAACAAGATATTTCCGGAAAGCTGTTTCTGAGCTCTATGCATTGATCTAGTGATATTTTCTGGTTTTGCATTTTTGATATCTTTTTCGGCCTTGGAAGTCAGATGTTTCCTTTATCACTCCGGGACGCATATCTTTTCACTCGCTTATCCATTTTTTGCAATTTTCACGGCGTTGGAAAGCTGGTTTCAACCTCTATTTAGATATAAGGTCATTTCTAGAAAATGTGTAACTTATTTTAGGCATGCATTCATTTTTGTTTCGTGTGCTAGGCTTGCATTTTCGATTATGTTTCTATAATTTTGCATCATCTCCTTATGCAATCATTGGTTATTGTAATAAATGAACTGAGATAAAGTTCCATTTAGGGGGGTTATTGCATCTATCTTTCATGATTGGTGACAACTCGCATGAGTTTGTCTGATTTCCTGTTGTCTTCTTTTAGCTTCTTTGTTGCTTAGCTGGACACATCGTTGGTTTGTTTTGGTTCACACTTCACATTGGGTTTTTATAGTTCTTGATCCACATTGGTTCAGATCTTTCTCATTTGAAGGCCATGGTTTTATGGTTAATGTTCTATAATTTTTATGGTACTCGTCCTATGGGCAGTTTAGTTTCAGTTTGGCATTGGCTTTGAGACACAACTTCCTGATTTGTCACCATTATGGGTACATTCATCCTTTCATCTACTATTGTTCACAGATTCTAGAGTTGATCCAGTATGTGAGTTTCTAGTGTTCCTTGGCATCAGGTCTACTGTTGCATTTGTGATTCCAATTGGTATTTTGCAAATAGAAGTATCTTTCCTTGCTTGCCAGATTTGGGGTTCCAGTGTTGCTTCATCAGAGTTCTTCCAGTGTTTCTTCGCAGTAGTTCATCTAACTAAGGGGGGTTTATCTCTCTTTGCATTTGTGCATGAGTACCTGATTAGGCCTTGTTTTCGGGACTCATATTTGCATAATAATTTTCTTCTCCCTAAGCTGCACTTATGGGGGGGTGTTGGTGTAATTAATTATTAATTACACTTAGCATAAGTTTACTTAGGATTTATTTAATTCCTAAGATATAGGATCTCATCTTTATCTTATCGAGCTATCTTGTTGCTCAAGATAACATTAGGTTTAGGCATCTTTTCTTTTATAAAGCAAATTATCTCTTGTAATTAATGGGCCTTTTTTCAAATATATCAAATTGCATGTTTTTATGCAAATCTCTGCTTTTTCGTTTTCCTCTTTTGTGGAAGGATTATTCTGGTTTGCAATCTAATCTTGGCTATTCTAACAGTATGTACATGCTACCTTGCTTTTGATTGATGATATAAGTTGTGCTTTGGCATTTTAGTTTTTCTTGGAGTTCAAATTTTTGTGTCTCAAGCTTGCTCTGAGCGTTCATGGTTAAAATTTAAGGTTTCATTCCTAGGGCATTGCCATTTCATCTTAACTTGCTTTTGAATGAGCCTAGAATTCAAAGAAGATCTATAAGAGGTTTAGGTTAGGCTGGTTTCATGCTCAGGGTCCTCAAATTCGTGATCTTTGATCAATTTGAGTGAAATCATAAGAGGCTGCCGATATTTGGGTTTTCTGTCAACTTCGGGATTTTCCTATGCTAGCGGATTTCCCTAGTTTTCCTGCCCCTCTTCATTTTCCTAGAACTTTGACCTCTTCGAAAAACTTTAGAACTTTTCCCTTCTCGTGGAATTTCGGTCCAGCCAGATTTTTCCAGATTTTCTGGGAAGCTCTGTGGAACTTGGAAATCTGGTGAATTGGATGATCTTAGTGATAAATTCTTATTATTCCATGCTTTTAATTGATGAATTACATGAGTTATCTACATACTTTCTACATTTTGATGATCTATGGTTGATTTTGTGCCGTCTTCACAAAAATCCGCCTGGCTTGGATTTTCTCAAAAATTCCCCTTTGGCCTAGATTCTGCGAAGGGGCTGAAATCCTGGACTATGTAGATTGTGATTTAACGATTTCTCTGGGTTGATTTTGATCTTTGTTTGAATTTATTTGGATGATGAATATATTACTGATGATGAGCTAATCTTGATCTTTATGTTATGATGGTGTTATAATGGATTTTGATGCTGGTTTTTGCTCAGTGCAAGCTGAATTTAGTTGGGTCATTGGGCACTCAGGAGATGAAGTTGAAGCTATGAAAGAAATTCAAGTGTTGTTTTCTTCCCCTTGGCCGACTTGGTGAGGTGCGTGCAAGATAAGAATGGAAGGAAGCAGTTAATATGGGGTTGCATTGAGACTTGCGCATTGATTTGAATTGCATTGGAGATCCCAGGCCGACCTAGATTGAGTTCATGCATTTAATGCCTAATTTATTTTATTTTGAATTCTCCTTGGGACCAACTTTTTTGTGGCTATTTTTATGATTGTAAACCCTTACTGGGCTAACATGCTTTGTAGGTTCCTATAAATTGGGCATTTTTCCTCATTTGTAAGACATAGAATAGAGAACATACACAGATAGAGATAGTCTTGCTACAAGAGTGAATTAGGTAGTAGAGAAGAATTAGAAGTTAGTCAATTTTTGAGCAAGTGTTGTAATAGAACATTGGAATTGTTGTTGAAATTTGATGATTCAATACAATTGAAGACATTGTGATTTTTTGGTGATCTCTTTTGTGTTGACTTATCTTGCATGGTTCTTATGATTCTATCTTTCAAATTGCTCAAGGTTATTAGATATATGTTAGATTTAGATTTATATTTGATTCAATGATGCTTATGGTTTGATATTTGAAGTGTTGCAGTGATCCCTGGTCCATACTTTTTGCAGCTAGTTAACTTTTAGTTGCTTTCCAAAGTTAGCCTAGACTTTATATCTATTGTGCTTAGTTCAATTGTGAAGGTTTATTCATTTCAATTGCTTTTGGGTTGTCTTGGATGAATGCCCATGATCTTAAAATATTTAATACCTTAGAAGATTGCACTGTTCTTGTGAAATTGAAAATTCATCTAGGTTAAGCAAGAATTGGTTTGTGAGGGATTGGTCCATTTCAAGTATTTCATAATTTGCATTGTTAATCTTAGGAATAGATTTAATTTAGGAATCTCTTAGAAACTCTAATATTTTTTTATTTATTTTATCAATTGAGTTAGATTTAGGATTCAAGTATCATCAAATTGCTAGATCTGATAAATTCAAGATTCATTCTTCGCTTGTAGTAAGGTCCCTTTGTGATTACCAACATTTTCACATTTATCACTGAGTTGTTTATGCCTTGTCAAGACCTGAAATTAAAGACCTTGGGGTTATCTCTTGAAGCTTGCTAATAGATATTTACCTTTCAAGAGAGATAGGATACTTGTATCTTGTCTAAGTTGTTGTTGTGCAGAAAACATCATCAACAAATTGGTGCTAGGAGGGCCTAAATAAGCTAAGCTGGATCAATTTTTATCTGCGATCTCTCCTGAAAGATTTAGAAGAAGAACTAGATCTACTCCAGGAGAAGAGGAATTTCAAGAATTTCCAATCCCTAAGAGGTCAAGAAGGACCAACAGAAGGGGAGAATCATCATCCACCCATTCACCTCCATCATTTCCATCATCCCCATCTTCATCAATCTTATCTTCATTTGAGTTTGAGGAAATTCCCATTCCACAACCTCAGCCAGCCATAAATCAGCCATTACCACCCCCACCTCCACCAATGGCTTTCCTAGCTAATAACCCATCTCCATTGAGTTTTGCTAATTACAATGTTATGCCCAAGAACCTAGAGCATTTTTGTTCTAAGTTCCATGTCAATGATCCCAATAGAACTGCTAAGGAACACATTAGGATCTTTTAGACCAGCCTTAAGGATAGGGGAATCAATCATGAGGATGTAGCATGTAGGATCTTTCCTTATTCCTTAGGGGAAGATACATTCTATTGGTACAATAATTTACTTGCTAGGTCTATTCAGGATTGGAATGAACTAGAGACTGCATTCTTGCAAAAGTTTAGGATTCCTATTAGTCCTAGTGAGCTCTGTCATCAGTTCACTAATGTTAAGAGAGAAGTCAATGAGCCTATAGTGTCTTTTAACAATTGGTTTAATCGTTCCTATACCAGATTGCAGGCTCCTTATGCTGTTGACCAAGCCACTACTTTAGAGGTCTATTATGAAGGTCTTGATAGTCTGATAGCCACCTTCATGAAATGGAGAAACAATCCTCCCACCACTTTGCTTGATGCATATGCAGAGGCTGTAAAAGTTAGCACTACCTTAAGACAACATTTTTTTGGACCTTTACCATCATTAGGACCCGCTAGTCACCCTAGACAAGTCCTAGCTCTCAATCAGGCTCTCACCAATCATACTCCAATCATGAATCTGGTTCCTTAGTTGCCTATGGTTCCCCATCCAGGGCCTCCAGTGAGTTAACGTTTGCTTGCAGTCAGTTATCCCCAGCAAAATGCAAGTCAGCCTTTGCATCCACAATCTCATACCAGCTATACCCCATATCTGTAGAATTATGAAGTTTTGAACTAGCTATTGAATACCAACACTATAGTAGGATATCACCAAAATAATGTGAGCCAGCCTCCATATAGAAATCCTGACTAGGAGAGGCTGGATGAATTGTCTAAACAAGTGAAGAATTTGAATATGGAGGTAACTTACTTGAGGAACCAGAACAGTCAGTTGCAAGCTGCTCAAAGAAATATGTAGTCCAATCAGAGTAGAGAAAGTCGAGAAAATCAACAAGGACAACACTTTGATAGAGGAAACATAATGAAAGAGGATATAAAAATGATAGGGGATATAACAATGAAAGAGGATATAACAATGAAAGAGGATATAATAACTACAGGGGACAAATTTATGATAAAGGACAATCCTCGGGCCATAACTTTGATAGAGGTCATGCTGGTGGACAAGGTTTCGACAGGAGACAACCACCTAGATAGAATAGGACTTGGAACATGAGGCCTAACAACGAAGGAGTCCCTACCCCATTGGACCAACCAGTCAATCAAGAGAAGGCTCCTAGTGGTGTATATTTAGCTGAAGCTACTTTATCAAGATGGTGTAGGCTCCATAAAACAAGTCAGCATTCTAGATTAGATTGTCAAGAGTTCCAGGCAACAGCCTCAATCTTCCAGTATGAAGTGGAGAATAATTCAAATAGTCAGGAGATGGTTCCATATACTCCTTATGATCCATCAGTCTTGGTGCTCAATCATGGTCCTTTTCCTCATAGCAAGGACAATGTACCTGAAGAATAATCAGACCAGCTCAAGGAAGAGGCAGATCAAGTGTGCAATGGAGATGAGATTTCATAGTTGTTTGATGAAAATATAGTAAATGAAAATGGCCCCTTGGATGAAGAAGAAGCTTATGTTGAAGAGGTATAGAATTTCTAGAGGCTTGTTAAGAAGTATGATTTGAGAGACATGCAACATAGACATCCACCAACTGGAGATCCCTTCACCACTTCTATCCCTCCAAATAACTTCACCACTCCTCCAGATCCTAATGCCAACAATAATCCATTGTATCCTCATGTGTCTAAGTAGTATATGTCAAAGGAAGGATAAGCACAGATGGACATGTCAAAGGGAAGGAGTGTTGAAGCAAGCAAAGACAGAGTGGTTGACTATCCAAAAGAGGCCCCTGCTAATTTGAGTGAAGAACAATTGGCCATATATGTCACAGAAGAACTTAAGAAGCTAAAGGTAAGCCTCTCTACATTTGAATTATTGAGAGTTCCAACCATTAGGAATGCAGTTCTAGGAGCTTACAATACAAATTCCATATCACAAGATAAATCGGTTAGTGAAAGTGTCAACAAAGTATCTAGCTCTCAAACAGTAGGAAGGAAAAATCAGACTCATAATCAAGTTCATGTTCCTCCTGAAGATAAGGGAAAAGAGAAATATAGAACTCAAGTTGCTCAAGTAGATACTACCTTAACTCTATTTCAAGGAAAAACAGAGACTCCTCCATTCCTGATCTTAGTTTGTATATTTGGTAAGCAATTGCACAATTGCTTGTTAGATTTTGGTGCTTCCACTAATGTAATGCCTTTTGGTGTCTGTAGAGCTCTGGGAATTACTCCTACTGATTCCCAAAAGAAAGTTACACAATTGGATAGAACTAAAGTTAACGTTGTAGACGAAATAAATATGATTCATATGCAGGTTGCTATTGATCCTACGATTCAGCAGGTTATCAATATATAGGTAGTTGATATACCTGATGCTTATGGCCTAATTCTAGGAAGAGACTTTACTAGGGCCTTGAATGGATGTCTCAACTGATAATTCTCATATGTGGCTTCCCTGGAAGGGAGTGCCAAACCAAACTAGAATTGAAAGGGAACCCAGGATGAAATACATGATTACAAAGTATCAGAACACCTCCAATGAAATTCTGATAACATAGGTGAGCATGGGAAACTATGTGCTTACAGATTCTTTTGAGGAGACAAATGTTGAGGAAGCCCTTATGTTCCATACAATGCCTATTGATCTCATAGCAGAATCCAGCAGTACTGAACTTTTGATGGAACCAATTGAAAATGATGATAATCTTGAAGATAGTCAGCTTAGTTTACTGGATGATTTCCAGAAATTCATTTAGAATAAGGATCTAATACTGACTAGATATGAAGTGTTTTTTGCCAAGATTATAAAATATTGGTCAAGCTTGAGTTATAGAATTGACCTAGAGGACTTGTTACCAGCTTGGTGCAGGATACATGAGGAAGAGCATTTAGAATTCACATGCTTCCAGTGTCAAGCAGCCATAAAAGAGGTGGAAGAACAAATACAACTACCACAACATGTGAAGGATGCACAAAAGGATCCAATGGGAGAATTTCAACAACTTGTTGATGAATGTCCTCTAAGATGTGAAGAAGAACTTAATGAAAGAGTTGATATTCTGAGCAATCACAATCCGGAACAAGAACAAATGCCAATAGGAGAAGAATTTAGGGAGTCCCTTCACTCATCACATTTTGTTTTTCCTCTTTCTGTTGATAAATTCGGTAAAGATACTTCACAAATTTCATGTATTAATGACAAGATAGCTGATGTGATTCATATGGATGTGCAGGAAAATCCAAATGGTGTTGAGAATAACAATGTTGCATCCATCACTAATGAGCTTGATCATCCTACTTTAGGTAAAGATGTGCTTATAGATTAGTCTGTGAAGCCTCTTGACAAACATCATGATGGGGAAGTTACTATACATGAGGCTTTTACATTTTCAACATTGATCCCTCATGAAGAAGTGCACATAGGTGAAAAGTTCCATGTTTATACTTCTGAATCTTTCCAATTTCATTTTCACCCTAAATTATTCATTGAAGACTCCAATTTTGTTTTGCATGTTCTGAATGCAAGAGGGATATTGCATCATCAATGGAGACCTCCTGATGACATAGATATTAGCTCTTTACAATTGAAGAATGATAAATACCATATCCGGTCTACAGCAGTACAAAATCAAGTCATTTCTTTCTTTACAGAAAATTTTGAAGCTTATCAATTCAATTATGGAAGTTTAGGAAAGACAACCTGCATATGGATGGATCATGGTTTCAATAAGTTGCCTCAATTGTTGATTATTCCTATCAATAAGGTTGAGTTTGAATGCTACATTTTTGAGGTTTGTGTTGTTGAGTATAAAGATAAGTTTTCATTCTTGAGGACTATTACTTTCACCTTATTACTTGTTCATGCACTGAAAAGTCAAGAATGTGTAGGTCTCAGTTTATCATGTCTGGTGATAAGTCATTTTGGTGTTTCTTTGTATATAGTTTGATTTGAATAAATGCAAATTACTCTGCTCTCTTTAAGTTTTCTTTGCTTCTTCCTTTCTTTAGATTAGGTTGCATTAGTTTAGGGTTTTGCTTTGGTTTTTTTTTTTTGCTCTGCTTTTGCTTTGGAGGTCTTCTTGTTTTCTTCTGGATGTGTTGCACCTGCATAGCAAATATTCTTTTGTCTGGGATTGTTCTGAGTATTTTCTTGATGAACTTTAATCATGTGTCTTGAAAGGATGGTTGAGATCTTTGTTATCATCATGCACTCTAAATGTCTGATTTAAAGAGGATGGGTCACTGGTTTGATTTGAATTTGAAGTATTCTGAAATATTATCTCTTATACATCTTAAAAATCCTGAGGTTGTGGTAGGGTCCTTGTGAGGTCTTGTTAGGTGAAAAATATTATTTTTGCTTTAGTGCCACTACGGTTCTTAGCCCTAAGTGTGAACTTCATTGTTCACAGGTTGAAATAAAAAGTGAAAAGAAAAGAATATCAAAAGAAAAGAAAAGAGAAAATATTGAATATCAAATGCATTCAACTTATCAGGGGTATCTAAATATCTCTATCAGGGCTATGGATGCCTAGCTGGCAATAGAGCTATGTTCGAGAGAGTCATAATGATAACCTCGTTGGGGCTATAGATGCCTGACTGGCAGTGAGGCTCTATCCAAGTTGCTTTTGAAGTTAGAATCTTTATGTAGCCTAACTTGACTGAACTTGGTTTCTACAGAAGCTCAAGGAGGGAAATGAACTCATGTGCACACACTTGGATTTTCAGACTATGGAAGGTTAAGTCTACCTTTGGTTCTGATTCTTTGATCTTGCATTTTGATTTGTTTGTCTGATAGTGGGATCAAAACTAGAGATTTTGGGTTCATGATTCTTGTTCCTCATCAAATGCTCTAGAATATTTCTCCAGCAGAGTCGCCATTTGTTGTGCAATTTTTGCACACACACCCCATTGAAAGCAGGGACCCTCTTTTATTTTTTCTCTTGTTGTTTTGGCCCTCTAATTTGGGGATTTAAATTGCCTTGGCATAAGTTTAAAGTGTTCATCTTGCTTGCCTAAGTGTTTTCCCTAAGCTACACATTGAAAAACTTAAGTTTTTGGCCAAGTTCAAGTTTTTACCTTGGTTCAGGATTTTCCACCCCGTCCGGATTTTCTTGGATTGCACTCGAAGTCCGGCTCAGTCTATTTTACATTGCAGTTCAGAAAATTTGGTTCTTCGCAGGATTTCGCCTGGGCCGGATTTTTCTGGAATTTCGTTGTGCCGTCGGTTTTATGAATTTGGTTGATTTTTGAGCTTTATGTCGTTATGCTTTATTGTTTGCGTTCTCTTGAATTGAAGTTTATTCTTTGAGTATTGGACTTGAGTTTGGCATGTTGAGCCTTCGAGTTGTTGGATTTGGTGATGATTTCCTGGGCATTATCATTGTTGTTCTTTGTTCGACGCCATTAAACTATCATTTGTTATTTTTGGGAATCAATTTCCACTTTATCATATGGTATGTACATGCTGCCTTGCTTTTGATTGATGATATAAGTTGTGCTTTGGCATTTTAGTTTTTCTTGGAGTTCAAATTTTTGTGTCTCGAGCTTGCTCTGTGTGTTCATGGTTAAAATTTAGAGTTTCATGCCTAGGGCATTTCCATTTTGTCTTAACTTGCTTTCGAATGAGCCTAGAATTCAAAGAAGATTTGTAAGAGGTTCAGGTTAAGCTGGTTCCATGCCCGGGGTCCTCAAATTCGTGATCTTCGATCAATTTGATTGAAATCGTGAGAGGCTACGGATATTCGGGTTTCCTATCAACTTCGGGATTTTCCTGCGCTGGTGGATTCCCCCAGTTTTCCTGCCCCTCTCCATTTTCCTGGAACTTTTCCATCTTTGTGGAACTCCAAAACTTTTCCCTTCTCGCGGAATTCCGATACGGCCAGATTTTTTTGGATTTTCTGGGAAGCTCTGTGGAACTTGGAAATCTGGTGAATTGGATGATCTTAATGATAAATTCTTATTATTCCATGCTTTTAATTGATGAATTACACAAGTTATCTACATATTTTCTGCATTTTTATGGTCTATGGTTGATTTTGTACCTTCTTCACGAAAATCTGCTTGGCCTAGATTTTCCCAAAAATTCCCCTCTGGCCTAGATTGCGTGAAGGGGCTAAAATTCCAGACTGTGTAGATTGTGATTTAACGATTTCTCTGGGTCAAGTTCAATCTGTGTTTCATTTATTTGGATGATGAATATATTACTAATGAGCTAATCTTGATCTTTATGTTATGATGGTGTTATAATGGATTTTGATGCTGGTTTTTGCTAAGTGCAGGCTGAATTTAGTTGGGTCCTTGAGCACTTAGGAGATGAAGTTGAAGCTATGAAAGAAATTCAAGTGTTGGTTGCTTCCCCTTGGCCGACTTGGTGTGGTGCACACATGATAAGAATGGAAGGAAGTAGTTAATATGGGGTTGCATTGAGACTTGTACATTAATTTGAATTGCATTGGAGATCCCAGGCCGACCTGGATTGAGTTCATGCATTTAATGCCTAGTTTATTTTATTTTGAATTCTCCTTGGGGTTGACTTGTTTGTGGCTATTTTTATGATTGTAAACCCTTGTTGGGCTGACATGCTTTGGAGGTTCCTATAAATTGGGCATTTTTCCTCATTTGTAAGACATAGAATAGAGAACATACATAGATAGAGATAGTTTTGCTACATGAGTGAATTAGGTAGTAGAGAAGAATTAGAAGTTAGTCAATTTATGAGCAAGTGTTGTAACAAAACATTAAAAATGTTGTTGAAATCGGTGATTCAATACAATTGAAGACATTGTGATTTTTTGGTGATCTCTTTTGTGTTGACTTATCTTGCGTGGTTCCTATGATTCTATCTTTCAAATTGCTCAAGGTTATTAGATATATGTTAGATTTAGATTTAAATCTAATTCAATGATGTTTATGGTTTGATATTTGAAATGTTGCAGTGATCCTTGGTCCATACTTTTTGTAGCTAGTTGACTGTTAGTTGCTTTGCAAAGTTAGACTGGACTATATATCTATTGTGCTTAGTTCAATTGTGAAGGTTTATTCATTTCAATTGCTTTTGGGTTGTCTTGGATGAATGTTCATGATCTGAAAATATTTACTACCTTAGAAGATTGCATTGTTCTTGTGAAATTGCAGATTCATCTGGGTTAAGCAAGAATTGGTTTGTGAGGGATTGGTCCATTTCAAGTATTTCATCATTTGCATTGTTAATATTAGGAATAGATTTAATTTAGGAATCTCTTATAAACTCTAATATTTTGTTATTTCTTTTATCAATTGAGTTAGATTTAGGATTGAAGTATCATCAAATTGCAAGATCTGATAAATTGAAGATTCAGTCTTTGCTTGTAGTAAGGTCCCTTTGTGATTACCAGCATTTTCACATTTATCACTGAGTTGTTTATGCATTGTCAAGACCTGAAATTAGAGACCTTGGGGTTATCTCTTGAGGCTTGCTGATAGAAATTTACCTTTCAAGAGAGATAGGAAACTCGTATCTTGTCTGAGTTTTTGTTGTGCAGAAAACATCATCAACATGGAGGATCTTACCAATTGTGAACCAAGATCCCTCTAAAACCTACAAAACACTAGAGATAAACACATTATGAGATTGAAATGCAAGTTAGAATCTAAGTTCTCCATGAAATCTATTTGCAATGCTTAAAATAGGAAAGAAGAATGAAGAACACAATGAAATAGATTTAATCCTATTAAAACAAGCAAACTCTTGATCCCATGGGGGAATTGGTGCCAATTTGATGTGAAAATTGGCCCTTTCCCAACTCCTATGATGTAGTGTTGAAGATTGATGAAGAGTGATCCACTTTGTTGAAGATTCAAGTATGCTCCATGATGAAAAACCTACATAACCTAGCTATAAACTCAATGATATGGATGAATATTGCTAAATATTTGAACATAGTAAGGTTTACTCAAATTGTGGATGCTAGAAATGAAGGATGAGCTCTCTATTTATAGAAAGAAAGAGTTGAAGATTGAAAGATGGGATGAATGTGGGATAAAAGATGCACCAATGAAAAGATTCCATTTGTCAACATGTGAATGGATGAAGGATGAGCACATTTTGATGATTATGCCAATAAATGCATATTTTTAAATTTTGAATTTGTTGAAATGACATGTAAGAGGGAAGGAAAAATGCATTGAAGGCCACTTGGCTCAAGGTAAAGGACATGTAAGATGGAGTAAATGCCTTATTGGAAGCACTCATCCCACTTGGATTTTGAATTCAAATTTGAGGAATTTTCCTTTAAAGATGCCTTGTGAGGAAAATAGAGATTTAATAAATGAATTAAATCTATTTTCATGTGCAAGTGGGAAAAGCTAGAGGATGGGACATGAAAAGAGATCAAATTAATCAAGGTTAATTAATTTAATGAGAGATTAGTTGATGTGACAAATTTGACTTAGATTTGTGGATTAATTTAAATCAAATATGAGAACGATGTGATTTAAAGATTTAATTAAATAAATATTTTTGATTTATTTAAGTGAGGGGATGAAGTTAGATTAAACTAAATAAGGTTTTAATTTATTTAATTTAATAGATAGACTTTAGAGATTTAATTAAATAGAATTAATTATTTAATTAAATAGGGATAATTAGATTAGATTGATTGATTTAATTAACAAAAGAGAGAGAGACTTAATTAGATAAAATGATTTATTTAATTAAGGGAGGAAAATTGATAGATTTAATCAAATAAGGGAATTTTATTAAATGGATAGACTGAGGGATAATTCTGGATGAAGCAATGTTAGTAGATCAAGATCGAGTGTGCGATATCAATCTGTATATTTTCTATGTCTACATTTTACCCCTCTTTGAAGCAACCTACTTGTGTTGGTTCAAAGAATAATCTTGTTGAGATCAAAGTTCAAAAATTCTCTAATTTTTCAGATGCCCCACTGTTGCCCCAGTGAGATGAATTATGCTAGTATACTGCCCCCTCGAGAGATTGGGTGGAAATACTAATTTCCAATCGAGATCGTGATAAAATGTGAGAGGAGTGGTTTAGAGAATGAAAGATAATTCTTTAGAAAGATTAGATATTTGACATAGACAATTTTGATGGTGTATATACAATCATCGACCATGGGTAGCCTTATGTATATTTTGATATATTACACACAGTTGATCCTAATTTGTACCATGACAGTTACATTATTGATGATATAAATGAGATGATTATGATGCTTGGATGATATGATGATGCATGGATGATATGGATGCACATGATATGATATGATGATGCTTTTATGATTATGCCAATAGATGATAAATATATGGTTTATGAGATGTTTAGAATAACCAATCTATATTATGCAATGATAGGGATGAATGCATGTGGTATGATTAGTGCTTTCTATATGATATGATATGCATTGTGTAGTATGCTGACGGTTTTGTGGATGCAAGATAGATGCATTATCAATGATTTATGATTAACTGTCATGGTACCATGTTAGCACGAAAGGAAGTAGGAAGAAAATAAGATGATGACAAGAGACACCAACAAGCCAACTTTATTAGAGATGATGATAATGATGATGATGATGATGATGATGATGATTTGCTTACCTAGGAGTTGGGATTTTAAAAGGTCCAATTACCTTATTGTTTGAAAACACACCTAGATATGATGCATCAAAGTATAAAGAACCAAGATGGCGTTGTACCTAGTGTGATGGACTTTGACTCGACAAACAGAGAGGAGTATTTTTGTTCACACTTAACATACAGAAACCTTGCTAGGACGTACCTAACAAAGCAAGTATTCGCCAAGTTATATTACAAGAACATCCAACAATCACAGTAGACAAAAGGATAATGATTGATGCCCCATTCCTTTCCCTCTAAATCACTTTAATTAGACATCATCGAGAGGTCATTGGAATGAGCGCAATAAGATAAATCAAAAGAAAAGATCAAGTACACAAACAAGTCAATGCTCTGCATACCTCTAGCCAAAGGGATTTTTTTTTATAGGATAAGAATCCAAGGTCATAACCAAAATGATGCCCATTGTCAGAATGATATATCCTAGGACATGCATTGTATAAGATGATGATGGGTTGATAAGTTGTTTGATAGGCTATTGATATAAGGTTGATTGACATATCTAAAAATGATCAAGAGTTTGATTTTGTTTGCTTTTGATTGTACATTTGAAGCTTTCTTTTGCTAATTGTTGTGATTGTTTCTGTTTGTTTTGCCAAAGGATGAAGGTGATGATCAGTTTATTATGGATGATTGATTATCGCGGGTGAAAGCGAAATGAAACAGATGGATTTTTTCAAGTATTTGGATTTTTTATTTATTTATTGACATGTTTTGAGGTTGTTTTTGGATTTTGTGTCTTTTTGAATGTTTTTGGATTTTGATGTGTTTTGAATGTTTTTGTATTTTGATCTCTCGAGGGTTGATCAAAGATTAGCCTTGCCTACGTTTAAGCTCAGAGACGACGTAGTTCGAATGACGACTCTGTTTTTGACTTTTTGACCTATTTTGGGATTTTGATATGTTTTGAATGTTTTTGGATTTTTCACATGATTTTGACGATTTGGATATGGATATGTGTGATGATATCAGTGCTTTTTTTGGGGATTTTGTTGAAAACCAAGCTAAGGTTGATTGATCAGATCGATGGATTGATGATGATAACATTGTTGAGGATGCACAACAATGCAAGGATAGTGTTAAGAAACACAAGGATTAGGATGGATATCCCAAGATGATGAGGGGTTGATTTGGATAACATTGTTAAGGAAACATAACAATGCGAGGATAGTGTTAAGTAACACAAGGATATCCTGAGATGATTTTTTTATTGGATTTGATTGATCATGATTGATGAAGATTTATTTGGAACAAAAGTTGTTTGAATGATTTGATGTGACATTTGATGAGAAAATTAGATGCAATTGATAGTGATTATTTGGATTGATGTTCAATTGAAAGATGAATCTTGATAGGGAACATTTTTTCGTCAAAATGTGCCATGGGCTATTGATTTGGATTTTTGCTCACAAGTGGTGGACCAATTTTGTTTCACATTTTCCAATGTTTGAATCGCCACATAAGTTGGAAGATATAGATCAAGATTTATTTCCCAAAGCAAGATGTAAATATCCACCCCTAGTGTCTAGCAATGTATGTAATGCCATGGGTGGATTCTTGGATGTATGTATAGATAGATGGACATGGTAAGCATGCAAAGGATGCCAAGGATTATCTTGTGATAAGATACAATGTTCAGATAAAGAATGCTCATTTGGATAATGTTGGATAGGATAGGATCCATGAAAACAACCCATGTCAAGATGTTTACCATAAGCAAGTGTGAAGTGTGCCCCAAACTTTCATCAAGATCAAGATAACTTGGATGATGGATGAAAAATGGATAGGATAAATGGTTCATGGATGAATAGATTTATTATGGATATTATGGATGGAATGTTGGATTTATTACAGATGGGATGAAATGCTTTCATCTGAACTAGTGCACGTAGATGATCAATTCTACACATGACACCTGTTTGCCAGGTTTTCATCATGGTATTTCCCAAAGCACCATCGTAGTGTTTTTCACTAGAGGACGATTTTTCTCTTTACTATTTTCAATCCTTTTTCTAATTTTTTTTTTTGGATTTTCATATTTTTTTCTTTTTTTTTAATTTTTCTAAAAGATTTTAAGCTCATGATGAATCACAAGGTATTGTTGATGTAGATTCCCCTACTATAATATGCCATCGATATCCTGCTTGAAGAAGTTGCTTTGCTAAGATATGTGCACTTGAATGCAACTTTTGGGATTCCTGATCTGCTTTGGAGATACCAAAGTTAACTTTGTCTTTGCGTGCACATCATGATAGAGTGCCTTCAAAATCCTTATGATGAAGGGTCATTGCCAATACATGGTCAATTTGAGAATTGGATATCATGTGTGGAGGCGTGGATGGAGTGTGTTTAGGGATAAAAGATGGATAGGTTGACAGCTTGGAATCTTTGACTCTCCAAACTTGGGATGATGAGCAATGATGGGTGGATACAAAAGTGTGTGTGGAATTAGGACCAACTGTTTGATACACTTTATACGTCACTTGAAAAGCCTACTTTTTCTTTTCCAGACATCTTTGATGGATATTTTTCCCTTTTTTATTTTGCCCCATAGTTTCTTTGACTGATGGAGTTTGATAGGGATGATCTTTCTTTGTATATTTTGGTATCCATTTGTATTTTATTTGTCCATTGTGCTTTCTAGCTTCTTTTTCTTTGATAATTTTCTTCGTACTTTGATTCAATTCTTTCTTTTGATGTTGGTCCCAATTCATGGATGGGGTGATGGGTGGGTGAAGATTCATGACGTGGCTGGTTGTAGTATTGGCATCAGTTTCTTCATAAGGATTCCTCAT
Organism: Sequoia sempervirens; assembly: GCA_007258455.2. Classification (NCBI taxonomy): domain Eukaryota; kingdom Viridiplantae; phylum Streptophyta; class Pinopsida; order Cupressales; family Cupressaceae; genus Sequoia; species Sequoia sempervirens. The sequence continues at coordinate 176,252,349 of VDFB02000017.1, forward strand.
GCTCCCTATGTTGACGTTTGCTTGAGACAAATTTTCCCCTAGTATGGTGGTAGTAGTACCTTCATGCTTTGATTCCGCCTATTCTAAGAGCTCTTGTTTAGAATGCATTCTCTGATAAATGACCACCATAGGTGACGTTGATTCAATTTGTTGATCTGCTAACTCTGAATTATACTATTCTGCCTGACTTGTTTCCTTGAGTGGATAATGTTGGATATCATCATACTTGATGTCCTCAATCTGAATTTGGGATATATTTGATCTTGATGTTGACAACTCAATAACCTGCTCTTTTTGTGTAATAATGTCAGGAGTAAAAGAATCATGTTCTGAATGAAGATCTTCTATGTGTCCATCCATATAAAGCATCTCATGGGTAGATGGAGGAGTATACGCTATGTGGATGTGATCATATTTTGTGACATCTCTTATAGATAGGAGAGTGTCCATTAGATCATTGTAGTATCTTGGAGATACAAATTCTTGATTTTGAATGATTTTTGGATTGCTTTTGTCATGCTTTGGATCAAGTTCTTGAAATGGGTTAGTTTCAAAGGATCCTTAGATATCTTTATTAGGAATGGGAAGTGGCTCAATATCCTCTAGATCGTTAAGTGGATTTGGATCAAATGTTGAGTTGAAGATTCCTTCAATATCTAAAAACATGTCTTGGAAAGGACCATTGCTAGACCTTGGTGAAAGACGTTGATCATATTTTGGAATGAATTCTTGAGATATGTCCTCTAACTTATTAGGTGATGTAGAGACATTTTCAACATGATCATTGGTCGATGGATTGTTGATTACAGGATCAAATAATGTTAACACTCCTTGAAATGGATCATTGTTGGATATTGTTGAAGGATTCTTATCATGATCAAAAAGTGACTCTTGATGTATGTTGATTTGATCTTTGGATGAAGTAGAAATATCTTCCATGTGTTTGTTGATGGATAGGTCTTGATTATGTGATCGTTGGCTTGGATCGATACATGGAGTCGTTAACATTTTTTTGGGATTTTGAACAAAATTTGCTTGTTGGGCTTGGTATTAGGCTTGAGCTTGTACTTGCACTTGAGCCTGGGATTGTGCTTGTTGGGCTTGGTATTAGGCTTGAGCTTGTACTTGCACTTGAGCCTGGGCTTGTGCTTGCTGGGCTTGTAGTGTGGCTTGGGAAGATTGAGCAGCTAGTTGTGCAACTTGTCAGTTTTGGTTTTGTTGGTGTGCCTTCTGATAAGCAGCCTACTAAGCGGCTTGAAATGTAATGCTATATTGGTTTGATGTGTTTGGTTTCAGTGGTGGTGGTGGTGGAGATGGTTTTGGAATAGTGATTTTTGTGGTGATAAGAGGTACCATTGTATTGATGATTGGGATTTGAGTGGTGGATGGTGTAATTAATGTGATCAGTCCTTGAGAGACCATGTATTGAGATATTATGGGGGTGGTTGATGATATTGTGATTGCTTGTGCATTTTTCATATGTTGTTGCGATGTCAACAAGTTCTAAAAGTTTCGCATGATGTTTTGATTGATGTTCAGGATGTTGGTTTGATTGATATTTGGTAAAGGGGGAAGCCCTAAGCCAAGGATTTGTGTGGGTGATGATGGTAATGGTAGTTTTGGAATCATGTTGGATGTAGTGACAAGTCATTGAGATACGTTTGGAGTGATCATGAGAGTTTGGGATATGATGGGTGTGATAGGGGTGGTTGGAGTGATCGAGGTGATAAGAATGGTCGGAATGACCGAGATGATAGATCCGTGGGAGACTATATTTTGATTTTTCAAGATTAATGTTGTCATTTGATTAGATACCATCTGTTGGTGTGATGTCGATGGTATATTCAAAGGATTTGATGTGATGGCTTGATTGGTGTTAGCTGGATTGATTTGGATGGAGTGATTGGTGCTAGGTAAAGGGGGGAGCTCTAAACCAAGGAATGATATTGATATGGGTAATGGTGGTGGAGATGTTTCTTGGCACAATGAATCAACTATTTTAGTAAGTGTAGCAATTTGATCTTGCCAAATTTGATCTTGATTTTGATCTTGACTCCCTTGGTATAGTTGATTTGGTTTTTGTTCAAGTAGATTTGGGATGCATACTTGTGGTTTTTGAATGGGATCATGGACAAATTGATTTTGGAAAATGTTTTGATTTGGGATGATGTTTAGATTTGGCATGATAGGTTGAAATTGAACATTGTTGGTGTTGGGAATCACATTTCCTTGATTTAGGTAACTTTGATTTTGCATGGTGTTACCTTGACTTTTTATATATGGAGTGGTTAACATCTTGTTTGAACTTTGAACAACATTCGTATGATTTGCAAACATAACCATCCTAAATTTTACCAAGTTTGGATTCAAAATGTTCATGTTTTGTAAAGTTGTATTTGGCACATTCACATTTGGCATGTATGGATTTGGTGGGATGATGAATGGGATGGTCATGATAGGTTGAAGACTCGATTTAGGTAACTTTGATTGATTGTTTGTTGGATAGACTTGTAGTTTGGAATTTGATTTAAATCTACCATTGATTGTTTGTTGGATAGACTTGTAGTTTGGAATTTGATTTAAATCTACCATCAGAAAAGGTGTTCCAAGATTTAGATTGGGTAGACTCACATTTGTTGTACCATTGAGGTTTGTAGGAGATAATGATCCCATGTATGGATTGTATAAATGTGAATTTTGAAAATCAATTGCATTGTAAGGCTTTCATAGTTTGGTTGATTTGGATTACTCATGATGTATGGATCAAGTTTATATTCCATGTTCTTCTTGTGTTTTGAACTTGTTGTAAAAGTGACCTCTAAGGTGTTTAGGACCAATGATGAGATGAAGGATGAAAAGGGGTGAATGATATGAGTGTTGAATGGTTAGGGACTTTGTATCAATGCTAGACTTAGGGCTTGATTTTGATTGTTTGATTTGGATAATGAATTTGTAAACCCTAAGATGTTAGATGTTAACTTAGGATGAACTTGTTCAAAGGGGTGCTAATTTAACTAGAGGTATGAGAAAGGATGCATTCCCATACTCCTAGCTAAACAAGGTGATTTTGATTTTGATGATTTAACCAAGTCTAGAATGATGTTTGCAAAGCTCAAAAGTTGTTTGTGGGATGGATTTTGATAGATATTTGGAATTTGGATGAAGTGTTTGATTTGATCCTAAATGAACCGAGGAAGGACTTGTTTACGAGACCAAGATAGTGAAGAACATGATTTTCTCTAACATTAGTTTAAAACCAAAAAAGACCAATGTTTGCTCGAAAGATGATAAAAAGATAAACAAGCATATGTGTGGGCTTCAATTTGAGTTAATCTTGCTTAATGACTTGCTTTTACCACAAACACACTTCTTGCTTAGTTTTTCAAATTGAATGTCTATGTCTCAATTCCTTTCCATTCTACAAGGTCCATTATGTGAAAATCAAGGTTTCAAGAGCATAATTTTCTATTGTTGACTTTGGAATGAACAAATCGAGATATAGGTCTTATTTTTCAGAAACCTTCTAGGGATAAGAACCCCTAGGGACAAGCAGTAACACATGGACTTTTCAAAGGTATTTAAGAGTTTGAAATTTTGATGATTTGTTTAATGTTTGTCTCACTGTTTTGGATCCAAGCACTGTGTTTTCAAACTAACTCACAAGCAATATAGCATCCTAGCTCAATTGGTACATTTTTCTTGGTGGGCTTGCCTCATGCCCTTCATAGTAGAAGAGATGATTTTACATGTAACCAAGGAAAAATATAAATGTATGTTAAGAAGAAGTCTTAACCTCTATATTTTAACCAAGATCAGACATGGCAAGTAACTTCTTGGAATCTAAGTTCCAATGCACCACTTTGATAAACTCATTGGATGGTCTGGTTGGTTACTACAAACAAGGATTTTAGTTTGGACTTTCCGTTTGTGGAGATTGACCCATACAGCGAGATTCCCTTTTTAGATCCATCTCGTTGGAGCCAACCACGTGATACTAGCATTTACTCCAATACCCACATTTATATCCTAGTTGGAAATACTCTTGGCTTTAGAGTGTTACCAGTTGAGTCATTCCCTTGGGTGAACACTTTTTCCCCAAGGCAAGCCCTCTAAGATAGACAAAAGTGAGTAAACATATTCATATTTCGATCAACCTTCGCTTAGAAACAAAGGGAGAACACATGCAATAAGTTTACTCACACTTGCAAAGTGTTTTGTTCAATTTCTAACCCCAAAATGAAATGTGGAGGTGATCGCTTTATCCCACTAAGATCACAAAAAAAGGCCTTTTGATTCTCAAGATCGTTGTAAAGCACAAGAGAAGCGCATACGTACTTTTCAATGATGTTAGTTTAAGTAAGCAATCACAAAACAAAGTAGCACATGTTCATTTTAAGACCCACAAAGCAATAATGACTTCTTTTTAAGCACCAAATGAAGTGTGAAGATTTTCCTTGTTCAATTGTTAATCCTCAAACCAAATCTAGTAAGTTTGTTCTAAAGTTCATTTTAGCCCTTTGTAGCAAGAAATTGAAATATTCTTTTTAGATTCCAAATGAAATTTAGTTTGTCCTAAGAGCTTGAAGATAGAAAAGCTTTAAGAATGGGATTGTAATTGCTCCCAAAGTCTTTAAAAACACTTGTTATAATCATTAAATGAGGAGGTTACGAAACTTGAAAATTTTGCGACAAGGTTATGAAACTTGGGAAAGCCACGACATAGGTTATAAAACTTGAGAAACCCATGACAAGGTTATGAAACTTGAGAAACCTGTGACATAGGTTATGAAACTTGAGAAACCCATGACAAGGTTATCAAACTTGAAAATTTTGTGACAAGGTTATGAAACTTGGGAAATCTATGACATAGGTAATGAAACTTGAAAATTTTGTGACAAGGTTATGAAACTTGGGAAATCCGCGACATAGGTTATAAAACTTGGGAAAGCCGCGACAAAGTTATGAAACTTCAGAAACCCACGACAAGGTTATGAAAATTGAGAAAGTCACAACATAGGTTATAAAACTTGGGAAACCCACGATATAAGTTATAAAACTTGGGAAAACCGTGACATCTAAGTTTCTAGCTTTTTTTTTTAAAAAAAATTACATACAGAGTTTAAATGAATCTATTCCAACATTATGCTCTAGCTACAAAATAAAAAACTTCATATCTTTGACAAATCAGCTCCGTTTTGCTTGAAATTTGGACAGCAAGATGATTGAGTCCTTCTAAGCAAAACCTAGAATTATTTTAAATTCCAACACTCTGAAACTTTGAAAATTTTCAAGTTCAAAAGCCCTCCTTCTAGCGCCAATATGTGAACCAAGATCGCTCTAAAACCTACAAAACACTAGAGATAAACACATTATAAGATTGAAATGCAAGTTAGAATCTAAGTTCCCCATGAAATCTATTTGCAATGCTTAAAATAGGAAAGAAGAATGAAGAACACAATGAAATAGATTTAATCCTATTAAAACAAGCAAAATCTTGATCCCATGGGGGAATTGGTGCCAATTTGATGTGAAAATTGGCCCTTTCCCAACTCCTATGATGCAATACTGAAGATTGATGAAGAGTGATCCACTTTGTTGAAGATTCAAGTATGCTCCATGATGAAAAACCTACATAACGTAGCTATAAACTCAATGATATGGATGAATATTGCTAAATATTTGAACATAGTAAGTTTACTCAAATTGTGGATGCTAGAAATGAAGGATGAACTCTCTATTTATAGAAAGAAAGAGTTGAAGATTGAAAGATAGGATGAATGTGGGATAAAAGATCCACCAATGAAAAGATGCCAGTTGTCAACATGTGAATGGATGAAGGATGAGCACATTTTGATGATTATGCCAATAAATGCATATTTTTAAATTTTGAATTTGTTGAAATGACATGTAAGAGGGAAGGAAGAATGCATTGAAGGCCACTTGGCTCAAGGCAAAGGATATGTAAGATGGAGTAAATGCCTTGTTGGAAGGACTCATCCTACTTGGATTTTGAATTCAAATTTGAGGAATATTTCTTTAAAGATTCCTTGTGAGGAAAATAGAGATTTAATAAATAAATTAAATCTATTTTGATGTGCAAGTGGGAAAAGCTAGAGGATGGGACATGAAAAGAGATTAAATTAATCAAGGTTAATTAATTTAATGAGAGATTAGTTGATGTGACAAATTTGACTTAGATTTGTGGATTTATTTAAATCAAATATAGAAGGATGTGATTTAAAGATTTAATTAAATAAATATTTTTGATTTATTTAATTGAGGGGATGAAGTTAGATTAAACTAAATAAGGTTTTAATTTATTTAATTTAATAGATAGACTTTAGAGATTTAATTAAATAGAATTAATTATTTAATTAAATAGGGATAATTAGATTAGATTGATTGATTTAATTAACAAAAGAGAGAGAGACTTAATTAGATAAAATGATTTATTTAATTAAGGGAGAGAAATTGATGGATTTAATCAAATAAGGGAATTTGATTAAATGGCTAGACTGAGGGATAATTCAGGATGAAGCATGTTAATAGATTAGAATCGAGTGTGTGATATCAATCTGTATATTTTCTATGTCTACACCAATAATCCCTTTGGGATGTCACAAGATGAGATTTTCAAAATGGTCCAAAATCCTGAGAATCATAGAATTATCAACATCATGATGAGACTCAATCCCTCACTATACATGCTTGAATTATCTCTAACCTTAACATAAACTCCCTTCCAATTTTTACGTGAGCACCATTGTGGAACTATCTTTTGGGGTCATTCCTCCAATCTCATCCACACTTTCCATATCACTACACCCCCAATCCAAAACGTCACTCAACCCATCCCCCAAATTACATCATTCATTGCTCCAACTCAATCCATTATTAATAAGGGGAGTGCATTTCTCAATGCACTAAAAACACACCCCGTTGTCAATAATCAAGATTTGGATGCAAAAACCATCTTGGGGAAAACCATTCCCCAAAATCCATCACACCAATATGTCCCCCTCACCTTTCATGATCCTAATGACCCATCATCATCATTTCGCGCAACACCTCAAACTTCTCTCCCCATAACCTCACAAGGAGAAGGTGACTTATTTGGACCAGGGGCATCTTTGACCCTACATCTTCACCATTTCCTCAAGGAAGTATGCCACTCACATTTCCACCACTTCCACCATTTCCATCAATATCCACACCACCTCTTGGTTTAGGGCTTCCCCCTTTACCAAACATCAATCAACAAAATCAAATCAACCCACCAAGCATCATACCAAATCCCCAAATCTTGCCATCGATATCACAACAACTAATGGCAACCACATAGGAAATCACCACATCATCAACCATCCTCAAAATATCTCAAAACATGGTCTCTCATGGAGCAAGTATATCCATCACACCATCCACCACTCATAAATACAATGGTGCCTCTCATCACCACAAAAAGCACCATTCCAAATCCACCTCCACCACCACCACCACCAAACTCAAACACATCAAACCAATACAACATTGTGTTGCAAGCCGCTCAGTAGGCTTCCTATCAGAAGGCACTCCAACAAATCTAAAACTGACAAGTTGCACAACTAGCTGCTCAAGTTGCTCAAACTGCTCAAGATACATTACAAGCACAACAAACACAATAGGCTACACAAGCCCAATCCTTATTTCAACAACAACAACAATAACAAAAAACTGCTCAAGTTGCTCAGGTTGGACAAGCTGCACAAGTTGCACAGATTGCTCAAGCTTCCTAGGCACAAGCACAAGCACAAGCCCAAGCTCAAGCTCAAGCGCAAGCATAGGCACAAGCACAATATCTCGCACAACAACAAGTAGCTCAACAACAAGCATACCAATAAGCGCTAAAACAATACCAAGAGTAGCAAGAAGTAGCCTAATTAGCATCCCAACAACAACAAGCATTGTTGGTGCAACAACAACAATAGCAAGCTCAGCAATAGGCACTACTAGCGCAACAACAATAGGACCAACTACAAGCATTTTTGGTACAACAAAAATTGCAAGCATACTTGGCTCAACAAAATGTGCAAGCACCATCTATCAATACACCAACTAAGCCACCCATCCCACCAACAATTGAACCACCAAAAAATACTCACTCCACCCCCTGATCTACAAAATGATGTAGCAACGCAAATCAAGTTACTCTCACAACAATTACTTTATCTTCAATCAGAGAGAACCACGAAAACACCCAACAACTTGTGTCCCTATCCATTTGATAGGAGTCTTGCAATGAAACCATTCCCAAAGGGATTTGAGATCCCCAAATTTGATAAATATCATGGGATGGGAAACCCTGAAGATCACATCAGGGAATTCCAAGTTCATTGCATGGAAGTCGCATATGATGATACGTATCTGATGTAGCTATTTCCTATAAGTTTGGCTACCCACGCCATGGAATGGTTCTTTCACCTTCCTCCATGCATCAAGAAGTTCCAAGAAATAGTACACGCGTTCATCAAAAACTACACATTCAATATCGGTATGGATGTTAGTCTAGAGAAACTATTGGCTCTAAAATAAGGTAAGAATGAATCATTTGCTTCTTTCTTACAATGATGGCGATCCAAGGCCAATCAAAACAAATGGGACATTCCAGAAGAACAACAAGTTTGCACCATTATATCCAATCTAGATGGAGCCTTGGCATTCCATCTTAAAGTGCAAGGTATCACCACATATGACCAATTGATCTCCAAGGTGCTCAATATCAAACAAGCCCTTATTTCACAAGGAGGATCACTCGCATATCCTGAACAAAAAAACAATCGCCCATCCACCAGTTACAATGACAAACCTCACACATGGATAAGAAACAAAAATGTTACCAACAATGGTGTTGTTGATGCCAAAGTTGTCATCAGTGCCCCTCAGAAAAACACACCCACACCCCAACAACAACCCCAAAACTACCATCAAAACAATGATCAAGCTAACACAATGACACAACAACCAAAAAATCAAGCGATCAACAACATAAACGATCAAAGGGGACCACCCCAGTGAAAAAAATCTCCCCCAAGCGGAAGTACACTTCCCTTGGAGAACCACTCGAGGTCATATGAAGAAATTAATAAACAAAAACCTCATCAAAGCTCCCACCTATGAGAATTATCAAGAACCAAACATGAAACCACCTTGGTACAATGAAAACTAGCTCTATGACTTTCACAAGATCAAAGGGCACACTGCTAATAGTTGCATGAGGTTAAAAAACCTAATCCAAGACCTCATTGATCAAAAAATCATAAATGTGGAGCATCCAGTATGAAATCAAAACCTCAAGATATACATGAATATGATGCCTAATCATAACAAAGGGAATAATAAAAATGAAAAAGGAAAAGGCCCCTTCAAGAGTGTAAATCATGTGTACGATCATGTCATCACATCCATGGATGAGTATTGTGCCACTATCACCATCAAAGGAGCCCAAGCTGATTGTGGAGTCACCACAAGAGGCGAGAAAATTACCATTGTAGGGTCATCTCAGCCAAACAGAGCACCCAATTCCAACCCAAGATCTATTCCCGATGGCTATAATGTCCTTGATCAACTAAAAAGAACCCCAACACAAATCTCCATCATGGAGTTGCTAAAAATTTCATCTGCGCACCGAAAGATCCTTGAGAAAGCATTGGATTCATCCACCATCCCCGTGAATCTTAATGTGAAACAATTCCAAGGTATGGTTGGAAACATCATTACCCAAATTCCCTTACATTCTTTGATCAAGACATTCCTACTCAACCATCTCACAATTGTGCACTCCATTTGGAGGTCCTAGTACTAAAAAGAAAGTCAACTGAGTCTTGGTGGATGGAGGTGCAGGTTTAAAAATTTGTTCCCTCAAGCTCATTAAGAATCTGAAAATCTCAGAGGATTCTATCGAAAAAGGAAAAGGAATCACAATCAAGGCATATGATGATCAAGAAAGACTATCTCAGGGCACTATTCAACTCCCTATTCAAGTAGGGCCAACAATCATGGAAACCACTTGTCAGGTCCTTGATCTTGATTTTCCTTATAACATTCTCCTAAGACGTCCATGGATTCATGCAATGCAAGTAGTAGCATCAACCTTTCATCAATGTATCAAATTCACATATGAAGGCCAAGAGGTCACCATCGATGGGGATCCTGAACCATTCTCTTATTGCAAGAACCTAGAGGCAAAATATTATAAAATCCCTCAAGTTCCTAAAAATGATGAAGGTCCATCAACTCCATATATTGACCCGACCACTCTCACATCCACTTTTGTGACTCCCACCACTCCTGCCATCCCTTCCATCTCTGATATCAAATTCATCATTCAGGACAATGGTTGCAAACACTATACAATCCCAAAGAAGGATTTTATGGTAGGAGAGTTACCACAATCTCCCAAATCACGAGGATGACTGCAATCAAATGAAGCCTCCACATCCCAAGCATCCACTAAAGGACATTCCAACTTCATAAGTTGAGGAGATCTTGGCTGAGAATTAATAGAGGAGGACCTATCCTATCTCCTATATAAGAAAATATACCAACAACTAATTTACCTATGGATGACAACAACAAAGGCTTGCAAATGATGCTCACAATGGGCTATAACAGAAACCAGAAACTAGGGAAAAATGACAACAGGCTTCTAATACCCATCATTCCTGAGATGTGAATGAGAAATATTGGCCTCATATGTACCCCTCTGAGTATAACCATATGTGGATGAGGTCCCCCAATTAAAGCATTCAAGACTCCCCTTCAGCCAACACCTGTTGAACTCCACTTACCTGTGTCTATCGGCCGAGACATAGATAATTTCACGTTTGATATAACTAACATCTATAGTAGTAGTGATGATGAGGAAGATACCATAACTGACCTACCAATGCTTTTTGAGAATTCCTCACTCCTTATAATCAGTACCCTATCCTATGAGTCTGAAAACCAATCCCATGAGATAAAGCTAGTCTGCCCCCAACTCATCGATCATGACCAATGAGGACCATCGATTCTTAACACATTCAAAAATAATGATGCATTCTCAAAATTCATGGGACTACGAGACACAATACCATGTGGTGATCATAAAGCTAGATTTGAAATCATTTTGGATGCACAAGCTTACTATGGGGAGATGATTGATTCCTTTAGTCACAAAAGTGAAAATATGAGAATAATCTCAAGGTCCTTGAGTGAAAACCACACTGTAGAACTCTTTGATCCTAAAATAGTAAAAAGAAAGGACATATCCAATGGTGAAAACCTCTCTGAGGCCCCCATGGATGAAGGATTCAATCTTCCCCTCAGTGCTCTACACTAAGAAAAATCAATAGTTCTAGCAGAAAAATGCAACCCAGTCAACCTAGGAATAGAAGAAACTCCACACATCACATTCTATGTTGAATCACTAATGATAGAGGAACAAGAACTCCTAGCTGATTTCCTAAGGGAGAGAAAAGTCAATTTTCCATGGAGCTACGCCGACATGCCTAAACTTGATCCAGAGATTGTGGTCCATCATCTAGCAGTGTATCCTAAAACAAATCCTGTTAGACAAAAACTAAGAAAGATGCATCCCCAAATAGCCTTGCTAGTCAAAATGGAATTGAAAAATCTACTTGATGCAAGATTCATAAGACTAATTGACTATCCCAAGTGGGTATCGAATATGGTTCTTGCTTCAAAACCTAATGGGGGCATCTGAATCTACATGAATTTTAGAGACCTAAACAAATCATTTCTAAAAGACAACTTCTCGCTCCTTAACATTGATATGATTGTAGACATGACTGTTAGGCATGCAATGCTTTCTCTGATGGATGGTTTCTCGGGGTACAACCAAATAATTATTTCTAAAGAAGACCAACACAAAACAGCCTTCACTTGTCCATGGGGGATCTACTACTGGAACATGATGCCATTCAGACTAATGAATGTTGGGGCCACCTATCACAGCCATGGTGTTAATCTTTCATGACATGATCCACAAAACTGTCGAAGATTATGTTGATGACATACTAGAAAATTCTAGAAAGTGGAGAGATCACATAGCAACCTAGTGTTATTTTTAATAGGCAGGAGAAATACAAGGTCCGCTTGAATCCAAAGAAGTGCATCTTTGGCATATAGTCAAGAAATTTGTTGGGATACATAGTGTCAATGAGGGGTATTGAAATAGATCTCACCAAAGTAAAATCAATCCTCGAGATGGAAGCACTCAAAACATTGAAACAGTTGAGAGGCCTCCAAGGAAGGCTTTAGTCCATCTATAGATTCATAGCACAACTAGCAGACAAGAAAATCCCTTATTCTCACCTACTCCGCAAGGGGGTAGCATACAAGTGGGATGACAAGTGTGAGGAATCCTTCAACAAAATCAAAGAATATCTACACACACCTCTAGTCCTCATGCCACCGATCCCAAGAAAGTGACTAATCCTCTATGTATCAACAATAGTAGCAGCCCTTGGAGCTCTCCTAGCTCAACATGATGAAAATGGGATAGAGAGGGTCATTATTACATTAGCCACACAATGGTCAGGCATGAGTTAAAATACTCATTCATCAAAAAATCCTTTCTAGTAGTAGTGTTTGCTTCATAAAAATTCAAACACTACATATTGGCACACAAAATCAAAGTCATCACCAAGATCGACCCCCTAAAGTACCTACTGTCAAAGGAAATGCTAATAGGAAGGTTGGCCAAGTGGGCCATGATACTATCAGAATACAACATTGAATACGTGGAACAGAAAGCAATCAAAGGCCAAGTGATTGCAGATCAGCTTGCAGAAGCACCAATGTTTTCAGAGAATCCACTCATATCATAGTTTCCAGATGAATCCATCTTCAATCTCAACATAGTTGACCACTGGAAACTTTATTTTGATGGTTCTTACACACAACATGGATTAGGGCCCAGAGTCTTTTTTATCACCCCATAGGGAGATTGCATACCAAGATCATACAAGTTGGCATTCCCCTACACTAACAACATCGCAGAATATGAGGCTTTAACCATAGGTCTCAGAATAGCAGTGCAATGGTACATCATGGCCCTTAGAGTATATGGAGACTCCCAGTTGATAATCAATCAAGTGAATGATGAGTACCAGACTAAGGATGAAAAGCTCACTCCATACAAGAAATTGGTGGAGACTCTCAAGGAATCCTTTGTTGAAATCACATTTGAGCAGATACCAAGAGCAAACAATAGAGCAGTGGATGCCATGGAAACAATTAGATCCCTACTGGATATCCCTCATAACATCCCAAAACATGAATTCTTGGTAGAGCATCTTCTCATGCCTGCATTCGAGGTACCAGAGTCAGAATTCTTGTGTGAAATCATCGGTCCCGGTGATCCTTGGTACCATGACATTTACACATATCTGAGAATAGGAGTCCTCCCAGTTGACATAACATCAAACCTCAAGAAATCCTTTGTCAAAAAAGCATCTAGGTTTGTCATCCTAGGAAATACCTTGTACCGTAGGAGCATAGAGGGAACCTTATTACATTTTCTAAATGTTGAAGAAGCCTTGACTACTTTAACTGAGGTACATAATGGGATTTGTAGTTCACACTCGAGTGGAATGACCTTGGCCAAGAAATTGTTGAGGATAGGGTATTATTAGCCTACTATGGAAAGACAAGCACATGACTATGTCAGAAGGTGTTTACAATGTCAGCAACATGGGGACCTCATCCATGCTCTAGCTCAAGAGCTTCATCCAATTGTCACACCATGGCCCTTTTCATAGTGGGGCCTTGATCTCTTAGGGAAAATCAATCCCACCTCATCTAGTGGCCACAATTTTATCATTACCACCATTGAATATTTCACCAAGTGGGTGGAATCCATACCAATGACCTACATAACTAGGAAGCAGATATCAAAGTTCATCTTGAACTATCTCATATGCCGCTATGGCATCCCACAAGCCATTATCTTAGATAATGGGACACCATTCAAAAATTAGGAGGTTTGTGACCTTTGTGAAAAATTCAAAATTCATCATTTTTCCACACCATACAATCCCCAAGGCAATGGCCAAGCAGAATCCACTAATAAGACCATCCTGAAGATCTTCAAGAAAATAGTCAATGACACAAGTCGTCACTAGCATTTGCAGTTGAATCCCACCCTCTGGGCCTATCAAACTAGCATCCACACACCTACAGGTGCCACCCCATTCTCCCTGGTCTACAGATCAAAATCTATATTGCCCATCAAGATCGAGCTCCCATCACTGAGAATATCATTGCAAAACCTCATCACGGATGAGGAATATAGAGTATCAAGACTAAACAAGCTGGAGCTACTAGATGAGCAACGTATGGAAGAATTAAATCATTTCTAGGTCTATCAGAACATACTCAAGAGGAGCTATAACAAAAATTTTAGGAGTCAGACATTCCATGTTGGAGAATTGGTGCTGAAGGAAAATCAGAAGAACATCCCAAATCCAAACAACAAAGGAAAATTTGAAACCAACTAGTTGGGCCCATTCATTATCACAATGAGCTATAAGTCAATGGCATATCAGTTATCAACACCCAAAGGGGAAACTCTACAGGAGTCCATGAACAACCCCCATCTCAAAAAATTTTATGCCTACAACCCCCATCTCAAAAAGTTTTATGCCTAAAATCTTTCAAGGTATAGAATCAAAAAAAAAAAAATTAAAAAAAATCTCCTAAAAAATGAGTACTTTGGTGAAACATGGAAAATAGGCATTTGGTGACAACAAAAAAATAAAAAATGCAAAAAATCCAAAAAAATCAAAAAAAGGATCAAAAACAATAAAGAAAAAAATCATCCTCTAGTGAAAACCATTTCGATGGCACTTTGGGCAAGTACCTTGGTGAAAACCTGGCAAACAGGTGCCTTGTGTAAATAAGCACTTTCCATCCACCAGGATATTTGTGACTCGTTTTGCACACTCCCATCATCCATCACATTCCATATCTCCATCCATCATCCATCCTCATCCACATCATAGCTTAGTCCTGTGTTCATGTCATGACCCTCCTAGTACTACTCAACCCATTCTTAGGGTCAGTTTTTCCTGCCTTTATCGAAGTAGTCTATTGCATCATGCTAGGGGAATTTTCTAATTGGATCAGATTTGTGTATGTCCTTGAGGTTCCTAAATCATAAAATCCAAAAACATCAAAAATCAGAAAATCCAAAAACATCAAAAAACTAGGAAAATCCAAAAACATTCAAAACATATCAAAATCCAAAAACAAGTCAAAAATAGAGTCATCTTTTCAAAATACGGGTCTCTAAGCCTTGAATGTAGGCAAGGTTGATCTTTGATCATCCCCTGAGACACTTAGATCAATCCTTTAGGAGTTTGTCATAATAAATTGGCAATCGATTTGTTCATATCTCATCAAATAATCTAGTCTATGTCAATCGAACTATGTGGTCTTTGCGTGTATAACGTAGGCAAGGATAATATTTTGATCAGCCCCCAAGGCCCCTAGGATAGGTCTTTAGGTTAGTCTCTTGGTCAAAAATTTTAGAAAACCCTAAAACATTTGAAAATTCAAAAAATAAAAACATTTATAAAATCTCAAAAATACCAAAAATAGCGTCAAAACATTTCAAAATAGCAACATCCAAATATTTGAAAAAATCCATCTGTCTCATCTCGCTTTCTCCCGAAATAAACATCATTCATAATAAATCATCATCATCCTCAACCTTTGGTAAAACAGTCGAAAACAAATCTAGCAGATCGAAAGTGAAAACTCAAAACGTCAAAGTCTCAAGTCTAGGTCAGTACATAAACAAGTTGGTGAACTCTTTGTGTCAATAGCTTATCATCCAATCAGCCCCATATCAAATCATCTAATATTGTCATGTCCTAGGATGCATCCTTCCTACAATGGACATCAACATCAGGCATCACCATAGTTTAGTCTTGGCTATCAATATTGAAGAACATTAGCTTGTTTTTTTACTTTATCTTTGTCTTTTGACTTATCTTTTTGCGCTCATTGCAATGACCTCTCAATGATGTCCTAAACGAAATGATTTAGAGAGATAGGAATGGGGTAGTGATCATTATCTTTTTATCTGTTGTGCTTGTTGGATACTTTTGTAATATAACCTTGGTCATGCACACTTTGTTTAGGTGTAGGGAGGGTGTTTTAGATATCTTGTTGACCACGTAGGAAGGATTTCCTTTCTATGTTTTGGCCCGAGATGTCTAGAATATTTAAACTGTATTTTAAATAAGGTTTTGTATGCCAGGTGTGAACAGGAGTACTCCTATTTGATTGTCAAGTCAAAGTCCATCACACTAGGTGCAACACCATCTTGGTTCTTTATACCTTGATGCATCGTCCCTACGTGTGTTATCAAACATAAGATAATTGGTCCTTCAAAAATTCCAACTCCTTGGCAAGTAATCATCATCATTATCATCAACTCATATCTTGTTGGAATCTCTTGCTTTCTTCTATCTTATTTCCATGCTAACATGGTATCATAGCAATTAATCAAAAATCACTATCATTGTTGCATTCATCCTACATCCACAAACCGTTAGCATACTACATATCATATCATATAGGAAATATTAAATCATATCACATACATTTTCATTACCATCATTTGCATAATATAGATTCATTATTCTAATAATTTCATCATTTAAGCATTTGCATTCATATAAAACATCATTTGCATCCATCATATCATATCATAAATATTTTCATAATATTAATGACCACATGCATAAGTAGCATCATCATAAGCATCATATAAATACATCATTCCATATCATAAGTGCATCATAGCACAAAATGATATCAAAAAGACAGCATCTCATCACATTAGCATCATCACATCATAACATCACAACATCATAACATCACAGCATCATTTCATCACATAGCATATAGAAAGTAAAAATCATCCATATAGCATAAAGTAAAAATAGGACATATCACATCACATCAAACCATCATCATATCTCATATATCTCATCAAAATATACACTATTATGGTACAAAAATCAGATCAATGTACATGTATGTCAATAAGCAAAAAATGGCCCATGGGGCTATAAAAAATGAGCCCATGGGGCACAAAAAGAATCTTGTATGTGATCAAAATTGTGCCTAACCCTGCTAGTTGATGCCCTCACCACCTGCTCTCTCTCTATGATCCTTTGCAGGTCTATGCCCTATCCTCTGTGAGAATTATGGGACTCGGGCTGCTTGGAGAATGGCCTGGTAATAATACAATCTATAATAATTAGCCTCTTGAACAGCCTCCCTGTATGCTCAAAATGATACTATGCTCTAGGAGGAGGATGCAGCCATGCTCTCTAGCTATTGTCGTCTACCCATCTTAGCTACTTCCTATAGCTATGTGCCTGTCTCTACAAAATGGCCTGGTCCTGCTCTACTCTAGCCCAATCTCTCTCAGCTATCAGTTTCTATACCTGGGCATGTTAATGAAAAATCTGGCCATCTCTAGGGTCCGGTTGGAGAGGTGGTTGCACGGCCAGTTGATCCCGATCCCCATCTCTGGGTGATGTCGGGACCCTATCCTAATGTACCTGGTCATGGTCCTGATGTACCTGGTCCTGGTCTTTTCATGCTTGATCATGATCATCCTAGTGGGGCTGATCCTATTGATCCCTGACTAGCTGAACTGGTGGTGGCCCACCACGTCCCTGATCCTAATCTTCATCCCCCCGGCCCCGTCTTTCTCCCCTGCCTTTGGCTCTCCATCGAGAAGATGTTGTCCCTAGAACTATAAGTCTAAGCAGTGGCTAAAAAATATATATATATAGGCATGTGTGGTCTCTGGATCTTCCTATCCATGGTCATACAACCATGGTCTAGCCACTAGTTGTCTGAAAGAATCAACCACCTCCTGGCCTGGTATATAACGGCCCCAAGAGCTCTAGCTCATAGTCCTTGCAAAGATAGCCACATACTGATCATCGGGCATGTCCTGTGGCTCTTTGAACTACCTCTATACCCTGCTCGATAGGTATCTCTCAATCATCATGTGCTCTCACCCTTGCATCAGTCTATCCTGGCAGGCAAAGAAAAGTTGTTGCACATCGTCGAACCATGCAAGCCATCCAAGGTATGGCCACCATGTAAACACTAGCATATCATTGAGGACCCTCTAATGAGGAATCTCATGCTACCTAGTGTGGGTGAAAGAAAGACCTCCTTTGTATCGCCAGAAAACTAAATCATCTTGCTCCATCATAACTAGTACCACTCTCGGACGAAGCACAAGGATGTGCTCCCACACCCACACATGTAGAAGTTTGACCCCCACCCCAAGTGCTATGTCATCCAGATAAGAAAACTCATGCAAATCTCTATAAAGTGAGGCTAGCAGAACTAGCCCCCACACAAATAGTGTCCATCGCCAAACCATCTACCCCCAGGTGATTCCCCATCTAGGACTAAAGTATTAGCCCCATTGATCTGGTGTGATGAGACCTGATAAAATGGCTGCAATGACTAAGTGGTAGGGCGACACAACAAGCCTGTGACACTCTAGCTTGATCTGGCCCTCGCAGAATACAATATGATCAGTGCCCATAACTTCGAAGCAGGCCTCCCTCCTGGCATATGTATCATTAATAACATGCTCTCCAAAGATAAGGAATCTCATAATCTACCACACGTCCTCCAGTGTGACTATGGCCTTGCCTGTCAGAAGGTGGAATGAGGATGTCTCACTATTCCATCTCTCATCAAGTGTCATCATCATGCCCAAGTGTGTCTAGACAGGTGATGCGTAGGAAATGTACCAAAGTCCCATCTCTCCTAGGTACTCCTATTGATGATCGAAAAAATCATTATAAAGGTCAAAAATCTCTCGAGACCTATGCTCTTGTGAATAGATCTCTCTTTCCTCCTTCTACATTAGGAAATTCACCGTGTTAAAATTCATCAAAAAATATCCTGATCCTGCCTTGTCTTGACATCTCGAAACAACTTCAGAGTCGCTGCCTACGAAGGCAATGAAGTTTTCAAACTCCAAACTGCGCCACTAGAAGCATTAAACCCCCAAATCACACCTCAGCATCACAGTTTGGGATGGTAGTTTAGTTTAGAAGCAAACCCTAATTCTAAAGATCACTGCGGCGGTACACTAAGTTGTGAAGGCGCTTCAGTTTGGAATTTGAACCCAAACTCCAAACTACGTTGCGGTGTCACTACTCGTGATGGCAGTGCAATTTGATGTCAAGCAATGTCATTTGAAATTTTCACTGATGTGATATAGCACCGCTCCTAAAAGCTAAGTTTCCATAATGCATTAAATGAGCATGAAAATTGAAAAACAAGCTCGGGTCAATTTGACTCAATAGTGGTCCAGTACCAGGAAGCCTTTGGTGCATCCGTACTCTATTAGAAATGTGCGTGGGAAGCTACTGTTGCACCATCTCGTAAAGGTGTCAGAGCTCAAAATTGCAAAATCTCTTAAGGTTGAATGTGAAAATGAATTGGAAGTGGCCCCTCAAGGCCTATTTAAGCCTGAAAATTAGGGTTTTTTGACCCCATTTAGCCGTCCTGCTAGGGTTTTGGTCCCTCAATCCTATTTTTTGCCTGACTGAGGGTTGTTTTGCACCATTTTTGCATCTTATCTCATTTAATGACCTCCTAAAGCCTTTTTGGACCTATCAAGACCCTTGTCCTCTTTTTTTGTGAGATCACCCAAAAAATTAAACTTTTCATCCAATCTCTCGAGAGGGCAATATATTGGCATGTTTTCTCTTGCTGGGGCAGCAATGGGGCAAATTTTGTAATCAATTTTTTTTTGGCTTTTTGATTGAAATAGCTTATTCTTTGAAACAACATAGCAAGTGCATCACTTCAAAGAGGGGCAAAATGTAAACACGTAAAATGTACTAATTGACGTTACACATCTGATCCTAATTACTAACACCATTTCATCCTAAATCATCCCTTGGTCTAGCCATTTAATCAAATACCCTTATTTGAAAAAATTCATCAATTTTACTTGCTTAATTAAATAAACCATTTATCTAATTAATTCATTCTCTCTTGTTAATTAAATCAAACAATCTGATCTAATTATCTCTATTTAATTAAATAATTCATTTTATTTGATTAAATCTCTAAATTTGTCTTATTAAATTAAATAAATTAAAACCTTTGTTTTATTTAATCTAGCATTCATCCCCTTTAATTAAATCAATCAAAAATATTTATTTAATTAATCTCTAAATCATATTCTTCTCATCTTTTGATTTAAATCAACCCATAAATCTAAATCAAATAGTCACATCATTTAATCCTTCATTAAATTAATTAATCCTTGATTAATTTAATTCTAATCCATCTTCCATCCTCTAACTTTTGCCACTTGCACATGAAAATAGATTTAACTCATTTATTAAATCCCTATTTTCTCTCAACATGGCATAATAGAGGAATATTCCTTCAAATTTGAAAATCCCTCCAAGTGGACTTAGTCCTTCCAACAAGACATTTATTTCACCTTACAAGTCCTTTTGCATTGAGCCAAGTGGTCATTACTCCATTTGACTCTTCATCCACCTTATCATTTCACTAATTTCAAATTTCAAATAAATGCATTTATGGGCACATTCATCAAAATGTGCATATCCTTCATCCATTCATCTCTTGACAAGTGGCATCTTGCCATTGGTTGAAAGTTAGTCCCGCATTGCTTCATTTTGGGCATTTCTCCACCTTGTCTTCATATAAATAAGAGGTTTCTTTCCTCATTTGATCATCCACAATTTGAGCAAACTTATTATACTCAATTTCATCTTCAAGCATTATCATTTCCATCCATTTCATCAAAGTCTTAGCTAGGTTATGTAGGTTTTTCATCATGGAGCACACTTGAATCTTCAACAAAGTGGATCACTCTTCATCACTCATCAACATTGCATCATTGGAGTTGGAAAAGGGGCAATTTTCACATCAAATTCGCACCAATTCCCCCATGGGATCAAAAGTTTTCTTGCTTAATTAGGACTTCATCTCTTTTTTATTGTTTTCTTCATTCTTATTTCCTATTTTCAACATTGCTAATGGATTTCATGGGGAATATTAATTCTTACTTGTATATGATCTTCTAATGTGTTTTTTTATTGTCTTTTGCAGGTACTAGGATTGGGGTTCTACAATAATAATTTCATTTTCTACCACAATTTCATTTTCAATAACAATTTCATTTTCAATAACATTTTGAACAGCATTTCTATTCTCAATGTTGTTCACATTTTCATTTTGAATTTTCCACATTTTCAATTTCAATGTTTTCATTTTCAATTTCAATATGATGTCCAATATTTTCAATTTTTATTTCATCTTCACTTGAATTAACATTTATCGATGCAAAAGAAGCTTCAATTTGAATATTTTTCATACCTTGTCTTCTTTTCCTATAACTTTCTCTATCTCTTCCTCTATATGCTTTAATTTCATCTAATGTTAGTTTTGTTTTACCTTTTCTCTTACAATGACTACTGCTCTCAATTGCACAAACAAAAAAACACACACAAATGATTGTAATTGTAAGAAAGGTGTAAGAGAATCTTTCAAAAGTAGAATTTTCTTTGATGCAGGTAGAAAGCATGAAAATTTCATGACAGAAAGAATGTAGGGACCGTTGAAATACTCAAAACGGTCCCATTTTTGTTTTTTATATAACTTACAAAAAAAATATAATTTTTAAAATGGATAATCCATTTTGAAATGGATATCCGTTATGTCTTCCACTTAACATTCCCACCATTGTTCGTGCAAGTCTACCTTTATAATCCTTAAAAAAAAATGAATATCTATTTACTTTAGTGTTATGAATTATTATATGTCATAATTGTATAGGAGTGGATTTGCACTCCTTGAGAAAATTCCCCTTTCACATACCTTCACCTTAGAAAAATCAAATCTGAAGGTGAAATTTCACATCACCCACCTTGCTTCCATCCACTTGGCCTCTATCCTATGTGTCGGTGAGAGAATATTTGTTGGGGATGTAAGCGCGACGTGTGGATGTCTGCGCAAGATTTTGTCGTCCCTGACAGATTCCTACTTCTAAAGTTGGTAGAGGCGTTACATACCCAATTGGGGTCAAATTGTAACATCCCTCTTTGACCAACTGACCCTGAAAATGGCATATTCTTCTCATCCCACCTTGAAAAACACTCTTCATCCATTCAAAACATCCTCTAGACATTCACTTCATCCCTCTTAGCAATTCATTCATGCATTCTCAAGAAGCATTGTAGCCCTCCATTTTTTAGCATTGCAACAACTTTGAAGCTCCATCAACTCCACATTGCAAGTGTGAGGCAAACCATAGATGTGTGGGCTTGGAGTGTTGCAAGACCTCCCTTCATCATTGCTATGGTTGTGGTGAATTTTCCAAGTCCATACCTTGCATTCTCCCTCCATTGGCTAGTGATCTTTTGGGTGGAGGTGGTAACGCTTCACTCCTTTCCTTTGTGATTTGATAGAATAGCATGGTATTGTTTTGTAGTGTTCATTGCAATCTTACTTTCTACTTTCTTTATTGCATACTCTATTATGCTGCTTTCTGGCTATCTGTGGAGGTGGAAACACCAAAATGAGGGTCTGACTAAGGTAGGCATGCCCCTATATAATCCCAAAAAATCCCCCTTCTTGTTTGTGTGTAGGTGAACATATGCGTGGATCTAGCTAGCAAACTAGCACTTATGTGAGATTATCTTCATCACCCTAGCTTTTATTTATCTGCATTATCATCTTCGTCTATATTTTATGTACTTCCTTTTTCTATTTTTTCTATCTAGATCAACTAGCTAGGCTGTTAGTAAGGTTTTTGGTAGTTTTTACTGTACTTGTTTCTTTTTGGTCATATGGATGCTAGCGTGCCAGAGAGACACTAGTGTGTCATGCTATTGTCCCAGAACTATGCTATCGTCCTCAGAAAGAAAGTTGTTTGAGGTGTAGTATTAATCCTAGAAACCAGCTCACCTAGCCCAAACCTAAGATTTGGGTCTGTAGAGTGACATAAGTACTACATAGTGCTCTGCACTCTCAACCCTCATCCCTTTAGAGTGAGGTAAGTTAGGGCATCCCTCCACTCTCGGCTCTACGTGACCTGGAGCCTTGACGTGGTTGGTCCCCCTCTCTTACATTTTTGGTGAACCCATCATGAAGAATGTCTACCCATTTGTCTATGTTGATACTTTTCTTGTGTTCCTTTGCATGTTGTAGCCCTGAGTGTTGTGAAGGTTTATGAGCATCACAACCCAGTCCATGAATTTCACGTATGTTGCTAGGAGGTCTGTGACACCTATCAATGGAGAATACAAAGGTCACTCCTAGTTTCACCTCCAGCTTTCCCACTAGTTTAACTAATGAGTTTACCACTATTTTTCCCACAAATTATGCTAACAAGATGGGTTTTATGGAAGAGACCACTTGTGTTCCTACTCCTCCAGCATCCCCTATTCCTTCATCCATAGATGAAGATGAAGTTGTGCATGCTCCTATGAAGTCTTATGGCATTAGATAATTGATTACTAGACCTTGTAAACCATTTAGAGAAAGCATTGAACATGGAAAGTGTTGCTAGGCTTGCAAGTGAAGTGAGACAGTTGCTAGGGAAAGATCAAATAGGAATAGAATTCCTACATGGCCTCGTTGATTTGACCGAAGCTTATGTCCCTTTGTATATGCCTAGATTGAGTACCACCCGAGGGGAAGTGCTTGATGCTTATGAAAGACAAATAGGGGTATTAATGCCCACTATGTCTTTCTGCATGGTCAAATCAGGGCCCTCGATTAGTGTCTATTCTACTTCTCAAGAGCATCACACTCTCAAGGTGAGTAAAACACACCTTGGGTTCAGTTTCACCCCTCCTACTACCCCTGGTGGTGGAGGCTCTGGTGGAATAGGTGGTGGTAGTCTTGGTAGTGGAGGTGGCATTGGTGGAGGTAGATTTGGAGGAGGTCATGGAGGTGGCTTTGGTAGTGGAGGTGGCTCTAATGGAGGCCCTACCAGTGGTGGTGGCACTGGCAGGGGTCACAACAATGGTTTTGGAGGTGCCTCTGGAGGTGGTGCTGGTATTGGTGGTTTTGAAGGTTCTACTCATCCCTTGTCATATACTAACTTTGTTTTGATTGCCTTGCTTCAAAATATGGGTCCTATGCAAGACCAGCTGGCAAGTCTCTCCCAGGCTTCTTCCTAGCCTATCTTTCAACCCTTTTTCCACCATAGCCCATTGTCGGTAACAATCCTAAGTACTCCCTTCCCACAAGGAATGGAGATTCCTAAATTTGAGAAATATGGCAGCAAAGGGAACCCACAAACACATGTTTCTTCCTTTAATGCCATGTGTACAGACTTCTTCCATCATGATGCGTTGATGGAGAAACTATTTCCTTAATCTCTTAAGGATGCAGTGCTCGAGTAGTATTGTTCACTAGCTGACAATTCTATTTTCTCATTTGATCAACTTGTGAATCAATTTCTCCAATAGTTCCAAGCCAACATTAGACTGAAGATGACCTTTTTGGATCTCTTCGGATGCAAGCAAGGGGATAATGAGACGATAACTAATTTCATAGTGTGGTATCAAGCACTCTTTTCACAGATCTCATACCCACTACCTAATTCTAACGTGCAGAAGGTGTTCATAGGGAACCTATAGAGACCTTGGTAAGGAAATTTTTCCCTTATGAAATACCCTTCCTTCGTGCATTTGTGTGTGGCATTACGAGAATATCAACAAACGGTAGTTCAATTTGGGGGATCCTCCTCATGCTCCCATTCAAAAGGAAAGTTTGACATATCAATCTTAGGAAAAGGAAAGGTTGTTGTGAATGTAGTAGCCATAATGAATGATAACAGCCTCGGATGTAACAGAAAGTTCACAAAGTTAGCATAATCTTATTCTTTCATCTTGCAAAAGTTTTTGAAGGATAAGATCATAACCTTGGAGAACCCTAGACCTCTCAATGAACCTTACCCTAATTGGTACGATGCAAATCCCTTTTGTTAGTACCAACGAGTCAACAGACGTGATATTGAATGTTGTATGTGTCTGCATCACGAGATATAGGACCACATCGAGGACAACACTATTTGTCTCAATGGGAGTAAACAAAATGCGAATAAATTGGTGGAAAAAGAAAATAGTGAGTTGCAAATATACACAAACCCATTTCTAGCTCATTCTACTAACTTAATTATTGATCCCTCTGATTCTACCAATCAACCCAAGGCGTACATTAACATGGTCACAATTACTCCTACCACACAACCTACAACCAGCTCACTGAATGTGACATTCACCTCATAGGATATGCCCTTGAATAACAAGCCCTCTCCCCTCTATATTCTCGATCATCTCATGGGAACATTGTGATAGGGGTCCTAGTTGACCCTGTGAGCTAAGTGAATTTCAATCATTGAGGAGACATTGTGGTTAAATTCATTGCAAAGGGAGGAGTAGAAAGAAAAAAATTCCACCATCTGTAAGCAATGTGGCCTCTCTCTCAAGTTGTATGGCTCAATAACTCTATTCATCCTAGTTGGACCTAGGACCGTAGACATAACCTTTGATGTTATTCTAGAATCAGATTTGTTCAGGGTAAAGTTAAGCATACCTTGGTTAGATTCCATGAATGGAATTGGTTATGTAATCCATAAGTGTTTGAAATTCTCCCATGAAGGTGTTGTGCATGTAGTGCATGACACTAGATACAATCCATTGGTGTCCTTTGGGGGATATTCATTGGATCATTTTTGGCTTGCCCCAATCATTTGGCTTCCCCTGAGAATGGATCCACTTTACCAAAACTATGTAAAGTATAAGACCGGAAGCAAAGGACAACCAAATTTGACCCTTTTGATAGTACAACAACAAGCTACCTCCTCTTCTCGAAAGGGAAAGTGGAGGCCTACCCGTTCTCAAGGTGCCTCTTTTTCTCCTCTTTCTAAAGAAGAGTTTTGAATGAATACTCCTAGATTTTATATCAGAAATCAAATGGTACTTGCTTGGCACAAGCCAAGATTAGGATGTTGGAACTTCCTCCTATCCCTCTTGGACCTACCTATATGGTAGAAGGAAGGGTCCTCGCGGGGAATCCTTTATGTCTCAACCTGTGCGGCCTCCCACCACTCTTGCTCCTAAAGCATTGAAAGAGAAGAGGCTCATTATTGAGGCACTAGATCCAACTCCCCCTTGTTGAAAAGACGGTTGCTATTGCACCAAAAGATTGACCTATTAATGCCCGATACAGTCGCTAGATTTATACAAGATCAAGATCCACATGAGGCGATTAAACCATGTCACAAAGCCCAAGCGCCATGATGGACTACGCCTACCACAAGAAGAGGAGACCAAGGGTCACACCGTGCAACAATCCCCCCCAACACAAGTGCGGGGTTCGAACCTGTGACCTCGACTTTAATACCAATTGTTGCAAAGATGACTGTCATTGCACCAAAAGATCAACCTGTTAATTCCCAATATAGTCATTGGATTTATACAAGATCAAGATCCACAAGAGGTGGTTAAACCATGTCATGAAGCCCAAGTTCCATGTTGGACTATGCCTACCATAGGAAGAGGAGACCAAGGGTCACACCTTGCAACACCCCTTTTGTGTCCCAATCTCTTCCTCCTACTCCCATTTAGGAGTTTGTCCCTCTGTTGGAAATAGTTGTGATGGACATCCCTATGGCTAAGCAAGATCCTTCCGTCCCTTTGTAGCTCCTAACCTCTAGCTCAAACAATCATAGAAACTTCCTTGCACAGGAGCGCAAGTATCAACGAAAGGCTCTGGTAGCTAAGCAAGCCATTTTGTAGAAGAAGGAAGAGGAGTCGACCGCCCCCATATTAGAACCTCCTATTGTGTCCTCCTCTTTCCTCCCCTATGCTTTCATTCAATCAAGCTTAGTCTCACTTCTAGCTCTTGTTGTGAGTGTGAATGTTCCTAACCCTAAAAAGGTGTAGGTGTTTATCACTCCTTCAGTTGAACCACCCCTATTGATGTCCCTTGTAGAAATCCCACCATTCCCCAAACCCATGGACATGTCGAATACCTTGATGATGTCCATTGTGGTTTTCTCCTCCTCCACACCTCTTACCTCATCTATGAGGAGTTCACATCCCCCAAAAAAGTAGAGGGTAGAGGTTGGCCCTTCTAGTAATGAAGGGTGTAAGAGGATCCCACCTTCTCCAAAGGGTGGTCCTACGCTAGCTTGTTTTGTCTTGGTGATAGAACAAGTTTCAGCTTCTCTTAAGTTGGTCACTACTCCTGAATCACTTGATGAGCCAAGTAGTGAATCTCGAGCGTTGTTCTCTCTGTCCCTTGAGATATGACATGGCACTACAATAAAGTGCATGTTCAACTAATTGGATGAAGTTTCGGCCTTATCGGTGATCTTTGCAAAATCGCTAGCCATAGCTCCACAAGAGCTGAGCAAAGAAGACCTTGTGGAGGCTTCTTCCTTATCCCTTGTTGTGGGAGGGTTGGAAGCTCCTTTGCTTAATATTCCACCATTGCAGGCTCATCCACCTTCCCCTTACAATGATTTAGATTGGGAAGCGAATGACCTCTTCTTTATCTTTAGATTAGATTTGTGTGTGTTGTGATGTGTTCAAGCATGCTTGTATTTTATGTTCCTAGATGACCCTTATCACCCTTGTTGGTGGTGATTGGATATAGGAGTGATTTCATGTCATAAACCTTCTTCTATTTGTATCATCATTCTTCCTTTGTTATGTGCTTTTATTTTTGGAAAATTGGGGACGATGCAAAGCATTGGGGGCATTTAGGCTTCCCTTCCATGCTGACCCAATTTTTTTATTTTACTTTATTTTCTCATGCATTCTTCACATGGTATAATATAGTAGGGGGTTGATGATAGTTGATTTATAGACTAATATTATACTTATATATTTATGAGAAGCTCTAACCCCAAAATATCAAATCATCCTTGTGTCTCTTTTTCATTATGTTTCTTTTTCCCTTTCGCTCTTTTCTTATATCTCTCTCTTCTTTGTTTGAGTTTTCCCTCGCACGTGTGATGTCATTCCTATGATACTTCAATTTTCAAAAAATGTATTCTTTGTCAACGAATCTTTTCTTGAAAACCCTTGCAACCTTTTTTCAAATTTATTGCATTCTCGAAATGGACCCCCAATCAAACATGTTTCCTTCATCATGGGTTCACAAAGAAAGAACTTGAGAAATTTCCTTTGAGGAGGGAGCAACTTTTTCCTGTAGGAGAAGTCTTGACCTTCCCCCCATGAGGGGGCATTTTCTTCCTTTTGAATTCCTTGATAAAGTGAACATCTTTCGAAAGGATTCCTTGATGATGAATTTATTTGAGAAAAAAAATATCTTGTACACTTTCAAAAAGAAAGTCCCTTGAGTGGACCCCTCTTCTTTTGAAGGGTTCTCAAGGGACCCCTTTAAAATCCTTCCAACTTGTTGATGTTCCATGTGACTGTCTACTTTTTTTCCTACATGACTAACTTTTTTTTTGACATGTTTTAACTATGGATTAACATGTCACTTTACAGGTGCACCTGTAAAGCCACTTTCTAGTTTGACTCTATGGAGTCCCCTTACATTGGGCTTCCTTCATGAGAGAAAACTTGGGAGTTTCATTCTTGTAGGTCTATGAGCCTATAAGGCACTTACCTCACTAAGCTTCCTTCATGAGAGAGAACTTGGGGGTTTCCTTCTTCCAGGTTTATGGGTATGTAAGACACTCACATCCTGCAGGATTTGTCCATTGTTGGTCTAAGGGCCTTCGGTGTACTTTGTGCAACTTCATAGTTCTATGGAGCTATGGAGTTTTTTTGTTTGAAACTCCTCAGGGAGAGTACCTATGGAGTCCTTTGCTTTCCCTATGTTTTTGAGTTTTTCAAATCGCAGTCTACTTCCTCAACGGTTTAGGTATACATTTCTAACCCTACTAACTCTTTGATCTACTTTATCGAACACTCATCAGTATTCATGCTCACTAAAGTGGGGGAAAAATGTATAGGAGTTAATTTTCACCCTTTTGAAAAAATCCCCTTTCACATACCTTCACCTTGGAAAATAAAATCCGAAGGTGAAATTCCACATCGCCCACCTACCTTCCATCCACTTTGTTTCTCTCTTGTGTGTCAGTGAGATAATATTTGTCAGGAACGTAAGCGCAACATGTGGACATCTATGTGGTGCACTGTCATCCCTAATGAATTCCTACATCTGAAGTTAGTAGAGGCATTACACACCCAATTGGGTTCGAATTGTAACATCCTTCTTTGACCAACCGACCCCAAAAATGGTAGATTCTTCTCATCCCACCTTCAAAATAATTCTTCATCCATTCATTTCATCCTCTAGACATTCACCTCATCTCTCTTAATAATTCATTTAGATTCTCTAGTAGCATTCTAGCACTCCATTTTTTAGCATTGCAATAGCTTTGAAGCTCCATCAACTCCACATTGCAAGTGTGAGGCAATCCATAGAAGTGTGGGCTTAGAGTCTTGTGAGACCTCCCTTCATCACTGCTATAGGTGTGGTGAATTTTCCAAGTCCATACCTTGCATTCTTCCTCCATTGGCTAGTGAGCTTTTTGGTTGAGGTGGTAACACTTCACTCCTCTCCTTTGTGATTTGATAGAGTAGCATAGTATTGTTTTGTAGTGTTCATTGCAATCTTACTTTCTACATTCTTTATTACATACTCTATTTCATTACTTTCTAGTTGTCTGTGGAGGTGGAAACACCAAAATGGGGGTTTGACTGAGGCAAGCCCCTATACAGCCCCAACAATTTTCCCCTTCTTGTTTGTGTGTAGGTGAACATACGCGTGGAGCTAGCTAGTGAACTAGCGATTTTGTGATATTATCTTCATCACCTTAGCTTTTATTTATCTACTTTATCATCTTCATCTCTATTTTATGTACTTCCTTATTCTATTTTTTCCATCTAGATCAACTATCTAGGCCATTAGTAGGTTTTTTGGTAGTTTTTACTATACTTTTTTCTTTATGGTCATATGAATGCCAACGTGGTATGCTATTGTCCCAAAATTGCATTGTCGTCCTCAAACAGAGAGCTATCTGAGCTGCAATATTGATCCTAAAAACTAGCTCGCCTAGCCCAAACCTGGGATTCAGGTCTATAGAGTAACATAAGTACTACATATTTCTCTTCACTCTCGATCCTCAGTATGATATATGATATATATATTTATTATATATTAATATTGTATTAATATATTAATATATTAATATATATATATATATATATATATATATATTATATATTAGTATACTAATATTAATATATATATTATATATATATATTATATTAATATATATTATATAGAATATATTAATATATAATATATATAATATATATTATCCCACTCTCCCTCTCTTTCACTCTCCATCTCTCCCACTCTCCCTCTCCCTCTCTCCCTCTCCCACTCTCCCTCTCCCACCTCCTCTCTCTCTCTCTCCTCTCCTCTTCCTCTCTCTCCCACTCTCCTCTCTCTCTCTCTCCCTCTCTCTCAACTCTCCCTCCTCCTCTCCCTCTCTCCCACCTCCCTCTCTCTCTCTCCCACCTCCCTCTCCCTCTCTCCCTCTCTCTCTCTCCCACCTCCCCCTCCCTCTCCCCACCTCCCTCCCTCCCACTCCCTCCTCTCTCCCACCTCCCTCTCTCTCCCTCTCTCCCTCTCCTCTCTCCCTCTCCTCCTCTCTCTCCCACTCTCCTCCTCTCTCTCCCTCTCTCCCACTCCATCTTCCATTTCAAGTCTTTCCTCTCTCCATCTCTCCATCTCCCTCTCTCTCCCTCTCTCTCTCCCTCTCCCTTTCTCTCCCGCCTCTCCCTCCCACCTCCCTCTTGAACTTTTCCTCTCTCCCACTCCCCCCTCATCTAACTCTCCTCTCTCCCACTTCCTCACTTCCACTCCTCTCTCCCCTCCCACCTCCCCACACTCTCCCTCTCTCCCACCTCCCTCTCTCTCCCTCTCCTCTCTCTCCCACTCTCCCTCTCCTCACTCTACCTCCTCTCCCTCATCTCCCTCTCCCACTCTCCCATCTCCCACCCTCTCCCTCCTGCCCTTACCTCCTCTTTCCCTCCCTCCACCTCCCTCTTCCTCCTCTCCCTCTCCCTCTCCCTCCCGGCCCTCCCTCCCTTTCTCCTACCTCCTCCCTCCCTCCTCATCTCTCCCACCTCCTCTCTCTCTCACTCTCCCTCTGTCTCTCTCTCCCTCTCTCCCTCTCACTCTCTCTCTCCCTCTCTCCCACTTTCCCTCTCTCTCTCTCTCCCTCTCTCCCTCTCCCTCTCTCTTCCACTTTTCCTCTCCCACTCTCCCCATCTCTCTCCCTCCCTCCCTCCCTCCCTCCCTCCCAAGTCCTACTCTCTCTACCTCTCTCCCTTTCAAGTCTTTCACTATGTCCCTCTCTTTAATATATAATGATTAAATATATATATTAAAGATCTAAGAGGGAGATGGAGACTTCAAAGGGATACTATGTATTAATATATTATATAATATATAATATATTCAATATATATTATATAATATATAATATATTTAATATATATTATATATATATATTATAGTATATTTATATATAATAAATTTATTATATAGAAAATAGATATTCATTATTAAATGCATTGGATTTGAAGCCTCGTGAGAATATATCAATATGTTGTTACGAAGTGGATATTTGTTTATAAAAAATATCCATTTCGTTGAGGACTTTATAACTCAAACCCTGCCTCATTCTCACGACTCTAGCAGTTGAGCAGTGACCTCCATCATGCGCAGTGACCTCCGGCATGTTCCAGGTATGTTTTTTTTGCATTTTTTCTAATTAGTGATTAATTTAATTTATTTTGCATTCTTTGTAGTTTTGTTGAATTTTTCATTTCAATCTAGACCTACAAAAAAAATTGAAACCCTAGTTAGTGGAAAGAAAAATAAAAACATCAAACAAAAAAAATTGAACCTTCATTACTGGAAAAAAAACATAAAATTGAACCTTCATTACCCCCTTACTACATTTATTTAAACTGTTTTACATTCTTGTCTATTTTTCCTTCTTCTTTATCACTTATTCTCATGTTTCTTAAATTCTTGCTTTGTTGCTTATTCTTAAGTTAGTATTTATTTTCTAAACAATTTGTTTTTTTATTTTTTTATTCTTTTGACTCTCCTCAGCTCTTAAAATAGAAGGGACCCTTGTTGGAAGTATTGTGCTCTAAATTTCCAATACCTAGTGAATTTGAATCCATAGTTAGTATTGGCCAAACAAAACTTGTCCTAGCAGGCATAAAGAAATGAGTGAAGTTAATGGATAATAATTGACGGGATATGCAAGAGGATATTATATTGTATGAAAGCCTCCTGCATAGCTCATTGATTATTACGAGTTAACTTTTCCCATTTCCCTATGGCTGCTAGCACAAGTTTTGTTTAACCATTACTGACTATGTATCTAAATTCACTAAGTTTGGCATTTTCGAGCTTAACACTTCCACAAGCAGCGAAGTAAAAAAATTAATGTATTTTTAAATGAGATTTCACATCACTTTAACAATTATTCGTTTTTCATTTAATTTCCTTAGAAATAAACAAGCTTTACACATTTTTTCATTTGTATTCAATTAATTCATTTATATTGAATGGTTTAAGGGGATTTTAAACATGTATCTTACATTTTGAAATTACAAATTTAATGCAGGTTCTTTTATATATAAATCATGTATCCTTGCCCTCCACCTCCACCCACTCCACCTCATAACCCCCCACCTCCACCACCTTCATCCGATGGTTCTCTCTTTCAAGAAAAAAAATTATGTGGATGTTAGAACCATTCAGGATCAAGCTAACACTATTCAAAATGAAGAATGTGTTCACCCATTATTGAGGCATTTTGCATCAAATATGCAAAAAAAAATTGATGCTATTAGGTCCATGGAAGTGGACTTAGACGAGCATCAACAATGGCTAGAGGAGAGGAGATAGTCCATTCTAAAAATGAAAACACAAAGAAATGAAGAGATGCAATAGAGAGTCGCAAAACTTTATTAAGACAATGATCTTATTTTTATAAAGAATTTGACCTTGGATGGATATTTTATAAAGAGTTTCGTTGGATGGATTTTTTATAAATAATTTGGTTGGATGGATATTTTTAGTGTTGAATTTATGAATATAATATTATAATGATGAGACAAAAATTTAGTAATAAATATTCAATAATCTATTAATTTAGTGTTTGTTCATATATAGTGTACATATATAGTGTTTATTCATGTATCATGGTTGAGTGATGTCTTATTTGTTGATCATGATTATTGTATAGACTTCACATGAACAATCTAATGAACATGTATCTTGTTGTCTTATGAGGATTTTTTTTGAATGTTGCATCAAACCCCTATGGTGTACATAATGTTCTTGTTTATGTATCATAGTTGAAAGATAGTGATTCTTATTCATGATGATTTTATACCTTTTACATGAAGGATATAATGACATGTTATTAAGCTTGAAGGTTTTAATGGCATGAATGTTGAATTGAGCTATAATGGTTTTGTTTGACATGGTTGCATCACTTCTTATTCTAGAGGGTCCCAACAAAGGAAAACACTATTCCTATCAACTATCTCTCTCTCTCTCTCTCTTTGAGCTTCCTCTCTCCCTACCTCTCTCCCTCTCAAGTCTCTTTCTCTCTCCCTCCCTCTCAGCTCTCTCTCTCTCTCTCTAGTCTCTCCCTCTCAAGTCTCTCCCTCTCAAGTCTCTCTCTCTCTCCATATTAATTCTCTATCTCTCTCTCCCTCCCTCCCTCTCTCCCTCTCTCTCTCTCTTGTGAATTGGTTGCACATCAATAAATATATAATATATACTATGTAGTGTATAATATATACTATGTATTAAGTATATTATATAATATATATTACATAATAGTAATATAATATTTAATATTTAATATATATACTATATATAATATAGTATATATTATAGAAAATATATGTAGTATATAGTATATAATATAATAGTATAATATAATAATGTACATAATATAATATAATATTATATATAATACATATTATATATTATTATATACAATACATATTATATATTATTATATACAATACATATTATATATTATTATATACAATACATATTATATATTATTATATATAATGCATATTATATATTATAAATATATGTATTATAAATGCATAATACATAATACATATTATATAATTTATTATTTATTATAAATAATACAAGTAAAGGATGTCCATCTAGTAACGGATATTCATTTTTTATGACATAATCAGTAGGCTCAAGATTTGGTTTGGGATTGCCTAACCTGGAAAATCAACCCAAAAAATGTATTTAGAAAATTTGCTTAGTTTTCCAAAGTTCACCCTTGTGGCTAACGACTTTTTTTTATCTGAATTCATGAAACGAAAAGGGTTTATAGAAAAAAATGTCAGCTTTCCACCAATATAAGTTATGCCTTATTTTAAATTGAACAAATTATTATTATTGATTTTTTACATACACTACAACTAAAGTCATGATTGATAGGATGATTGAAAAACTTATATAACTTTCAAACTACTTAACATTTTTTGAACCTACAAGATGCACCACATTCTATGTTTTGCATACTATAGGATGAAAAAAAATTAATATCATAAGTTTTTGACCAAGTTATGGTGGTCAAACAAAGACGTTTTAATAATTCTAAAAAATTATAATAAAAAAATCATAACTAATTATTTACATGGAAAAAAATTACAAAAAGAAGATTCGCACATCTGGGGATGTGTCCTCTATTTATATTGAAATATTTAGAAAAAAATATTAATTTTTTCTTGTTCTCAGGGTGGTCAGACATACACCTACTTCTTATCTTTTTACTAAAAATTTAGTACCACTACATTGAAATTTCATTTTTTTGCAAAATAGATTTATTTTTTTCTAAAAAAGGACTAGTAGCCTAGAAACTACATTCAATTTGCTACAACTTTTTTTCTTACATATTTTTCAAATTATGTTAATAACCTATTCAAATTTTTATTTCAAGTTGTCTAACTCTAATTTTTTGAATTTTCATTGCCACTTAGAGGCCTAGTTTGGACCCCCATGATCTTGCACTGACCCGCATCAATAAGCTCATTGAATCAACCAATTGAATTATTCAATAAGGAGAAAAACCATTATAAAGCAATATCCTTCAATGACCTATGGAATAGTTTAGCCAAGAGCTTATCTTCAAATATGAAATCACTATATAGGGTTGTATAAGAGGAAACATGGCTAACGAGATTTCCTTTTCCACCATATTTCTCAAATCTAGGGACTTCTATACCTTGTGGAATTTTTGTTCTCAATATCTCTAGGGATAACAAGTTAGTTTTGATGTATTGTGAAGGTTTACCATTGTTTTTTGACTTAGGGTTGCAACTTGTTGTTGAAGGAATGGCATGCTTTGTAAAAGTGTGTTAATGATGGCATCATTGTTATTATTGTAAGGTGGAGGAGAATAAGGTCGAGTGGTATATGTTTGTGGAGGGAAAGTGAATTTTAGGTTTGTAAGGGGAGATGGTTGAGGAGATATGAGGTTTGAATGACAAAGCTAGGAGTCCTAGTGAAAATTCCTAAGTGTTGACATTGGTAGTAGGTTGAATGGTTGTGGTAACTTGAGTACTAGTGTATTAGGAATCGGGATGGGGATTGTCGAAGTAGGAATTGAATTTCCACCTTGGCTTTGAGTACACCCCAAAGATTGAATACAACTAGTCATGGTAGGGATGGTGTTGCTAACATCATGCACATTGGTTGTAGGAAGGGAAGTCGTGGGAAATGAGGTATGCATGTTATTCCATAGGGGGTTGATTATCAACAATATTACAAAGAGAGTTAGAAAACCCAAGATCCACGGCAAATGGTTTATCACGAGATGACATGAGTCTTGAACTATGTCTCACAATAGTATTGCTAATAGTACACCAAGTTGTAAAGCTTATACAAGTTTCACAAACTTAGTGTACAAACCCAAAATGGAAAGAAGCTTAAAATGCAATGCAATGACCTAGAAGGCAATGTGTAAATGCAATTTCCAGATTCTAAACAAAGTAATTTACTAATTACACTATATGTAACAATCTAAAAATAAAATCTTGTAAATGCAATTTGGAATCACATAATGCAGTAAATGCACCAAATTAAGCTAAATATGATGAAATTGATGAAACAAAAACTCAACAAACTGAAACATAAATACAAAAGTAGTAAATAGTTCAAGCACATAAATGAAGATTTTAAATTCTAGAAATGCAAATCAGGACCTAGTCAGAAACTCATCGCCCTATGGTGAATGGGTCCTATATTAAAGGTTTTTGAAACTAATTTTATAGATTTTCAAGTGTTTTCCAGTGATTTTTCAAATTCAAGTTTGTAACTGCAAGTTTCAATTTCAGTTTTTTGTAAATGCAATGTGAAATGCAAGTTGAAAATGTGACAAAATGATGAGGTAAAACACCTAGTTTGATATGCAATTTTTTTTCAATTTTCAAATACAAATTTATATGATGTAAATGATATGCAAGATTACTGATTTTTTTTATATTTTTTAGATTTAAAGAATGTAGAAAATACAATCCTAAAACCCTAGATGAGATGCAAATTTGAATGAAAACTAAACACCTTAAATGAGATCTAATTCAATGCAAATGAATGCAAGCTATCTAAATCTAGGATGAAAAGTACTCCAAAATCAGAAAACTACAATGTTCGAAAGATTGGGTTCACCAAAATTAAACATAGAAAAATATGGTTGGGAGGATGATGAATCACAATGGAACTATGATACACCTATTCTTCCTAGTTTCATTCAATATGTGTGTAATAATTTGTATTTGGGTTACAAAAATCAACCCTAACCCAAATACCAATAAAAAGGAAAGTTTTAAGAGGGTCAAATGTTGTGTACCTATTGCAAAAAGTGTTTTTCCAAGCCTCGTTGAGGACTCTTTCACCCTATGGTGAATGGATTCTGGCTAGGGCTCTAGAAAAATGGTTTATGGGTTCTTTTCTTCAATGTCTACCCTGCTAGATCCTAATCGGAGACTGTCAAAAACCAAGAAATAAGTTTTATAGCTCATTTTCTATGATCCTGCAAGAAATATGACAACTTTGACAACTTTGAAACTTTGACAACTTTTGTTCTTCAATTGATCTTCAATATAAAACTTGCAATCACACATCAAAGAGGAGAAATTTTTGTTTTGTTAGGGAATAGGGGTTTTCCTTGGTAAACCCCGTTTTGGTAATTAAACCTTGAAATGAAACAATGCATGAAAGGAATTATGAATGAACAACAATTTGTAACAACTCTCCAAACCTTAATTGAACCTAGGATCAAGTAGATATGCAAACTAGCATGAAATAGCCTTAATGGACATAGATCTTGATCTTGAACTTGATATGAAATAATGCTTGAATTGGATCTTGAATGCTACATCACAACATTAGATTAATAACATGCATGATGCACTAAATATTTGACATTGTTGGAGCTAAAAATTCCACCTTGGTTTTCACATGCCTCCATTTTTTATCTGTCATTCCATTTTCATCATGAACCCTATTGCTCTTGATTTTTACTATATTTGATGTTAAACACAAAATTTCCTAGTGTACATAGCTCGTAAAATAAAGCCTCTAATTTCCACTTTGAGATAATTCCCCTTCCAAAGGAGCTTCCTTGGCAATACAAGGTATGTTTCCAAGACAGTACCATATCGAAGAAAGTTGCACCATTGTCTCTTTGATGAGATCAATAAAAGGCCGATGGAAATATCGATGAGACCCTCGTGCTTCAAAGTGACTTATTTAGATGTCTCCCCGACAGTCTAAAGAGAAATATATCAAAGAGACCTAGATGCTTTGAAGTGAGAAATTAGTGTGTCTCTCCAACAAGATATTCTAAGGATACATGATCATTTTGTATTCAGGAAATAGAAAAACATCTCTCAGAAATCGAGAGATTACTATAAAATAAATACTAATTTACTGGTAGAACATGGCCGGGTGAGAACAACAACAATATCAAGACATCAGTGTGTTGGACTAAGAAACGAAGAAGTCTCTTCAACACTACAGGAACAAGTAGAACAATATTGTCAAAGAGACACAAAGGAATTGAACTAACATTAACAAAAGTCTCTTCAACTTTCTAACAATGGGAACACAGTTGTAAGTACATACTATCAATGATACTATAGGGACATCAAAGGGAGATAACCACGGGTGTCTTTGACATCTTAAAGACACAAAAGAGGTCAATCAAAGAAACACTATTGAAAGAAGGAACACAAGTATGTCGAGGAGACATAAGCTTATCGAAAATAAATGTTCACCAGTCTCATCGACATTCAAATTTCAAAATTACAAACTTGAGGTGCAACCATCGAAGAAACTTTGTGGGATCAGAGAGAAAAACTTAAATGCATCTTCGACATTTTGGAAATGCTATCAAAGAAAGAAAAGGACATATTTTCAGGGTCTCTTCAACATGATGAAATGATTTCTTACTTGGTTGACATGACTAATAAAGGCATTGAAGAGATAACTTCCATTAATATTACAAGTGATTAGAAAGGTGGTGTGAGCTTCATTTATGAACCAAAACTGGTTCAAGCATGTCAAATCTTGATATATCTAACTCTTAAGAAATTAGAATCACTGCAAATTGTTGTTGAATATCGAGGAGGTGAGTTGGATGATAGCAAGAAACTCAGAGATCGTGGCATTAGTTCAAGTAATTGTTCTTGGCTCAACTAAACATGTTTTATTAAAAAAATCTTGAAGTACTATGCAAGTAGGGTTTAAGATGGATAGAACCCCAGAAAAACCAAAGGAAAAAAGGAAAAAAATAGAGGCCATACCATTAAACGAAGACTTAATAGATCAATGTCCCGGGTCTAGACCAAAATCTAGAACAACTTGATTAAATCCTTCATGTGAAAAATTGGAAGATAAACTTAAAAATCTCAGAGATGTGTGGACTCCATAGAGAGGATATAATTTATTTATATATCACTACAAGAAGAAGTAAAGATATAGAACCTATTGAGACTATTGATCTAAATGTGAATGTGGCCAAGTTTACCAAAGCTCAAATTCAAAAAATGGTTAGAGATAATAAGGGGTTGACTAATGAGAATGAGAGGTTGAAGCAAGAAGTGATCAACTATAGAGATATATTACCCTCCTCCTTAGGACCGTACTCACCATTGATTGAACATGAAAGGA
The DNA here is from genome assembly GCA_007258455.2 of Sequoia sempervirens. Taxonomy (NCBI): domain Eukaryota; kingdom Viridiplantae; phylum Streptophyta; class Pinopsida; order Cupressales; family Cupressaceae; genus Sequoia; species Sequoia sempervirens. Next base: position 176,291,739 of record VDFB02000017.1, read on the forward strand.
AAGTACTTGAAGCAATTTCTAAGATCACCTATTGGAAGCGTAAATATGAAATAATCTAGAAAGGGCAAGAGGAACTAAAGAAGAAACTAAAAAATACTATATTTGAAATAGCATCAGAGTTGGTGTGTAAGAGGTTTGATAATATGATCAAGTTTGCTGATAAAGTTTGGGTTATCCATGATAAGACATATGCAGCTTTACAAGAACACAATAGATTATGTGACAGAATGAAGGAGGTGGGACTACAAATAAAGGAAAAGAAAGGTGATAAAAAAAGTGTACTTCAGGAATATCAAGAGCTTATGAACACACGTGATAGATTCCATAACATCTTAACACAAGAATTGAGTGACTTCAGTCAATCACTAAGTATGGCTCTGTCAAATTTATTTGAGGAAATGGACTTAAAAGGCCAGGATCTATGGAAGGATGATATAGTGAGTAGTACTTTCCAATGGCCCTTGATGAAATTAATGATGAAGATGAGGTGCTCGAGAAAACACATGTGCAGCTGGGATGGATCTTTAAACTTGAATATGCAATGAAAGATATCATAAATAATGAAGACACCTACGTGAAAATAGGATATATTGAACATGTGTCAAAGATTAATTTGTTCATTGCACGGGTCAAGTAAGAAGTAATAGGGTACCAATCTTTTGCAGACGTAGGTGCATTACCATGGAGCATGAGCCTTGAACAAGTCTTAGATGATCACGGGCACTTGCTAGAGACTAACGGATTGTGGTGCATCCATCGACAAGTTACTAATTTTTCATGTTTATGTTAATCAAGTTTTAGTTATCAAATGACATACCTTTTTGTAATGGGTCTAAAGCTTGTTTCCTCCCATATAAAAAGGGAAGCCAAGGCCCAGTTTTGGATCATCACTATCATCATCATCATCATCATCATCATCAGTAGTAGTAGTAGATAGGTTACATTAGTATAGCATATTCCATCCATCCATTTCCATATTTCAAAAACTTCTGATATTAATATATATCTTTTGAAGCAATATATGGAGAAGACTGCTCATAATTGGTGATCTATTTCCAGTGTTCAACTGTTGTGTTAATATTCATTCTTGTGTGTTGTTGTGTTGTCTCCAAAGTGGTTCTCTTAAGTTATTCAAATTTATGCAATTTGTCAGGACACATTTGTTGTTGTTGTGTGATTGTTTTGATTGGGTTGTAGTTAGAGTGAATTAAAATCCTTTCAGATAATTCATTTTTAATTAGTTCCTACCAGAGATTAAAATCCTTTTAAAGTGGTTATTCTGATTGGTTTCCCTCAAGCTAAGAATTAAAAATTATTTCATGTTATCACAGTAACTTGGGGGGATAACACTGGGATTTATAAAGAAGAGTACAATAACCAACAAACCTGCATGTTTGTACAAGGTGCAAACATTCAAAGTTCCCAATAGTTAGAGTTAAGCTGAGGAGTAAATCCACTAATCTTACAAATCTGTCTCCATCATCACAATATGCCTCTCAACTACATTCACCCAATAGATTAGGCACTGGTCAACTTTAGAACAACTTTATACAAATTCAACTCACACTCTTGATTATTCAAACATCTTCAGTAGGAATTAGTCATTGAGCTTTGCATTTTCTTCACACCTACGTGCCATTGTGAGTAGATTGCCTAAATTAAAGATCATCTTCAATCCTTCAAATCTACCTTATCACTCAAGTACACTCGCCTAGGTTTAGTAGAGCCTAAAGAGTAGGGGGTGATCAATCATATTTTCCCTGTTTGTTAGCCAAAAATGTACTAAGAGACTGGCACCCTCTTAAGGTTCAAAACCTGCGTTTTGAGACCTAACATACATGATTATATGAATCTTGATTGCTGCAATATTCTTCAATAATCTACCATTGAATTCCTTTATAAATTCTCTTGAATGCTCTTGTGAAATGTTAGGATGCTTGCATAAAAATTCTTAGATGAAACTAAGTGAAATAACCTTATATTTATACTTAAGATTAAATCCTAAAATTTAAATAACACAAGATGACATCAAATCTAGGATTTGAAATCATTAAAATATCGCCAAAAACATATTCCAAAGGGGGTCTTAGATCTAAGTGAGGACCCATTCGCCATGTGGTGAATGGGTCCTAGCTCACTTAGCTAGGACACACTTCGGACAATGTGAAAGATCATGTGAAAATAGGGTCCTAGGACCTAGTGAGGACCCATTTTCCAAGTGGCGAATGGGTCCTAGGTCACTAACCTAGGACACACACCTTGTAAAATTAAGTGTTGTGTAATATCATTTATGAATTTCGGGCTTTATCCCTCAAAATCTGCAACAAATTAGGCTTGGATTTGAATCAAAGTGGCCAATTAAGGAAAATTAAACATCAATTAATTAATAAAGCCCTGGATTAATATGAAAGTGTAAAGATACACTTTACAATATCCTAAATAAGGCACCATTAAGTTCATTTAGTTAAGAAGGGCCCTAAACCTAATGTGAATGTGTAAAACACATTACAACACTAAATCAAGGCAACATTAAGCTCATTTTATTATTGACTATTCATTCCCAAACTAAGGAAAAAGGGATACTTTTTTCATTACTACAAGTAGATTTCTAACTTGTTGCCACTAAGCAAGGGTCTCTCAGTCCAAAAAATCAACATCATTTATTGCATATACTATTGAATTTTGATTGAAATTTGACTAAAGAGTTGTGTAAGGAAAATTATAAGGCATATAATTCACATAAAGGACCAAAATTTGACAACATTGATCTACGAAATGAAGTTGTAATAGACTAATTTAATTTATTGCACATGGTGATTGCAAATTTAATGGATATTGACTATAATAGGCATATATCATTATTGATTGTTGATGCATGAAAGTGTTTGTGGACCACTTGAAAGTAAATGCATATTAAAACCATCTTGTTAATTGATTTGAATTTGTGTATCAAATACCAATTGTTCTAGGTAATTTTTTATCTAATTTGACTTACCAACTAAGTATCAATCTCTCATACATGGTGATCTTTCAAAATTTTAGCACCTATGGATCTATGAGAGGTCTCAAGCCATTGAGACATCATGTAAAGTATGAAATTAAACTATGAAATGGACTCATGAAGTTACCTTCTAACTATTACAAACTACAATAAAGCTTCTTGTGGATCTACATTTTAACCAAAATATATCAAAAAAACACTTTATAGTTCAAACCAAGAATGAATGGAATTAGGTGGGAGACTCCCATACTAATGACATGTGACATCTCTCAATGTGTGGAAAAATAAATGGCAAGCAACATCTTCATCAAAGATCTAATACCTTGTTATCATATCTTTGCATATCTTCACATATCTTGAAGTACTCTATCCAATGTGGAGAAAAAAAAGGAGGAAGCCAATTGTATACATTCTAGGAATCTCATCGAAATGGCTAGCCATTGAAACTAGACCACACCCAAGATGTAGCTCATTTAGCTTGTCCATATTAACCACATAACAATTCAATCTTTAGAATTCATTTGAACCTCCTTCCAGTATGAATGGAAAAATACCTCCTACTTATCAATTGATGAGCTAAAGGGCTCTATTATGAATGGTTCATAAGGCACAACACTTGAAGGTTTTGCAAATGGGGTAACAACTCAAGCGGGCTTAACCTTGGAGAAAACTCCACGTTAAGCGTGCTTGAGCTGAGAAGATCTTGGGATGGGTGACCTCTCGGGGCCTGACTGCTTCACCCTTGTGAGCATCACCTAGATGCAATGAGTGCTAAGTGGACCATTCATATCATGAGAGATGGGTTCTGTTGAACCACTACTCATGAAACATGGGTCAATGAGTTTTACTCGAAACTACATGGTTGAATCGATAGCAATATCATAATTTGACTCATTTGTGGAAAATACCTCCTACTCCTTCCAGTGTCATTTTGTTGATAGGTGACATGAGACACTCATTAACTCAAACAATGTACTAGATGTACCTTACATCTCTTGAAAGGAAACCAATCTCTTGGATGAAGATTAACTATCCCAAGGTCTATATCACACGGTCACTCAATTATCTTGCATGACCATGAACTTATGATATAAACCTTAAGGTAGTTTATTTGCATTCAAGAGACTGATTTCATTTTAAGAAAAGTGAAGTATGCCTACTACTTTATTTGAGTTGATGAATGTATCAAAACACCCATCAACAATTAGACATATAAGATTGATTTTTTTTAATTAATAGTTACTATTCATTTTTTAATTTATCGTAGATATTTACTTTATAAATTATGAAATTATATCATTTTTATTATATTTTATAAGACTTATATTCTTTAACTTATTATTTACACTAATTCAATAAAATAACTCCTTAAAATTTAAAATTAAATCACAATTCATGTTAAATAATTAAAAAACACAATCATTTAGTAACTTTCAAATTATTAAAAATAAATAGAGTGAAAATATAATCCAAACACGCCTTTGTAATCTCTGTAAGCTTCCCCACTCTTATGGTAAATTGATTAAAAATTAAGAATAAGATATCCTCACAAGATCCCTTTTTTCTTAAAACTGTTTTTTTTGTTTGTCTTTTACGAAACTTCTTTCATTCTTTTTTTTCCCAAAACTTTTTTTAAATTTTTTTAACAAAACTTTGACCAATTTCTTCACCGGATCTCCAACAAGATGGGGAGGCCAAATCACCGTTGGATGCAAAAATCTCTTGGATTTCTATGGTCAAAGCAGACAAATGGTGCAGATTTCTTGACATGTTTCCCTGATAACTTAATCCCTGCCACAACCTTGCGTTTGCATTCGATAGGGTTTTGATCAAACCAAAGCACAAATATTCTGAGTGAAAACAATTCAGAGAAGAAATATGTGCAGTTTGGAGAAGCACAAGAATATATTCATCCTGAGGATGACAGGCGATGGAGAGCATCGCTTCAACCCTGAATTCATGGACTCCATTATTTCTGCAATTTATCAGGTCAATCTGAATGCTCACCAAGCCTCTGCAATCATCGTAACAAACGACGGCAAATTCTTTTCTAACGGCCTCGATCTGGAATGGATCTCGCACGACAAGGAGACTCGAAGCCGGGCCGTCGGCGACAAATTCGTAGAGCTCTTGGCCGCCGTCATGAGCTTAAAATTGCCGTCAATTGCAGCCGTCTGTGGCCACGCTTGCGCAGCTGGATTCATTTTCGCCCTGGCTCACGACTACAGGTTCATGAGAAATGACCGAGGGTTTCTATACATGAGCGAGGTTGATGTCGGTATAATTATTCCTCCGTCGGCCATGTCTGTCATCAGAAGCAAAGTTGATTCGCGTCATTTGACGGAAGTTATGCTCGGCGGCCTCAAGTACAGAGCACAAGAAGCCCTCGGAAAGGGTTTGGTAGATTCGTTGCATGGTAATTCTGATGAAACCCTAGCTGCCGCCATTAATGCGGCCATGGAGCTTGGCAAACGGAATTGGAAAGGGGAAGTCTACTTGGGGCTCAGGCTCGGCGCATTTCCAGAAGCTGCAGAGAAGCTTGGAATCCAAAGTATTCCTGTACTTTCTTCCAGATTGTGAATTTAATGTACCTTGCTTTTTTTGTTTTAAATAAATGCATAACAGGATTATATTTATCGACTTGATTAGCGAGCCAGAAAACGCCGTTTGCTCTGGTAAACTAGCAGCCATCTTTGATTGCATTCTGTATTGATTATTAAATTGATTTTTGGGCCGCAAGGAAAAATTTCTCAGGTCTGTTAACGATTTGGGAATTTTTCCACTAGGGTTTTCTTTTTTGGGTAGAGATTTTGCTAGTATTAAAAAATTTAATTAAACCATTAATCTCTCTTAAATGCGAGACAATATATGAATCTATAGAGGCCGGTGAAGGATCATAAGATGATCCAACCAATTTGGGGTCATGGATGTCTATAGAAGTTGAGCAATAAGAAATATGTT